>OX336371.1:1200000-1800000 GCA_946902895.1 Fragum fragum | reverse complement strand
ATGGTAAAAAATATGGTAAATTGTGGTTTCCGGTCCATGCCTTTTTAGCTCACCTGAGCACGAAGTGGTCATTAGAGGTATTTTGATCGTCCTTTGTCCGATGTGCGTCGTGCGTAGTCCGTCGTGTGTCAGCAATCTTAAAATGACATCTCCTCCCAAACCGCTGGGCGGATTTCAACCAAATTTGGCAGGAATGTTCCTCAGGTGGTGCCCTTTAAAATTGCTTTAAGAGTTGAAATCCGTTAACACTCTAGTTGCCTTGGTAACGAAACTGTTATCTTAAAATAATCTTTAAAAATTATCTCCTCCTGACCCAGAAGGCAAAGAGTCTTGATATTTGGCATGGATCAGCAGTACAATGACTTCTTTAGAATTGCTAAAACCATCACCCTCGGGTCCAGAGGGGGTGTAGCCCCAGGGGGTGGGGCTTATATAGAACGAAAGAAGGATTTTAAAACGACATCTCTTCCCCAACCATTTGGCGGATTTCAACCAAAATTGGCAGAAATTTACCTGTGGTGGTGCCATATGAAAATTGCTAAAAGAATCGAAATCCGTTAAAGACTCTAATTGCCATGGTAACAAAACTGAAATTTTAAAATTATCTTTAAAAATTATCTCCTCCTGACCAAGAAGGCCTAGAGCCTTGATATTTGGCATGCGGCTGCAGTACATTGACCTCTTTCAGAATTGATAAAATCATAACCCTCGGGTACCAAGGGGCAGAGCCCTAGGGGATCGGGGCTAAATAAAAAAGGATTTTTAGAACGACATCTTCTACCAAACCACTAGGCGGATTTCAACAAAATTTGGCAGAAATGTACCTTGGGTGGTGCCCTATGTAAATTGCTGAATTTTGATTTGTGCATGAAGCATCAGTACATTGACCTCTTTCAAAATTGATGAAATTTTAGAGCCACAGGGTGAATAGGCTTGAATAGAAATAAAGAAGGCAACCATTTCAAAACTAATTTGCCAATTTAAAACAACTGAGTAGAAAAACTTTAGTTTGCCCCTTTTAAACAATTACTAAAATATTTGAAATCTGTTGAAAGCATCGGTTGGCATGGTAACATAAGTTGATTTTAGTTAAATGTTTAAGGAGGTCTTCTCCAGACCCAGTTTGTATTGAAAAAAAAGAGCCTCAGGTGAGCGCAAGGGCCACTGGCCCTCTTGTTATTACAAGAAATAGGTCAACATCGGACTTCATTGTAAATCTATCTACTAATTAATCAATCAGATTACAAACTTTAGTTTCCTGTTTCGGCTTAAATGGGCGAATTTTAAATAATTTCTACAAGAATTTCATGCGTTCTTTCTACAAGAATTTTATGCGTTCATTAATCCTATCTATGTTGCTTTATTGCAGTACATAATTGTTTCTAAATATGCTACATGTTTATCGTTTGAAATGTCTGGAATAGTTCGAATACTCTATTTCTATGTATAGATAATTGACTGAATAAATGTTTCAAAGATTGCGTCTTGTAATTTAATTCTATAGATAAGATTGGTTTACATCTAAATAAACCAGTAAAGGAATGAATTTTTCGACCTCTTAGTGTGACTTTGACCTTAAATTTACCAAAACTTTGAAATAGCACATCTACTAGACCTTTTTTCGCTCATAGTTTATTGAAACAACCGATCAATGTAGTAGTATAGTAATTGTCCTGACAAAAGCTGACAATTAAGTGTGAACTAGTTAGATCCAGATCTAATTTCAAACGGCACTCGTTCTTGCGATTAAGAGCAATTTTTAGAAATTTATTTTAGACTTCACCCGTACATGCGATATTGTACCGCAAAAATCGCCTTCGTATCATAAGCTTTGAGTCTGTAATTGACCATGAAGTTGGAGTTGAGGTTTTAACATGACAAATGTGATTTACAAATCTGTCTAGTTATTTGTGAAATTGTCTCACGACTAGTTATGGCTCATACATATAGATTCGATTATTGTATGATTAGTATAATTATGTTAGAACAGTGTTATATTTCAAGAAATAAACTATTCTCTATTGATTTAAAGGATATACTATGGCTTGATGGCTTAATTATTATTCCCAACATTAAAGATTGTGACATTTTGGCCATTAAATTTGACATTTGCCGTAAAGCTAGATGCCCTTGAACCATGGTTTGAAAATTCTCGACATCTCAGTAGAGCCAATTCAAAATCCTGAAATGCGCTTTAAAATGTTTTTGAGTAAGCGATATTTACGCAATTAGATCTAGGATTACCATATATGGAAATTATGAAACGCAGACAGAGGACATTGGAAAACGCCAAAAGGAGTTCATACGCAATATTTACAGTTATTTTTGTAAAGTTTATCGGAGAAATTGTAAGAAAACCATTTAAGGATGGGGATAACTAAACAAGGACTCAATTCAAAATGTTAGGAGGGGGGTAAATTATTCACATACACCTACTCTTTACATGCTTCTGAGGATCTGAGACAGACAGATGAGGTACCCTCCTCCTATTCCAATCCTCTACTGTAACAAAAGCGAAAACAATGGTGCAAAAGATCCCCCGATTCCGCCAGTTATCTTTGTTGAAATGAATACAAATGATTCATAGCTTTAGAACTTTGGACGATAAAGTATCATGAAATTCTTACTTGAAATTTCCATGATTTTAAAGAGCACTTATTTTCATATTTTAACCGTAACAAAGTCTCATTTGGGTGTGTGTGTGGGGGAGAGTATCTCAGACATGTTCCACGGTATTCATCGATGCATAAAACAACATCCTTTTTGCTAACTACTAGTTGCGAAAAGATATATGACGTACGCCCCCCCTAAAATAACAACATTAAAAGCTGTAGCTATTAAATAGTCATTCCCTGATTTCCGTAATAGTATAAAGTAGTGAATACAAATAGTGCATCATCCGGTTTTGTAGCTAAGAACTTGAACTTTAATATCAATTCAAATAAGATTCTAACTAGTTATATGGAATATATAAGAGAAAACCTATTTCTTGTGGCGACATCATTTAGAGAATTGAGGAGGATGGTTTTGAGAAACGATACATCCGACAACGGGCATTAACAAAGTTGCAATTATATGCTCTATTTTTCTCATGGTAAAACATGTATCTAGCAAGCGACAGTGTTTTGTTATTATAGATGCACAAAGTTGTATCAACGTTGCAGAAATTCTACCCTTTTATGAAGAGATTTTAGGTGTCAAGACCAACTAATTATTTGTTAAATCACCGACTTTTGTTTTGCTTTGTAAGCGTCCACTATTTTCACACAAATCAAATATCCAACACTAGCATTAGTGTCTAAACAAATTTTATCATGGTTCCCGGTAATTCTCACACATGAACTTTTGCTATCTCCAGATGCTCGTCCCACATGGGGTTGGGGGTTGGGACAGAAGTCGAAAAAGATATTAACCCCGAGCGGAGATTGAAACCTTGACATAGTCGTGGATTGATTTGACATCACCAGGTCAACTTCAATAAAGTGGATTTGTTTTTTGTTATTGTTTTCCCTAACAGAAACTGAAATACCTAAAGATTGCATGTATTGTATTGTAAAGGTTCTTAACACACTTTTTTGTCTTGCAAACGGGTATGCTGTTATTAACACAGTTGGAATGTGTCACCAATTATATCTGTAGAGTTTGTAAGCAGAGATATTGACAATATCATGACATGCAGTGCTTACTCGAATGTGATCTATTCAACCTTGTCATAACTCAGTTGTTAAGGCAGGAGATTCGTAATCCGGGGAATAACGAGGACCATCGCTCCTCGTATCCGGCGAATGTTTTTGGCATTTAGAGTACCAGCCGAGAACTGGTGATACACAGGGCGCGTAATCCGTAAATTATGATACTAAACTGTTAATGTGACAACTTTCTATACAACCCATTTTCAAGTAAATGAACATTATCATAAGAAAGTGATGGCTGATAGACATATATACATGTAATTGTAAATTTGTTGATGAATATGAGGTTAAACCAAATACCCTATTATCAATATTATTGAGGTCCAGTTTTTGATCACACAGTTGTTTTTTTTTTTTTTTTGTTTTTTTTTTGTTATGGGAATAGCAATTCCTTCTATAGGTGCCTAATTCTGACTAACTGGGATGCCGGCTGTATGGCAGCTTACGCCACAGTTGCAGGTACATTTTTTCAACCTTCTATAATGGGTTTTAATACAATGCCATGTTTTGTCGTATGGGGTTGCTACACTTATCTTTTTTTCGGTGAGATTTCATATGTCCCTCCCAATCCCAACCCCTCTCTTGTCTTGTCAAGTCGGGAACGTCTCCCGTAGTATTTTCTGTTGTCTGATATATTAGCGTGAGACCTGGTTGAATCCCAAGGTGATCCAATGTCAAACACAAAATCTCGAAGTAAGTTTCAAGATATTTCTGACTAAAATTTGAAGAAAATAATGCCCACATATTATTTCTATGTTTTCCCCCAGTAACATCTTACCTTTTCAACAAATTGACATAACACATAATATTAGAGACTGACAGAAAGAAAGAATGACACAAAGAAAATGTTTAAATAAGAGAAAATGATAGCTAGCAATAAGTACATTATAATGTGTAAATTCACTTGAACGTCATTATTTTTACAGCTACTCAAGCATACCACTACAATGCAAGCATTGAATCATCGACAGAATTTGGTCACAATGGCAGCCAAAAATATAAGTCCCGAATAACATTTAAAATCAGAGTATAATCTTTTAAGTGTACGCATTGTCAATAGAATGAAGAGACCTGTTCATTAGAACAAGTCATGAAATAAGTGACATAATAACGTGACTTTTGAGATGTAATGGATGATATCCTGTCATGTAGCAAGGCTGGAATAGATTCTAGAAACATAAATGAACGAAACCTCTCTATTGTCACACACTTTTCATTTGAAGGATAACCAAAAAAGACCCTAATTTAACCTCCACTAAGGCTCAAAATCTTTGAAAAGACGTTCAGAGTCCCAGCGTAGTATCGTTGTCACACACAAAGAACATAAAGAGAGACAATATCACAATAATCCTCATAGAACAGTTAAAAAAAACTATACACATTCTTATTTTCAATATTTCGGAAAAATCTGCATCTTCAAGAAAAGAGAACTAAAATCTAGAACATAATCTATTATGATTCAATACAGCCATTCTGTTTGATCTCAAATGATGTCTTAAATGTGAGGCGTCAATCGATATAATAAACCGAGATATTCTTTTTAAAAATATATAAATATATTTGTGCACTTTAGCCTTTCAGCATTTTAGCCTAAGATATAATGTTGAGTACGAGATTTGGGCTACTGACCTCTTTTTTACCTAAAAGGTTCCGAATTAATGGCACTTTTCATATCATACAGAGTAACAGTCTCACGGAGGTATAAAGGTATTCCAATAAAGGCTGTCGACTGCTAGCTTTGCTAGCTCAAGTTAGAAGACAACAAATTTAAATGTTCAAGACGTCAATGAGTGCAATGTTCTTTTGGCGGCTTACAACTGAGGAATTAAATTATTTCCCATTGAAAGTAGTACCCAAATGCAAGGATTTTATAAGTATGAATTAGTTATTTTGATTAAGCCAGAAAACGAACGTACTTATCGTAACAATTTTGGTTAATACCATTTCGATTCATAAGAGAGGATATATCATGTAGTAATGCTCTTTGTCCCGCCGTTCATCCATCTTTCTATCCTTCAGTCAAATAGCTTTTTAATAGAGTATATTAAGAAGAGTATAGTAACTACCAAAAGAAATTTGGAGAAGTACAATGGGAAAAAATCACAAATAGCCGTCTTGATAAAAAATAAGAAAGGAAAATATGTGTAGGCTTTTGCCGATTTATTTCTATCCTTTATTGGCATACGTTTCTTTTATCGCATTCCATTTTGTAAACTAGAAGAAAAACTTAAGAATTAATTGTTTTTTAAAGATTCTAAAGAAATAAATATTTCTAGTGTTTATCATCCATTTATTTTGTCAGCATATACTTTGAACCACTTCAAAATAAAACAGGCTGTGGAAGGATTGCAATCTTTATATCTAAATACTGATGTGACATCTTCTTCTACAATCCGCTTTTCCACCAAATGCATCTTATCTAAAGCAATTGGTACCTATTAAGAATACATAGCTGATAGCATGTCAAAATACGTCTATTATTTATGTAACTCACTTTGAAAAAAAAATCTGGTTGATCTATACATCGAGCAATGATTTGGAATAAATTTTAAAAGAAATAAAATTCCAGTCTCAATTTTCACTAACAACAACAGCTTTGCAAAATCATTCAGTGGCGTCCGATTCCAATGCTGCCGGCATTTTGGTTACTCTACTTAACCCTGTGGTTATAAAATATGGCAGAAAAGGTTTACCTCCAGAAAAGGAAATTAGGCAGCACAATATTTCTACAAATAAGTAAAACATCCTTATCCGCTCTGCGTAATAACATTTACATACTTCAACACACTTTATTTTATGAAAAAGAGCTAGACAAGGAAGTGCACAACTATTTAAAACAAAGAATAATATACTGTTCAACAGTTTTTAAGGGTACCCTTAAATGAACATCATTGATGATCTATTGAATTCATTCATTTAAGGAAAGTTAACGTGATTTCTTAAGATGGATATACGCTTTACTTAATCGCCGTTACAAGAAATCGGACCATTCGTCGTTTTGGAGCTTTGAAACGTTCGTTTTGGATTGCTTATTGATTAGGCTTCTCATATCAGTTTCAAAACTACTCTAAAGTAACAAAGGTACCTGACAGGTAGTCATAAAAATGGACCGAACTGAAATGTATCATAGACACCTTAATAAGAATTCACTTAAAACAATTTTTATACGTTTATAAGAGGTTCTATTCTGATTTCTAATTTCGATGATAATGAAAAACAGAGATTAAATTTCAATTTTAATTGTTTGAACTTTAATTCCCGACTAGTTTCGGAATTAAAACCTTTGTCAACGGTCACCATTTCAAAATAATAACAGTTGATAATGACACTCACGTGACATGACGTCAAACGGCAACAATGTCTAAAAATGGCCGGTGTTGCCGTTTGACATCATTTGACTTTGGCGGAAAATTTATATTAAATCAACAAGTACAGGATCTCATGAGATACAAAATCACAAGATAAATGCGATTATGAAGCAAAATATGATAAATTTCCTTTAAAAACTGTATAGTATACAAAGTAAGAAAATATTATCTTTAAATCATTAAAAAACCATTCCAAACAACCAAATATCTGACTGGCCCAAATTGAGCGAAGTTTAAAAGACAATTTATATTAGCAGAAATTAAAAAAAAAACTATACCTCTTTTGTCAAAAAAAACTTTGCGGAAACTATAGAAATTAGTTTTCTTCATTATCCACAGTGCTCTCCAAAGCTCGTATCCTTTGGGGTGAAAAAATATGTGATGTGTGGGAATTGGTTAAAGTAAATGTAAGATCTAAGTTATAGTACTATAAACCATTATTACTAGACAACAAAAATATGCAGGTCTAAAAAACTTAATATTAAAGTTATTATACCTAGAAAATTGAAGCACACACACACAAAGAAGGAAATAATATTGTGAAAAGGAGAAATTAAATGTTATTAATAGTCTCTCCTTCTTACAACATTTTCGAAAAGACTATCAAAAGTTGGCAAGTGTAGTAAAGAACCAAAAGATTATATTCACTAATAACCATTTATCTTAAATGGGAATGCGAAAAAATATGGATTAGGTTAGACTGCGTGTTCTGCAAATGCTGATCAGGTATCAAATCGGGAATATTGACCTGTGCTTGCAGACGATCTCGATTTCAAATATTCAACATACACCTTATGTAACATGTTTCTAAGGTATTGATAAAAGTCTGAGTCCACACTTATTTTCGGTGTAATAGAATGGTTGATCATATCCGAATGTTTCAAGTAACATGGACACAATTTCTGACAATTAAATCAACGTACTAACAACGCTCCATTTGATCTGCAGTCTAATTGAAAAAACAACAACAACAACAACAACAAAAAAAAACAATATGCCAAATTATAGCTTTCACGCATTGATCTTGGTTTTTGATTGAGCCTTCCTTAAAAAAGCAAAGTTGTTCCTAAATGTTTTAAATTTGCCAAGCCAATAACCTTTACACAAACGGGTCGCTGGTTACGTTCATTCAGCTGCTACGTGTAGTTCAACTTTAATATGATTTAATGTTTAGTTTTGTCTATCAAAAACGGGCGTTCTGATTGGTCGGGAAAAATTTTCATACCTCCATGAACAAAATTTTGCCGAGCCATGCAGCCAGTTTGTATGCTTACGCAAAAAATAGTTCCATACAAAAAGGTGTCAAAATTTGTATAAGTTTTTTTCTTTTTTCGCTCGATGCTATTGAATTATAAGAAATAAAGAGGGCATATTTTCATGGAGTTATGAAGTTAAGAATCCTTACCACATTTATGTATGAATCTGGTTCACGTATTGATAAAGTGTGATCAGATTTTTCGGTTCATACCTTCATGAAAACAAAAACATTCTCTTCATCTCTTAAATATAACGGCGTTATTTTGTAGAACTGGTGGCTAGTAACATGTAACAAAAGCTAAAGTGGTTGGTTGACGACCTAATCGACGTAACTACAACCTTAAAGAGCTGTAATTATGACATTTAGGTCGCTGAACCAAAAGAAAAAAATGTTTCACATAGATGTGGGCCAATGTTGAGTTTCAAAGTTAACTTCCTGTCGAAATATATACTTTGATTGGTCGTTCGACTCTTTGATTGACAGCCGCAGAATGAGAATTTGAGCTATTTGAATAATTAATCTATGCTCTTTCAAGGTCAATATTATATATGAAAGTATATTTGTTTTAAACATAATACATAACCAATACACTTATGAAGAGATATTGTTTGAATGTAAGGATTCTTCTTTCTTCGTCATTAGTAGATGTTAATTTAAAAGATTTTTAAGCTCAAAATGAATGTTATGCTTGTAGGCAAAATGTCTCCTGGCTCGGCGCGTCTTTTTTTTGTTTGTTGTTTGTTTATTGTTTGTTTTCCTCCGCAACAGCGTGGTAATAAATTCTGAGTTAGATTTGAGCTGCTAAAGTCGTAGTTTTTCACTTCCATCTTTAAAGATAAATTAGCTATTGGATTGTTCAATTGTTTATTTACCTGCGAGGAGGCCTTTCATGTAAGATCTCATGAATGATATAATGATATTGAACAGGCTTTGTCTTACACAATTATATTATGAATCTTTTGAATTTTTCCATAATAGATCTATACAAATGCTTAATAAAACAACCAGCGATCAAAATATATTTTATACGCGATTAGATTATTCAATATACACTTAGTTAAAGATACGGTTGATATGATAAAATTTAAAAATGTGTAAAGACATTACATGGCTGAGTGTATCAAATATTTAAGCGGTAGCTTTGAAGATTAGTAGAACGCTTCATCCTCTATTCTGGAGCCATACCCTTCTTTTCTTCTATTCTTCACGGATACATGGAAATAACGTGTTGGAAAGCAACTAACTTTCAACCATGGGCATATGCTTAGAAAACGCGTTTAAAATTTGCAAAAGAAAAACGATCTTTTTATTAAAAAGTGTCCTAAAGGTCGAAATCAGCTTTAGTGATTAATGTATTGTGAAAAATAAAAATTTACTCATTACAAGTAAGATACCATAATATGAGAGCTTATTCCTAATTCAGTACAAAAGCCGCAACTGATCGTTAACGGAGGTCATAGATTTAAACTATGGCGCTCCTCCTATAGTAGTTTCCGTGCCCGAGAGCTTTAGCGTCGCCTTCTAGATCAATAAGGACCCGAGATCGATCCTCGAAAGTGGGTTTCGATCTTAGTTTTTTTCATCGTTTTAGACATTTAACGCCAGAACCGGTGTATTCTCCTAGCATAATCGTGTAGGATTCATGGAAGTTATATGAACTTATTTCTAAATTCATGTAAAATAGTTAGGTTTGGTAAATTGACGAATCGCGGCTGTCAATTAAATCACCAGTTAGACAAGAAATGAGTTTTGAACTCCGACATTGGCCGCCATTTCTGTTAACCTTTATGTTGGTAGAATAGCCAACTATTCTACATTTTCTTTGCTTTCGCAGTTTAAAACAGAAACAGGAGTCGATGGGAGAGGCAAACGAAGTAAGTGGGCGGGGCCAGTTAATTTGTACAATTTATGGTCACGAAAATGATTAAAGCAAATCGTTGGTTTGCGACCTGAACGACTTGAAACGAACAAAATGCTTGGAATAAATATCGGAATCGATCATTTACTTTCACTTAATTCACTTAATTCAGTCATTCGATTTTTATTGAGAGCTTCCTTCCACAAATTGACAGATAACGGTTGTCAATAAAAGAATCAATCAACCAAACAAATCATTCATTTAGACCATAACATTATACTCCGACATTTTTTGAAACCTTTTTGTTGATAAGGCGACACAAACCTTTAGTTCATCTACCAAACGTTCTACTTTTTGTTACGCCGCCGCCATAGCGCAGTCGGTAGCGCGCCAGACTCCTAATCTTCAATCATGGGTGTCATGGGTTCGATCCCCGGCGGCGGCAAATATTCAATTGTCTCTCACCAATGGGTGGATAATCGTAAACCTAAGTGAGATAGCAGCTGGAGGCTAGGAAAGGATGTAGTGGTAGTACTGGTGTGAGAAATACCAGGAATCCATTGTTAGGTGCTCCAGCCGCCGCGATATGACTGAAATACTGTTAAAAGCGGCGTTAAACCCCATTCAATCAATCAATACTTTTTGTTACATGTTACCGGTCATAAGTTTTGCAAAATATAGTTGTTTAATAGCGAAGTCGACCGTGAGTTGGTGAGGCCAGTCATCCGTCAATCATTCAATAACAGAAGTAATGATAAGGAATTAATGATAATTATAATTATATTAATAACTTTATATTCAGAAGATAAAACATTTAGACGGCATTTTCAATTTAGTCTTTCTCTCCATCTCCCCCTCTCCTTCTCTATCTAGATTCATGTATTAGTAGTAGATTACACCTATTTTCGAAATTTAACAATTTAAGTTGCATAAAGGGAGATTTTGATTTTGTTCTTATTGAAACCCGTAGTATCATGCGTGCAGCTTTTTTCTGAAGGATAAAGGTTTTAGATAAATTCCGTTTAGTGTTCCTGGCCCAAACAGGACGACAGTAAAAAACACGAAAGTATATATGTTGTGCCCGATCTTGAGAATATGCCCATTCTTAAGAACGAGCAGATCCTTTTTGCCCATTCTTGAGAAGAAGGTTGCCCATTTTTAATAATGGTCAATAAGTTCTGTATCTGTTAACGAACGCGTTTATCGATCAATATCTATCAATACATTAATGAATCGATCAACCAGTCGTCAATGAATTGATGGAATAACCAGTCATTAAATAAATGGTATATTTAACCGTGCGGGTTGACATACACAAAGCAAAAAGCTGTTAATTCTTCAGAACACAATTTTGCCGCATTTTTCTACAAAATTCGGAGCAGCTCGCACCCCGAGATAAATAAACACGCTTATTTTTTTAACTTTTACAAGTTATTGTTCTATACTGGTTTCTTAATACTTGAAATATTCAAGATTATGAACTTGCAATGAATAACGCAAGGTACTATATCAGTCAAATCATTTGATCCGTCTGATCGTACCTGAACTATTTCGTACCGTTTATGTTGGGTGGACGTATTGTATTTATCGCTAGATTTTACTCGTTGTTTTATACTTTAACCCTTTCTTTTAGTGTACAATTCCAGGTTTTTACGTTCCTGAGATTTTATACCTGACAAGACATTGTGGGAAAAGAAGAGATTGTTTGTGACAAGCCATTTCTCTTTTTTTCTGCAATAATTTCTACCTTGTAGGATGGTTGCATTTTAAATTGCACTCTCATTTAATTGTCATCTGCAACTTCTAGAATTTGGACAAGTCTGAAATTTGGGGAAAAAGGGAAAGTGTTAAGGGCTTTCATGCAAGGAATGGATATAATTCTAGGACTGTTGTCTTTTCCTTTAAATGTAGTCACAGTGACTTTATCCTGTTGCACCATATTGGGATTTAAACTAGCATTTGATTAAGCATAGCCCGGTCGGTAGGGAATAATGTCTGTGTGGGTCCACCTTGGTCCAAAAATACACCCGGGTTCTGCAGATAAGGAAATTATGGTTCGACAAGGCCTGAGAGGTAGAATGTAATGTCTATGTAGGTTCACCGGAGTCAAACCATGGACCCGGGTTCTGAAATTAAGGAGAATTATGAAACTGACAAGAAGAATGAATTTGAATAGTCTTTTGAATTATTTAGAAAAGAACGAAAATGGTTTGATTGAGTGTTTTGAAACATTTGAGCAGTTTGTATTAAATTCAAATGCTCAGCTTATGTTTTAATCAAATTGCTATGAAAAAATGATTTGAAAAAAATAATATATACCATCATAACACCATGTTTCATTCACCAAATCAATTGAAATCATTTGTTTTAAATATCAGGTACCACAGCCACATCCCTTCCCTCCTTTAGGACCCGACTGAGATGATCGTTTCCGGCAAAAGGTTGAAATGCTGAAAAAAAAAACACTTTCAAATGTTTAAAACACGAAAAAAGTAAGACCCATTAAATCTGCATTTCAATAAGTCACACCGTCACTGGAGAGAAGATAAACAGTAACAACATATATTTATTGAACTGGCTTTCCCTTGCACTTTATTTGCTGGGATAACAACCAAGCCACTTTTAATAGTATTTCTATCATACCATGGTGGCTGGAGCACCAGTGACTGTAACTACCCCTAGATTCTTGTTAAAACTCACATAAGTGCAACAACAAACATCCTTTCTGTGCCCCAAGCTGCTCATTAGGCTTAGGTTTACGATTATCTACCCATTTGTGGGAGGCAAATGTCTGAAAGGATTTTCGTCCTAGCCGGGATTAAACTCGGAACCTCACAACTAGGAATGGTATGTGTTACTAATTGTCGCAGTCCCCTAAAGTTATATTGTAATAGGCAATATACATGGCAATGTGTTACAATGTTTTCATTAATCTTTATTTAACAAATCAAAATGTGGAGTAGAGTTGAATTAGGCTCAAGAGCACATGCCAATTGAAATGGATTATACAATCGAGTTAGCTCAGTTTGTAACACAATTTTTGCTAAATTCACAGGTTGTGAGTTCCAACCCCAATTAAGCTATAACTCTTTCATTAATGACATTTGACAAAAGTCATAGTAATATTGTCCTTTCGTTATCTTTCCCCAATGTAAAATATATATGATTATGAGTAGTTCCCTTAAGTAGACGCGCATTTCGTAGCTCATATTGAATGTCCCGGTTCTACTATTGAGAAGAATGACACGAAGCCATGGTGACCAGTTGCTGCATACTAACTGAATAACTGTTGAAATGGACGTTAAGTGAGATACAATCAATCCAAATGAAATGGTTTTAAATCTTTGCAACAAGGAATTAAAAACTACAAGCTTTGACCTATCATTATAGATTGTACAATTGTGTGGACATACAAATTTTCTCTACTTTTCTACGGGCAAGTAAGACATTTTACTTTTCCATAATTTAAACAAGCTTGTCTCCTAAAAGGTAAAGAGATAGATTAAGAGAAGAAGTTGTTGCTATTTTCTTCACTTACATCAATGTGTTACACCCTTCACCATAAAATCACCATAATTTCCCAATATATAACAAGTTTTCTTAAAGCCATTACAAAATGGCAAGATTTTAGACTGGTCCGAATCGAAATGAGTTACAGAAGGTAAACTCTGTGAAAGAATACTCAGACTGCCATTAAACCTTATTCAAACAAAACCTTTCTTAACTCTTTACAGAATTTAAGACTTATTTTTCCCAAAATGAAAGAAGTTGTAGACAACAATGAAATTAGAATGCAATTTGAAAAGTAGCTAACCCACAGAGCCTTAATGAACATTTTGCTGAGCTGATTTAGTCGTTCATGCAATGTTCTCTCAATCCTGGGCTGTAAGTTTGAACCCCGGCTCGGCCAACGTTCATCACAACATCCAGCAAATGGCTCTCACTAATGGTCATATGCTGTAATGTGCCTATGTTGTATTAAGAGTGGAAGGTTGTAATAGGAGTAGCTTGTGGTTTTACTTGTTTGAGAAAAGGCAGGAGCCATGGTTAGGTGCACCAGTCGTATGATATACATGTATCAGAAATACCGTTGAAAATGGCCTTAAACACCGTTCAACGAATAAACCTTGATGACAATTTCCTATAATTAGAGCTATATAAATTTTGCACACTCTTTTATGAAATGATTGTATGGTTGCAAGGAAGATCAATGTATTGAATAAAAATGGGTCTTACTCTTTCCTTTTCGTCAAAATTTAAGATTGTTCAAGAAGCTGCAGACATCGATGAAAAAAAGATTGCAATTTGAAAAGTGACCGACCTTCAGGGTAGAAATTATTGTGGGAAAAGAAGAAATGGCTTGTTACAAGCAATTTCTTCTGTGCCCACAATGTCTTCTCAAGTATGAAACCACAGGGACCTATAAAACAGGAAAGTGTTAATGACAAATGCCTTGTATGGTTAACAAGTAAAAATTCTTGGCTTAGTCTCTGTGTTTTATGATATAGGGGAATTCCCAATATTTTTTAAGCTATGGGGAATGCCCCAATATCAAATGTAATGACATATTACACCCAATATCAATTGAAACTGGGCCTTTATCCAATTTATTCATACTGGTTAACAAAATGTTGGGCTGATCCAAGTTAAAACAAGATGCAGACAACAATTTCATGGTGACTTAATTATGATAATATTTGTCTTTTGGGTTAAAAAAACCATTGTAGATAATGAATAGAATGGCTTATAACACGCGATTTCCACAATGTTTTCCAAAGCTTTTTAAATGAAAGGCATCAAAAAGTGGAGTGGTGCGGGAATGGGCTAAGTGAAAATATCCTAGTAACTCTAACCCATTACCACACAACAAATTTTAGACTGGTCCTAATGGAAAGAACTTATTGTTTACATTTCAAATCGGACTAAGATTGGAAAGTAATTGCCAAATATAGTAGTAAACATCTGGGGAAAGGAGACATTACTTGTTACAAGCAATGTCTCCTTTCCCCTCAATGTTCCCTGTGATCATATTTCCCCAGGTTGCCAAAAAGTGAAATTATCTGGTCATGGGTTAACAAGTCAGATTTATATAAAGAATTGTAATGCTAACAAAATAATTGTATTCAATCAAATATCAAGTGAAAAGGGGGACTTAGTATCTATATCAGCTTAGAAGCCCATTTTATATTTTTTGCCTTTACATTTTTTCCATCTTTCTAAGATATCTGCATGGTCATCTTAATGACCCTTTACTCTTAATATTGTAATTGAATATCAAGGGTTCAACGCAACACTGTAGTAACTTTGATTTCGCAAATTTTACAGGAGAGAGGAAAAACATTCTCATTTTGTCATTTACTAAAGGAAAAATTGTTAAGATATTTCCTTTTTGCATTAAAAAAATATATAAAAAAAGAAATTGGAAACGAGTTGTTTATAATGAGTTATATGTAAATGTGTTAGTTACTACAGTATTGCAGTGAAACAGTTCTATTTTTGAAACAATATTCATTGCATAACTGTAGTAACTAGAGTTACTACTGTATTGCAGTGAAACAGCTCTATTTTTGAAAAAAAATTATTGCATAACTGTAGTAACTAGAGTTACTACTGTATTGCATACTAATTCTGATACATTTTATGAAAAAAATTCTGTCCAATAGTGTAGTAAAGATGAATAAAGCTTATTAAATGGAGATACCTGGATCAAAATTATATGCATTGTTGATAGTTAACTTGAAGATTGTTACTACAGCTTGAATACCCTGCTGTAGTAACATAGTTTTAATATCTCTTAGGCAATATATAACATGACTTATTTCAATACAAAAAATATTTTATTAGATTGCTTTAGGCCAATTCTAACTCTGGCTGAAGGGGCTTTGTACGAAAGACCGGTGGTGACATCATGTATTCAAAGTTCACACTTCAAACTTCATACATATTAAGTCTAAAGTGGGAAGTGTGAAATGTAAAGTATGAGACCCGTGGTGACTTCTAAAATTCACAGTACATAATCAAACCAAATTAAATATGAAGTTTGAAGTGTGAAGTTGGAAGCATGAAGTGTGAAGTTGGAAGTGTGAAGTTGGAAGTGTGAAGTCGGAAGTTGGAAGTTTGAAGTGTGAAGTTGGAAGTGTGAAGTTTGAAGTATGAAGTGTGCAGTTGGAAGTGTGAAGTGTGAAGTGTGAAGTGTGAAGCTGGAAGTTTGAAGTGTGAAGTGTGAAGTTGGAAGTTTGAAGTGTGAAGTTGGAAGTATGAAGTGTGAAATGTGAAGTTTGAAGTGTTAAGTTGGAAGTATGAAGTCGGAAGTTGGAAGTATGAAGTGTGAAGTTGGAAGTATGAAGTGTGAAGTGTGAAGTTTTAAGTGTGGACTTTGAAGTGTGAAGTGTGAAGTTTGATGTATGAAGTGTGAAGCTGGAAGTTTGAAGTGTGAAGTGTGAAGTTGGAAGTTTTAAGTGTGAAGTATGAAGTTGGAAGTATGAAGTCGGAAGTTTGAAGTGTGAAGTTCGAAGTTTGAAGTGTGAAGTGTGAAGTTCGAAGTTGGAAGAATGAAATGTTAAGTGTGAAGTTTGAAGTGTGAAGTTGGAAGTTTGAAGTGTGAAGTCTGAAGTAGGAAGATTGAAGTGTGAAGTGTGAAGTTGGAAGTATGAAGTTGGAAGTTTGAAGTGTGAAGTTGGAAGTATGAAGGCGGAAGTTGGAAGTATGAAGTGTGAAGTTCGAAGTATGAAGTTTGAAGTGTGAAGTGTGAAGTTGGTAGTGTGAAGTTGGAAGTTTGAAGTGTGAAATTGGAAGTTAGAAGTGTGAAGTGTGAAGTTGGAAGTGTGAAGTTGGAAGTATGAAGTGAATAAGATAGTTTCTTATAAATTTTCCACAGGAAATAGTTGATGGATTTAAAACAAATTTCACAGGGTTATCCTTGGGTGACCCTTTCTTCTGATTCCTTTAGACATTTTAATCTGAAAAAAAATATTGGCAAGACCAATCCCCATAAGATAATTATGTATAGTGAAAAATCCTTTTATCAGAACCTTTTGGTCAGGTTTCAACCAATTTCACAATAATAGGTCTTAGAAGACCTTTCTTATATTTCTGAAAAAAACATGGCTTTTATGTACAAGAAAGATTCTTGGATGATCTCTTATTAGATCCCACTTTCGAACCCATGAAAAACAAGGGGGCTTTTTTATATTTCCATGATTCTGATACCAATTATAATACTAGAGAGTCATGTCTCAAGTTGCAGAGACCCAGAGAATTAATGTCAGACTCCTAATTCGCGTGTTCCAGGTTCGGTCCTGGGTTGCGGCAAATATGCTTCCGACATTCGTCTCCCACCAATGGGAGGATACTCATAAACCTAATCGGGATGTAAGTGGCGGCTCGGAAAGGATGAAGTTAATGTGTGCGTGTGAGAAATACTAGGAACCCGTGGTTAGATTCTCAAGCCGCCGAGACATGACTGAAATACCGTCAAAAGAAGCGTTAAATCCCATTCAAGGCAACACATTATATTGCATTCCTGAAAAAACCTTATCAGTACGTGCTCAAGCGCCTCTAGTTTTAAAATCTTATTCAAAGTTTGCAGAAAATGTTTGTATGGCGTTGATGATAAATCTTATTAAATATGTTTGCATTCTGTGAAAAGTGTCGGGAAAAGGGACTGTAATGACAATTTCTGACTGTTCTGCAGGTCTTAAATGCAGTGCAATGTCTCTTGATGTTACTGAAGATATATATGATATGAGAGGATTCCTTGAGGAAATGATGACATCACTTCAAATATTAAGTATTGTTCTGTCTTAGAGGCAATGTAATTGTAACTACTCATCTAATCACCCTTTTGTCTATTAGACATACGAAACATGCTTAAATGTCTGTGTAGTGACCAAAATGGCCCCTTTATAGAGGGATGGTTACTTTAGTAGATTAGTTGACACGAGATTGTAAGTGATTCAGCATCACATTTTTACTCTTTTTTGTAATCGATTACCACATAATTCCACCTACCGCCCTGTAGAAATTTAACTAAGGAAAATTTTTAGGGAAAAGGAGCAAATGGCTTGTAACAAGCAATTTCGCCTTTTCATCAAGTATTTTCTACCTTATTTGGCGCTAATTTCCAATTTAAGAAGACTTTTCAAAATTTTCTGCAGCTTAATTCTTTCAGTTTTTACATTATCTAAATTTAGTCAGGTAATTGGTGAAAAGGTGTTTTCCTTTAACAAGTTGCTTCCGTTTTCACAGAGGCGTAAAACCTCGAATTGTCACGGTTACAATTCGTTGAATAACTTCACACATTTAATCCATCGTGGGTCACATATGCCTTAGACGATATTGAACGCTGGAAGAAGACGGTGGAAATAATCATAGTAACCTTTCTTAAGGATTGACTGCGTTCCCTCACCATGTTTTCTAACGGACTGAAGATTGGTGTAGATTCCAGAACAAGATTACGTAATAATAGATCTTATTTTCTTACAAAAACTATATGATCATGATATTCTTATCGCCTAAACAATGAAACGACCTTTTAAAATCATTATTCGTTCACCGGAAGTTATGTCGAACGACTGTAGTGAAGCCGTATCGGAGTTTTTTTTTGTTTGTTTTTTTTGTTGTTGTTGTTTTTTTGGGTTTTTTTGTAATAACGTTCTTTATCCACACAACTCTTCATGCAATTAATCGACTGGGTTTATTGAGGAGTTGCTCATTAGCATGAGAACAAACTTAGACACAGAGTGATCACAATTCCGTTGAGTGCCGTGTTTGCAATAATCATAGAATTGATCAAGCAAGAATGATAAGCGGTTATGTCATTTAATCAATCTAAAATGACGTCATTGATGACAAACAGAACACACCTAATATATTGAACATAAAACAGGGTTCTTTGCAAAATGTTGACAATGAAAAGTATAACAACTTGTTCAAAGTCAAGTGTTTTATCGAAAATTACATATCAGCCAAGTATGCAAAAATTAAGTTGGCGCCAAAAAGAGGCCACAAGCATGTCCCTTCTTTCCAGCGTCTAAGGAGAAAGGTTCATGCAGCGCCAACATTAATATTACGGCTGAGATACGAATTAAATGATATAAAATTAATATTTCTTACAATATTTCAAATATGTCTGTTTTCGTATTAAAATCGACCTTTTGACCATTCTTAAGAATAGGAAAAACCTTGATTTTACCATTTGCTTTTTCCTAAGAATGAGCATTCTCAAGAATGGGTACGATATATCTATGAGCTGTAAAAAAGCTGTTTCTTTTCTGATATCCTTTGAGCAAAGCAGATTTACTGGTTTATTTTTTTTTTTCAAACATGTTGTATCAATATGATCCGCCCAAGACAAATGTTTGTCTACATTCACACCTGGTATCTTATGCGATTCAACATTTGCAATGGGAATATTGTTGATACGTAAATCAAGCGTAAAAGATGTCGATTTATTTCATGGGCATACCCTTGGTTGTATTTGAATTTATAAGCGTGATGCTGTTCGCGTACCAATCGAGAATGAAATTCAAACTTTTCTGAAGATCAGTATGTATATGGCCCAAAGAAAAGACTTGAAGTTCTTGTACCGGTATATGGCCCAAAGAATAAACTCAAAGTTCTCAAATCTGTGTGATGCGTCTCATTTCATTTAAATGGTACATGATGAATGTGGATGTCTAGCGTGCATATGGCAATGATGAGAGAGACGATTAACTGAAACGAAAAATAAGTTACAATGAGAAAAAATCCCCAAAAGAAATACAATTCCACATCCCGCTAAGAAATTGACAAAACAGTAAATGATTGCATAAAGTGCATTAAAATGTTTAATTATAAAAACAGATTCTAGAGACAAGCAATAAATTCCAGAGAATGTAAATTAAACTCAAGCTGCCCTAGGTGTGCAGCCCGATCTGCATCTACACTGTCTATGCTAACAGAAAATTGGTCCAGATACAGCGGGAGTAGAAATGTTTTCATTAATCCTAATAATGATGACATGGTCAGCAATAATTGCGTAAATTTTGGCTTCAAATGAACTTTTATGACTTAATGGAAAACATATTTGAGGTAAGTGCAGAAAGCCCAGAGAGCGTAGTCTCGCAGGAGCTAATAGGCTTCAAAAATGACAAGTATGTAATACACACACACAATACACCAAGTTATGCCAAAATAAATGCAATATTGCTTAGTTAGGTTCATATTTCTTGAACGATTCGTCTCATTGTACTAAATTTGTGCATACCAACAACATAGGCAAAAAAATGGTAGTCAAAGGGAGAAAATTCACACTTCACCGCATAACAGTGGCCTTTAAATACTCTTCTATAACAAGTTCCTTGTAATGTAAACAATAATGACTACGAAACCATAGTACTTAACTTTGTCTCAAACATAAGAGCTCGTAGAAAGACATAAGAACAGTAGCATCTCTGCTCAGGCTGCACAACCGTGCAGCTGGGACAAGTCATACGGTTCCAAAATATTTCTCCATGCTAAGCATCTAAGCCATTGAGAAACTTTCTCATGAATTTATATTTAGCTCAATTTTATTGCAAACTATTCCCTTGTAAATATTACAATATGAAAGCTTATGAGCATTGGATAACCTAAGTGAATTTCGCCCGAAAACATTCTGGAAACATGCCACTCAACATTTGCATAAACAAATGCACTTTTGTAGAACACAGTTTTCTTAGCAACGGCTATTTGTCATTTATATACTGTTTATTTGTCCTTGTAAACAAATTCGTAGAGAACACGCGCGACCGTTTATGGAAGCCATTGAAACGTGCCAATTACTGACCTTGAGAGATTCAAGAATTACTGCTTTAAACAAAATGTCACGCAATGATACATACATAAGCATTGACAATAAATGTCCTAGAAAACAACTGCTTACCAAATTTGAGTAATTATTCTTAGAAGCGTAGTAAATCATATCAAGTGTCTCTAGCAAACGCTTCAGCATGGATGACAGCCACTCGGAATCTAGTAAAAGTGACGTAACATCCACCCAAAGCGTTCGTACAAAGAATTAAGCTACCAAAGTTTCCGCGCCTAAAGTGTTTCACTCCTACAGTTTGAACTTCTTACGATTCATTTCCAGATACGAAAAGTGTTGAGTCATTAGCATAAAGATCCTAAATCATTTGTGTAAATTAAGAATACTATGGGGGCCTAAAATAGAGCCATGTGGAACACCGCTTGCTAAAGTACACTTTCTTATATCTAATACATTATGATCTTTCGTTAAAATATAACTTGAAAGTGACATCGACTTCTCAGAAAAAAAATTAGCTTAAACTTGTGCAATAGAATTACATGATCGACCAAATTGAAAACTTTTCTAAGGTCAATAAAACAGAACCAATGGCTCTCCAATAATTGATGTAATTTATCCATTTATCTACTAATCGAATAAGTGGTGTTTGACACAAGTGTGTTTTTCGCTGAACCCGGATGTTTCCAAGACTTAAATTTGCTTAGGAAAGAATTTGAATGACCAATCACGGTTGTCAATGTGTCATCATTGTCACTGCCTTCAGGTAGATGACCAGTTTGAAATACTTAGTTGCCCAGTCCTTCGCCATTTCTGTTAATCTTTTGTCTCGGTAAGGCGACTAAAATGTTACGACGCTTAGGTCACCAACCAACTATATTTCTTTTTGATTAGATGCTACTGACCATTAATTTTGCAAAATAACGTCGTTTAAATTTGAAGCGGGACTTCGGAGTCAATGGGCGTGGCCAAAGGACTAAGTAGACGATGCCAGTGATTGGTCAATTGGTCTGTTAAATGTCGTTTAAGGATTTTTGGCATTGCAGGCAAAACACAAATCAGTTAATAATTGTTCTTATCTTCTTTGATTACCCTATATGCAAGGGAAGCACATATCGATGGGTCAGCGCGAAAAAGTTGTAACTACCTTTAAACATAAAGGCAGTTACAATTGTCTCGCGCTGACCCATCGACATGCCAGTTTCAATGCTCTTGGAAAGTTACCTTAGGCAATGCTATTATTAATAATTGATGTAAGTCGCAACACTATATAGTCTCAACTAAGTTTCACCAATTCCTGTGGCTTTTCTGATGTCTAGTTTCTGTAAGATTTACTAACCCCCCCCCTTAAGGTATGTATAGAATGATAAAATCTTACCGTTGGTTATTGAAAATATAATCACGCTTCGCAGTTATAAGGCTTAATAAATAATCCACTAGACCATTAGCTCGAGTGGATCTTTCATTGGGCCCTATAACTCAGAAAAGTTGTTATTTTCAATAAGCAACGGTACAATTTTACTTGCCCATGGGAACCAAACGCTGACGTCCTAAAGCAATGAAAAATGCAGATTAGTTCCCTTGATTACATAATCTCTACTGTCGGTCGATAAATACACGAACAGAGCTGTATAAATAAAAAAAAATTAACTACGTGTGGTAATTAGCTTTCAATATCACCGATGAAATGAGAAAAATATGAAAAAATATGACTGGTTACACGCATTGAAACCGTTTTTTATGGAAAAAGTCTATGCGCGATCTACTGTCAAGGTACGGTTGACGTAGATTTAACCGCTCGCGTATTGTATTGTGTTTATAAGGCTGTATTCTCGAATATGAATATATCGAAAACTTGAATTTTTAGTTTATTTTGTAGGAATCTATTCTTATTCAGAAAACAATCTTTCTTGGAATCTTACCTTATTTACAGCTTTTGCTAGGTTTAAAAAAAGTCATTCGTGCAATTTAATAGTCTGACAAGGATATCAATTAAGACCCCTGACTCCAAAAAACTTAGATTACAGAGACATGCACAATGAATAAATTCTTCACATAGGGATATTTCTGTATTATCATATTATGTTTTATCCTACTACATTTTTCAATAATTCTTTAGAATTTGTAACTTTTTGAATAGCATTATAATATTAGTTTTCTTAGTTTTACGTATAAGATGAAGGATTTTATTTCTCATATGTTTGTAGTTGCCCAGGCTTTTAACATGTCAAATCGATCTCGTTCTTGCATTGCTTGTTTGATTTCTGCAATAAATAATTGTGGTAAATAAACACTTTGTAATTGTCAAGTAATTGAGTTTCGAACAAATAGAGTCTTATGCCTTATCCGAGTCTACCTCTGTTTCAAGCAGTTCTAACGGAGATAAACTCAAATCACTTTGAAATTCAGATAATTGAAAGTTTTCAATCATAGTAGAAAGTAAATTGTTTTTAACAGTTCTACTATGAATCATTCTTGTTACACACACGGGAAATAGTCATTCAATGATATAGACGGAGTTAATATTACGCAAATCCTATCCTCCCTTTTTGATTTTATATGATCTATAATTGAGGATGATTTCTTTTATACACTGGTAAGCCGATCAACCAACTGCCGGAAACCAGTTTTCATGACAAATTTTGACCATGCTTTATATTCGAACATAAATTTCGGCAATGAATTAAAGCTACGGATATGTATTAAGCATATTTATCTTAGAGATCACGCTGCATGCTTTATCATTTCAGTTTTTTTGCCTCCACACTGTATGCTTTAGCATATCTGCTTTTTTAGTTCAAAGACTTTCCTCACAAGTTTCAATTTGTCAAATTATATCATAGTGCTCCAAAGGCTATTTTCATCCACCCTGGGTCCAATGATTTGGGAACTCTCAATGGATGCCAATTGGAGTATGCATAAAATACCATCTAAAGGAAATTTATAGTCTATTTCCCAATACAAAGATAATATTCTCACGGTTACCACGGTTAGTTTGGTCATATTCCAGTTGGCCAGTTAGTAAGATAGAAAGGGTCAGGAAACATATAAACAGTCGGATTCGTAGGTTTATGAGCACAATACATGGCCTCTTTTTATCGCATACAGAAATAACAACAGATACGCCTGGACATTATTATCCGGATGGTGTGCATTTGTCTGATGTTGGTTGCGCCCTATTTTTGCTAGAAATAAAGGAGGTACTTCAAAGTTTATAATGCATCGACGGAATTTTGGGGCGACTGTGTCGTGTAGCAGAAAATTCCTGGAAGGGAGTTTGCAGGGTTCAAATAAATTGATAGTCTCATGTTCGATAAGTGATTGACAGTGTGCAAGTTTGGTTACCCAATCCTTTCTTTATATAGATGATAGGATATGTCTACGAATTTTGTCCCTCATAGTATTTCAGGATTGCTTTACTCTGTATTGCCTCGGAAGCTAGATGTACAAGAATAGATAAATATGGTTTTATATGATTTAAGTTGATCTTTGGTATTAATTTCTGCCATCGTATGATAACTGCTTTTGAGTTCACGCTATGTACTTTAGAATATCTGCTTATTTTTTTACGATTTAGCATATATGCTTTTTGCGTTCACACTCTATGCTTTAGCTTATCTTCTTTTGGGGGTCACGCTGTATGCTTTAGCATATCTGCTTTTGCATTCACGCTGTATGCTTGCTTTATCATATATGCTTTTACGTTTACGCTGTATGCTTTAGCATATCTGCTTTTTGCGTTCATGCTGTATTCTTTAGCATATCTACGTTTTGCGTTCACGCTGTATGCTCTAGCATATATGCTTTTTGCGTTCAAACAAAATGCTTCAGCACATCTGCTTTTGCGTTCACATTGTATGCTTTATCATATATGCTTTTACGTTCACGCTGTATGCTTTAGCATATCTGCTTTTTATGTTCACGCTGTATGCTTTAGCATATCTACTTTTTGCGTTCATGCTGTATGCTTTAGCATATTTGCTCTTTACGTTCAAACTTTATGTTTTGGCACCACCCCCACTCCCACCCCATCCCTCCTTTTTTACGCTCCGCAAGAAAAAAGCTTTGGAAAACATTGTGGAAAATGAAGAAATTGCTTGTATCAAGCAATTTCTTCATTATTCATAATGTTTTTGCTCCAAAAAGGTGAAAAAAATTCCATCAACTCGAAATAGTCGTCTGCAGCTTAGTTCAATTAGTACCTGTCTTAAATGTTGCTGTGTGGGAATGGGTTAAGGTGAAAGGTATGACAATAACCACCACAGGCGTCGTGAAAATTATCGATCATGTGGTCAAAAAATGTCATTGTGTGGGAATGGGTTTAAAAATGATGTAAAAAGAGAAACCACTTTAAAATTTAACACATGATTCTGTATTTGCGGCACTGAAGGTGAATTGCCATAACAACATTTAGGGAAAGGAGCAATTTCTTGTAAAAAGCAACTTCTCCATTTTTCACGTTTTT
The DNA here is from genome assembly GCA_946902895.1 of Fragum fragum. Taxonomy (NCBI): domain Eukaryota; kingdom Metazoa; phylum Mollusca; class Bivalvia; order Cardiida; family Cardiidae; genus Fragum; species Fragum fragum. The sequence continues at coordinate 1,774,576 of OX336371.1, read as the reverse complement.
CACGTATTACATAGTAATGGATTATCATTAATAAAGTATTTGCATTTGTGGAATTTTTTTCACAAAATATTGGTATTAGAGGCAAAATGAGAGTACTGACCAGTAATTAATCATCTTATCAGCTTATCAGCAGGTGATCTGAGAACTTATTTTCCGATTTCTTCTGAAATAGCAGATAGAAAATGTCATGTCCTATTCCGTATGTTTATCGATTCTCCTAGCAGAAAGCCCATTATCTATTGGTTGCACTGTATGTTTTAGCAGATATGAAATAAACATACAGTGTAAACCCCCAATGGTCATTTTTGCGCACTCCCAAAACTATGCATCTCATCCGATTAATTTCTACGGATTTCATTAAAAACATTAATGAGATACAAAATAGTAACGAAAAGCGTCAAAGAAAATGAATTCTTAGACGGTCTCGGGATGAAATCATTATTTTTTAACTATTATCTTCGAATGGCGCTTATGGTCGGTTACGGAACCCCTAAAGTGACATTCCATACTTTTCTTAAGATAATATTTGGTAATTACGAAATAATCTTCAAATTATTTCGTAATTACGAAATAGTATTTCGTTATTATGGAATAACATTTTGTAAATACTTAATACTGTAGGGGGTATTTCGTAATTACTAAATAGAAGTTCGTAATTACGAAATAGTATTTCGTAATTACGAATTACTCCCAAAAGTAATTCGTATGGAGTTGTTGTACTTTAGAAATATTATATCGTATCTACCAAATGGACTTTCGTAATTAAGAAATACTCCCCAAAGTAATTCATATTTACGAAATGTTACGAAAATAGTTTTGATCATTCACATAATTAAAAAAAGCCTGGAATGTCCCTTTAGGGGTTCCGTAGTCGGTATTGATTTGGGACAATAATTTTTGAAGTTGCCCTATCATATCGTTTAGCTTTATTCTAGACTTCTCTGGCAGGTTCCTAGCTTTGTTGGATTATTATTATTATTTGTCGCATGCCACATGCTTAAGCCATTACAACACAACACATCTTTTTACATAGACACATTGTGGACAATGAAGAAATGGCTTGATACCAACAATTTTCTCAATGTTTTCCAAAGCTTTTCTATTCAGGGGCGTAAAAGGATTGATTATGGGGAATGGGTTATAAAGAAATGAAAATATTATATCATAGGCAGATTAGTTTGAGAGAAGGCCGAAATGTTTAACCCCAGAGACTCTCTTTGGTAATGTTGTTGAATTACTGAAATATTGGAATTTTGTTTGGAACCCAAAACCACCAAATCCCGCATTTTTACGCATCAAAAAATCTAGCTTCTAAAAGAAATGGAGAAAAGAAGAAGTTACTTCTAAAATGCATTTCTTCTTTTCTCACAATGTTTTACCTCTTATGGCATTTCTTTTTCTTTTCTTTTCCTTTTTACTTGCCAACTTTGTTTTGTCGTCAGCAACTCCTTTCGTTTAAGACCAGTTTGAAATTCTGTCGTGTGGAAATGGGTAAACAATACCTTACAACAAAACTCTTAGTTTCTTAAAAGACTTTTGATTCAATTTATACAATCATTCTATGTGGTAGAAAATATTGTGTGAAAAGGAAAAATTGTTTGTTCCACAATGTTTTCTCACCATGCTTGGATTATTTTCTAATTTTAGATTCCTGTGGCAGTGGACGTTATTTTTAACATAAATCTTTTCTTAATATAAATATGAAAGCCCTCGGGTCGTCTTTAAAGGACAAGAAAATTGTCAAAAGTTGCTCTAAATGAGACTTTTTCTTAGCTTTTGATCTTAGGTCGAGAAGTGTTTTCCCCCTCTATCAGACATCCGAATCCGAAATACAGCAAATTCAGCAATCGTATGATTTCTAAACACAAAGTTGGTAAAGATTTAACTTTATCACAAATCTAAATGCAAAATATGATAGCTATGGGCTTACTTTTTTTGTGTAAAAAGATCTTTAACCCATTACCAGATGAAAACAAGGTGCCAAATTGTCACAAGATACGCCCGTCAGACTGCTTAATATTAACTGGGGGTTTGAATAAAACTGAGGTTATTTTGAATGAATTTTTTTTGTCAAACGAAGTATGAAAAACAACAAAGAGCAATAACTCAAAAAATAGGCTAGTAGAGTTATGGTTCTTGTACACTGCACACTTGGTGAGCACTATCCATCCATGAAGTTTCATGATCCTAGCTATATTACTTTTAGAGATATACTCCGGACAATATTCAAGTATGAAAAACAACAAAGGGCAATAACTCAAAAAATAGGCTAGGTAGAGTTATTGTTCTTGTACACTGCACTCCCACTTGGTGAGCACTATCCATCCATGTTTTTCATGATTCTAGCTATTAAACTTTTAGAGATATACTCCGGACAAGATTCATGTATGATAAATAACAAAGGGCAATAACTCAAAAAATAGGCTAGGTAGAGTTATGGTTTTTGTGCACTGCATCCCCCCGCCTTGGTGAGATCTATACACCCATGAAGTTTCATGATCCTAGCTATGATACTTTTAGAGATAAACTCCAGACAAGATTCAAGTATGAAAAACAACAAAGGGCAATAACTCAAAAAATAGGCTTGGAAGAGTTATGGTTCTTGTACACTGCACACTTACTTGGCGAGCTCTATCCATCCATGAAGTTTCATGATTCTAGCTATTATACTTTTAGAGATATACACCAGACAATATTCAAGTAAGAAAAACAACTAAGGGCAATAACTCAAAAAAATAGGCTAGGTAGAGTAAGGGTTCTTGAACACTGCACTCCCACTTGGTGAGCTCTATCCATCCATGAAATTTCATGGTTCTAGCTATTATACTTTCAGAGATATACTCCGGACAAGATTCAAGTATGAAAAACAAAGGGCAATAACTCAAAAAATAGGCTAGGTAGAGTTATGGTTCTTGTACACTGCACTCCCCCTTGGTGAGATCTATAAACCCATGAAGTTTCATGATCCTAGCTATTATACCTTTCGAGATATACTCTGGACAAGATTCAAGTATGAAAAACAACAAAGGGCAATAACTCATAAAAAAGGGTAGGTAGAGCTATGGTTCTTGTGCACTACACTCCCATTTGGTGAGCTCTATCCATCCATGAAATTTCATGATCCTAGCTATAATACTTTTAGAGATATACTCTGAACATGATTAAAGTATGAAAAACAACAAAGGGCAATAACTAAAAAAAAAGGCTAGGTAGAGTTATGGTTCTTGTGCACTGCACTCCCCCTTGGTGAGATCTATACACCCATAAAGTTTCATGATCTTAGCAATAATACTTTTAGAGATACACTCCGGACAAGATTCAAGTACGAAAAACAACAAAGGGCAATAACTCAAAAAAAAGGCTAGGTAGAGTTATGGTTCTTGTGCACTGCACTCCCCCTTGGTGAGATCTATAAACCCATGACGTTTCATGATCCTAGCTATAATACCTTTCGAGATATACTCCGGACAAGATTCAAGTATGAAAAACAACAAAGGGCAATAACTAAAAAAAATAGGCTAGGTAGAGTTATGGTTCTTGTGCACTGCACTCCCCCTTGGTAAGATCTATACACCCTTGAAGTTTCATGATCCTAGCTATAATACTTTTAGAGATATACTCCGGACAAGATTCAAGTATGAAAAACAACAAAGGGCAATAACTAAAAAAATAGGCTAGGTAGAGTTATGGTTCTTGTACACTGCACTCCCACTTGGTGAGCTCTATCCATCCATGAAATTTCATGATTCTGTACAAGGATTTTATTCAGATTGACAAGATTTAATACAGAAATGGATAGGGTTGACAGCGTGAAATTGAGAGGATTTTGAACGAACGAATGTTTTAGACGAGTCATGTTTGAACATTTTTATATTTTCAAGACCACGAGTTTTAATACAAAAATTGTAAGACATTGAATCATAATCAACATAATATCAAGTAGCAAGGTGATTCCTATTTATCCCAAACAGGATTTGGTGTGTGTGTATAATTAAAGGTAAAAAAATGTATCTAGCAGTGTCCCTCGAAAATGTTCCAAATAATATGGAGGTTATTTTACCCATGAGTCGTATCCGAAATAGGCCAATTGCGTCTGTCAATCAAGGAATAAATCGACCAATCAAATCATTCATTCAGCCCGGAATTTTGCTTTGATCTCCAACATTAGCCGCCACTTGTGTGAAACAGTTTTTTTTTTGTTTGGCGACTTGTTCAAGCTGTAGTTACGACGATATTGTTGTATTACATGCTACTGGCTATAGATTTTTCCGGCGATCATTTATAAGTACTCATTTCAAGTGAGTTTTCAGTTCGCGTGTTCATACAGTGTGGTTAGGCTTTTCGTTTCAAACTTCCTTGTAAACAAAAAATATTTTGTGCACAAGCATAAAAATAGTTGCGTGCTCGAAATTTTGCTCATGAACGTATGAATAATTTTTTTCAACCAATCAGAACGCTCGTTTTTGATAGACGAAACTGAATATTAAATAATATGATCATTTTGTAGACAATATCTTACAATCATGAATAAATTTGGTTCCAATTGCATACAGAAGAATCTGAGTTAGCAGTACCAAGTAAACAGCTGCCGATCTGTGAATAAACGCCATCTGATTTCTCCCAATTCTGAAATTCGAAACGATGGCCAACCGTTTTGAGTCGAACAGACACGGTTGCAGAGTAAGAAATTGTAAGGTAAGAGCCAATTCATTTTAAACATTAATTGGCGTGTTGTTAGGAACATTATGCCGTACCTCTCCATCAGAACTATGCTGAGTTCAATGCACCTTTAACAACACGAATTGTGCAACACTCGTCATTTTGATTTTATATAGTTGAAAATAATGGTTGTATATGACATTGTGATGTCCCTACACATCTATAAAGACAGTGGAATGTTTCCGAATAAATCAATATAAACAAGTGGATGTCGTATTGCGATGAAATACAGGAGTCCCCCACCGGATTAAACAAAATATTTTTTACATTTATTCTTTTCCCAAACGTGACATGGTTTTGAAGTCTCTAAGAATAAGCTTAGAACAACGTTAAGAGAAAAGAACAAATGCTAATAATTAATATTTTTTCTTCAATAATTTCTGTACATTAATGTGCATTATTTCTTAATTCAATATTATTCGTCTGCAGCAGCTATTAATTTGGCCTTGTCTATTGTTTGCCGTTTGGTAACAGGTTATCCAAATTTAGACGTATAAATGTAGACAAGATTAAGAAGACATAAAGAGAGAAAATAAAAAGGGCAATAACTCAAAAGTTGGATGGCAGAGTAATAGGTCTTGAAAATGACACTTCTCCACATTATGATCTATAAGTGTTTTAAGTTTGAAGTATGTCGTTAGCACTTATGGATTAGGTGATATGGTCGAAACTAACATGTAAAGGCAAAAACAACAACGGTCAATAGCTCAAATAATTGGAATGTCAGAGTAACGGTTCTAGTACATGACATTTCTCCATATCGTGATCTATAAATGTATGAAATTGGAAGTTGCTAGCACTCATGGTTTTGGATATATGGTCCGGACCAAATGCGGAAGTAAAATCAACAAAGGTCAATAACTAAAAAATGGGCATGACAGAGTAACGGTTCGTTTTCATGTCACTTCTCTAGATTATGATCTATAAGTGTATTTAATTTGAAGTTGCTAGCACTTATGGTTTAGGAGTATGGTCTAGACAAACATGTAACAGTAAAACTACAAAGGACTATAACTAAAAACATAACTTGGCAGAGTAACGGTTCTTGCACTAATCACATCTCTACAACAAAGGGCAATAACTCAAAACGTGGGCATGATAGAGTAACGGTTCTTGTACATGACACTTCTCCTCATTGCGAACATTAAATGTATAAAGTTGCTTGCATTTATGGTTTAGGAGATATATTCCGGAAAAAATGTAAAGTTAAAAACAACAAAGGGCAATAACTTAGAAAATTGGACGTGACAGAGTAACGATTCTTGAACATGGCACTTCTCCACGTTGTGATTTATAATCGTCTAATGTTTGAAGTTGCTTGCACTTATGGTTTGGTATGGTCTCTGAACAAAAGTTTGACGGACGAGCGTACAGACGGACGGACGGAATCGAGCAATCTTATTATCCCCCCCCAAACCGGTAACCACTTGGGGACTAAAAATGAATTATTACATTGCTTAACTCTAGTTCGAACGAATTCATTCACCTAGCGTTTAGACTCTGTTACAATAAATTTAGTAAATAAAATATTTGGAAATTTACTACAATCATCACAAGAACAGTTCTTGGCAAATGTTTGTCTTAAGCGACCACCTACCTAACCCAGAATAGTGATTCGATGGCAGGTTTCTTAACTTATTAGAATTTACGAGAAACAAACACACACATTAACCTAAAACAAAAGTGTAGAAAGTACAGGAAAAACACTCTTCTTCTTTAGGAGCTAAAATATCATGTTAGCTCCCTCCTAATAAATTTCATAGTTTATGGAATACTTTATTTGTTCAATATGTGCCATTCTATTTAAAGTTTTCATTGAGGAGTAAAAAATTTGCCGCTATGTGCGTTATTATTATTTTCATCATATCATCTTATTAAATACAAGATAAGAAACGGTGAATACGGTATGCATTAAATTCAAATTACGTATCAAATTGCGAAGAACAAATGGATAAAATAGCAAAATAAATTATTCTTTTTACTCAGCCCAATAAGTATTACAATCGAAAGTTAACATGTTTAGATTTGCGTTTAAAGGCTGTAATTACGACGTCAGATTGTGTTACGATTGTATCTACGATTAATCTACATGAATAAGAATGTAAAATATAGAGATTTCCCCACTAATAGGGAATAAGATAAAAGCTAACATTTAGTCAAGGTTTCACCTCAAATCAAGTTGTTGACTGAATACCTTTGTACCAGTAGAATCGTCACACCCGATTAATTATACATCAAATAAAAGGGTATCACCATTTACATATTGAAACTTGTGGCCGAATCTAATTTTCTTTCTAATATTTGACTTCAGACAAAACAATACTAAGGAATGACCTAGAACTAATGTTTTACCACAAGATGTACGTTGAACGGGGTGCTAATAGAAAAGAAGAAGACTTGCTACAACATTAAAACATATGACATATGACAGTCCTTCGATAAAATGGACAAGTTAATTCACGGCAAACAGACGAACAACTTAAGGAATTAAATGATGGCCAATAGGGTTTCAAATCGCTAGCCAGAGTTCAAATTCTCAACTAATCAACACTATTTTAATGACAGTATGAATATTCTCTCCAAATTAAAGGGATATAAAAGCTACAAATTTTGATCGAATGAGCGGTAGAAATGATATTTCCATCAAAACTCCAATCCACCAGGCTCCAATGTAAGTCACATTGGAGGGATTTTCTCCAGATTGATTGATTGAATGGGGTTTAACGCCGCTTTTAACAGTATTTCAGTCATATCGCGGCGGCTGGAGCACCTAACAATGGATTCCTGGTATTTCTCACACCAGTACTACCACTACATCCTTTCCTAGCCTCCAGCTGCTATCTCACTTAGGTTTACGATTATCCACCCATTGGTGAGAGACAATTGTCGGAAAGAATATTTGCCGCCGCCGGGGATCGAACCCATGACACCCATGATTGAAGATTAGGAGTCTGGCGCGCTACCGACTGCGCTATTGCGGCGGCGGATTTTCTCCAGATTGAACATTGTATCTTTAAACGACGAAAAATAATTCATTCATATTATTAATAATTTGAGCCTCAGCTTGCTTGAAGATTGTGTAGAACACACATACACACACATATATATATATAAAGGGGGCGCTTGAAGCTGTGCTGTAATTCAAGCCTTATTCCTTTTTCGACAAATGCATATGACACATAGTGTTACAAGAATAAGAACTGCTGCTGTGACTCCGGATATGATCAAGACCAGCCGAAGAGGGAAGGAACCATTGTCTGTGGGTTCACACCCTGGAATGGTAAATACATAACTAAATAGATGATAACAATGAATGAACTAATTTCTTTACTAGAACCTGCTATACACGAAGGAGTATATTTCTCTTTTTTCTTCACGACATACACAACAAAAAATAAAAATGTAAATAAAAGTTTGATATACTTGTATTTATCGTAACTAAAATCGGGATCGGTTGCTTATCCTTATCATTGAGTTACGTTTCTAATTGATTGAGACATTTTCAATATTAGCATCAAGAATCATTTTCAGTCAAAGGACCATGGTTAATGAATAACCACTGACAGTAATCAGACTTAACAACGAAGCACGTTCGACGAATACTCCTAAAATTCATTGTAGCCGTGCAATGGTATCATATGACTGTACTGTATCAAATCGCGTAAGTAAGAGATAGGTTTATTGATAAAATTTGAGGATATTTGAATAACTACCAGTGTATTCTTGTCATCGATGATCAATCGAGTAGGATTTGAAAAATTATAATGCATGTCTTTCCCTTTTGGCGTACAAATAAACACTTACTTTTAAAATAGTAACCATACACCGATTTTTGTAGAAGTGAAAATTATTATATCTGAACTATCTCATAAATCGACATGCTCATATGTACGTGGTATATTCTCTTATTAAAATAACAATATTTTATATTATAAAAGAGCTAACCATATGTCCAGGAAAATGTGTCGTTATTTGGTAGGCAAAGCAAACAGGGATTGAGGATTGCTGTCTGATTTTCTCGAACGCAAACGCCATCTATAAAGCACGCATTTGCCTAAAAAGCAAACAAGAAACGATATACCCTTCTGTAATCTTCAACCCTATGATAGCTTAAAACACTTATTATCATTGACTTTTAATGATGTTTGTTATCATCACTTTCATATGATCAAAATTCACTATTGCTAGTATTGCTTATATTTCATTGAAAAAAGATAAGATAATTTAGTATTATAATTATAGACCTTTTCACGCAAAGCGCTAGATGACTAAAAGTCTGTATCCGCTAGACGCTTTCAAAGAAAAAACAACAATAACAAAGTTTTGTTTTTCGAAAGCCCTATAATTGCGTCTAGCTATTTTAACTTCGTTTTCAATGTTTTACCAGGAAAAGCATGGGCTAAATAATGTTGATAGTATTGTTGGAGATGTGTAACATCTGTTTGTTACAATATTTCTTTCTCCGTTGTTCAAGTAATGTTTCTTCAGAAGCGTTAAAAATACTCTATATTATCGACTTTAAGGAATATATGACGGGTGTTTTGTTTCATTATCTATGTTTCACCATATTCAATAAAATGTATCATAGCCCGGTATATGGTTTATGTTGAAACAAACGCATGTAATGAATGAAGGGGAATGCACCATTAAAAGGTCATTAATCCATATTGTTTCCGACAAACATCAGAATAACAAAAACTCATGCTATTTGCCTCTGGAAATAAAAAATGTTTGAAATAAATGAAGGATTTTGCCGAATTCATATAGTGACATGGTAAAACATATAATAGTATTATATTTTTCAAATTCATCACTGCATTTTACTTTGTTTAAAAATATTTCATTTTCACAAAATAGCGTGAATTATGCTACCATAATTTAGAAATTGACAGCAGCCGATCTCTTATAGCATGTGTTCACTTTAAAGATTATGATATTTTTTATATACCTTAAGTCTGACTTCATCGTTGATGATTTCTTGACAGTCTGAATTATAAACAATTACTACTCGATAGTCTCCAAAGCTCTTGCCGTCATTGCTAATTGAAATATTGTATATTTTGGCAAATCTCGACGCATGAACCTCTGCATTTTCATCACAGCATATCCCGTTATAAATATCGCTGTATTCACCCAGCACAACGTTTCTGTCATAAGCATCAGACCCATTGATGAAAACCTGTTCAGGAGGAATATGATATCAGCAGCATACTAGATTACAAATGTTGAGACTGGTCCAAATTGAAGATAGTTGCAGGCGGCATTTTCAATAAAAAAATTCAGAAATTTTCTAGGGTAAGGGTAGAAGGCTACAACAGATTCGTTTTCCGCAACGTTTTTAAACGTTTTATCTTCAGGGTTGTGGAAAATCAGGGTTTATCGGGAATTAGTGGTACGGTTTTATTTCCTGTTATACATTCTTAAGGTGATGTTTCCTTGATGAATAGTTGTCACACATTTACATTTATGTTTTATACCCATTGATGTTCTTGTGCCTAATCGAATCATTATAATTTCAGTAAATGATCACGACTTAGGTAGAGTTTCATTTTGTAACCTATTATATTTTTGCATTATCTATGCATAATTCTATTTATTCTAATTATTGCGTATGATTCTCATTTCTTTACAATTGATATTCAATTTAATCCTAAATTGTTTGGAAAAACTTCCGAAAATTTTTAGTTCAGTTATGCATTTCGTAACCGATGATTCATTTCAGACTATTTCGATGTATCTGACAAGTATACGGTTATCACAACCCGTGTCGGTACATAGGTATGATTTCAAGAAGAGAAAGGAAGAAGGTCAGGTCACTAAAGGTTTTTCATTAAGCCTATTTATTTCTCAAACAAAAGTCATTTTCAAAACCAAATGAGTTATGATGACATTGAACATGTAAAGAAAGGTAAGAGAAAATGGTTTATTAAGACACATCCCCGTTTCCTAGGACTAGCCTCTGAAAATGCAAAAAATTCCCATGAAGTACAGTTATGTGAAGTTTTTGTCCTTGTCAAACACAAGAATGTGGTCACTATTCCTTCAAAAAGGCCCCTTGTTTGTGATACAAAAGAATATCTGAAAATATATGTTATAGAAAATTATAGAATTTTTCGTACACATCTACCTTTGAATATAGGACTCGCAGTGTTCACAAGCAATGACTTATCCCGACGGTTATAGAGGGTCTCATCACATTGAACTCTTGGCTACGGTCAGTGTTATCAAGAAAAGCTACATAAAGACGAACGTACTGAAAAACATTCGTAGAAGATGAGTCCACGGTACATTACATAAGGCAGCACAGAAAATATCAAATAATTATTTTATTTCATTTAAGAAAATTCCAATAGTAGACAAAGGTCTTAAATGAAATTGTATTAGAATGTTTGAAATTAATAAAATGTTTACCTTTCTTTCATTCATTCTGCATTGGAATCCATCGAGCAAATCTATTGTTTGGACTGTGAAACAATCACAGGTATTATTTTCGTTAACGTCACACAGACCGTCTCCGAATATATCATCAATAAGCAGCGGCTTTGATATATCAATACTGCAGTCAGACGCATGAAATCCATCGTCACAATCACACTGACCTTTAATTCGAAAAATGTTTCAAATGTATTTCATGTATTGGATGTGTTACTCCGATTTTGACCATAGTCAAATGAAATGTCCGAGTCGATAGATATTTGATTAAAATTTTGGCAATAGACTAGTAATAGTCTGGTAAGGAACATAATTATAAAGCAAACAAAAATTCGGCGTTTAAAAAAACATATTAGCTTACTTACAAATAACATTAACAGTAGTCTACAATTTAATAATCTTTATTATATACCTATCAGCTATCTGAGGCTTTATTTCGCCATCCGATACAACTCGACAGAAAAATAATCCGTATTCTCCGTGAACCCTATTTCCGTATTCCACGAGTACCATGTGTAATGCAAATGTCCAAATACATGATATTTTCGTGTTACACTATAATGACGATCAGTTTCTATCATTTATAATACATGCAAATACACATATCCATCATATTGTGCTATATCTTATCTGTTTTTTACACAAATTTTACACATTTTGGCAGCGTCAGCCTATCCAGAGACGTTTTAACATGGTCTTAGTTTAACCTTCGAGAGTTATAGAGCTCTAACACAGATTCGAGATACGTGTCTACCCTATGTAGATTAATTTCCATAGAGAAGCTTACAGAAGATTTGTCAGTATTCTGAAGAATTACAAACTCCACGCAGGTTTTCGTGGTTTACAGCAGCCATTTATAAAAATTCTCGGACTTTCGTTAAAGATAGATTATGTATATATTTTGATGTTTGCTTATTTTCTGGCATATAATAAATGGAAAACTACAATAGTCTTTATTTCTTACAGGTCGTATCTGTCGAATAGCTTGTCGTCATAAAGTATTTTTACACAAACTATTCGACAGATACGACCTGTAAGAAATAAAGACTGTTGTAATATTCCATATCTATGAATGAACTCTCTTTTATTTCAAGTTGTATTTTTAGAATCTTTTTAATTGCGTTTTCGGCTCGAAGACTTAACATATCTTGTTAATATAGGCATATGTACATGTACCGTAATTTTACATATTTTAAGATTAAACTAGAAATGTGTCACAAGCATCGATGCTCTCCTTCACTACATTTTACATGACCTTAATTTGTAAATTTTGGTGTATCCAAAAGAACCTTACGAATGGCACTAGTTATCATTAAGAAAAACAACTATGCCACATCGGTATGTAAAGAAATCCACCAATGAATTTCATCGCTGGGCAGTGGCATCAAAATACTTTTCGATATGTAGTGAATATTTGAAGTCTTTAAGGCCTTGTGTAAATCGAATTATTGTTTTGCCGATAAAGTGTTGGAGGGATATTTAAACTTTGAACAAAGATTTCGGTAATGATGAAATCCAATCCTCGAGAAGCCACATCTACCTACCTGTTTGGTTACAAATTCCATGACCACTACAGTTCATAGGACAAGCCATTTGTTTAAATTGTAGAACCTCGTCACTGTTCTCTTCTACATACTTCGGCTCTTTCTCATTAAACGATTTTATTATTTCTATCATAGCATCAGGGTAGACCTCTGCCCAGCTTTCGTCGTTCTCTTCCTAAAATATAATGATATTTAGACAGATAATCAGTTCTTTGGAGAAACCGATTCTAGATTGGGTAATAAATTAAAATCGCCTTCACAGAAAACCAAAGTAAATCGCTTGAAATGCAAACGCTTTGTGTATACATAAATATGAAACCATACCCATTATTTATCAAATTAACTAAGTTAGATAACCTCATTTATTGCAGTGTACACGATTAGATGAAACGAATTTGTATCTTCCACTATGGTATTACTAAGCATTACACCAGACAGTGAAATTAACAGTATAACCCAAAAAAAGTTATCAAGGTATCAATAATTTCTCAAAACTAAAGTTTATTTATTGAACAAGATTAAAACTTCGGAATACTGGCTGTGCTTTCGAAAATGTATTAATTTGACAAAATCTTTGTACTAAGAACAGAATGAGTTGACAAACTGTCGAAGCATAAGTGTTGTTGAAATTTTGTTGGTTATTACTATATCATAACAGGGAATGGTAAACAAAAGAGTTTTTTTTTTATTGTAAAAATCAAGGCTGGCGCCTTACTTTTGGTGTAGTTTTCCGTTGATTTACCCTGCAGGCGATTCCAAACTTCCTTGTTGTCCGAAAAGCTTTTAGAGGCTTTCCTTATTGAACTTAAGTCGCACATATAGTAGAACTAATACTTCTTAAGCCTAGCATTATCCGCAGCTTAGGAAGCCTTATAAAATTTTATACCATTTCATTCTTTTTTATCCGTACTAAATGTCTTAATTATGCAATAAATATAACGAAATTTTGATCACTCCTTCTAATCACAGCTCGGTACAACTAAACCTTCACATTACCGTGACATCAAAAATACACTCCCGCACTGCACCTTCTATGTCAAACCCAATTAATCTGTGCTTGAATGAATTAATTGTTGAATGGTTTGTGATAGCAGTTCTGCATATCGTCTCCGCTTCAGCCTCCGTTACATCTCTCTTTTGTCTTTTGTTTTCCTGTTAAAATATTTGCATGCGCTTATTTTCAGCTTTTTTTATCATCCTTTAACATAATTTCAACGTTTTGGACATAATGCTTTAAACCAATTCTTATATACTCGTATTCAAACGCTGCGCGATAATCTTATGAAAATATAAATATTCTAACGTACTAAAGAATATTTATCAGATCGACCACTTTAGAAGGAAAATACTTTTACAAAAACTCCGTATTTGCGCTAAACTTAGGTTTTCTGGTGAAACTTAATAATTTATTATACAAACCGACCTCAAAGTCACAGAACGATTAAAGGTGCAAATTCAATGGCACTTTTGACGCCCCTCAACAAAATCAATTTGGAAAATATTATGCAAAATGAAAAAATTGCTTGCAACAAGCTAATTCTTCATTTACCGCAGTATTTTCTTTCCCGAATTTTGAAGATTATATCATTTCATGAATTTTAGATAAGTGCTCGCTACTCTTCTAATATCAAACAGTCTTAAATTCTGCCGGCTGATTATGCGTTTATGAATTGTACGAAAACTATATACGGTCGGGGTTAAATGCAACCCATCATGAGAGGGGGCCTCGAAAGGCCCAGTAAATATATAAGAAGTATTTAATCATTTTGAATTAAGTAACACATTTTGCGCAAGAAAACAAAACATGTAAGAAACATGTCAGAAAACAACGAAAGAAATTAAATAAAATTTTATCAGCGAATAAAGTTCTAGTAGTGTTTAAATATAGTATTGGTGAGAAAGCTCTACCCCTCTCGGGGTATGCATATAAATGAGTAATACATATGCACACATTCTGATTTTGAATTAAATGTCATAAGCATGTATACGAGGGTCATTCTTGTCTTGTCAATTCGTAGCTGTTGTCAATTTGAAAATTCAAAAGCCCTACCGATTACCCGACATTCAAATACGCCTGTCTCCCAGTGTACATTACGACGACAGAATCGAAAGTCTACCGGCGAATAGATCGAAAAAAGCAACGAAAAATAACCGTTTAGCATTTACTCGCCGATCCAATCAAAACAATAAGACAATCATTAAATGGAATTGATCCATGAAATAACATTTTCTTAAACACATTTGTCCTCAAATAATCGAGGTAAAATAAACCACATAGATAGTTCAACATGGCGACATATTTTTCGAGGCGGGTAGATTCGATCTCATCAATATTCATACATGCAAAAACGCTTATTAATAAATCATATGACTTTTTAGTAAAATACGCGATAAGAATAAGAGAAATTTGCATTTATGAAACTACGATTTAACTTATGCTTCGAAGAAAAATATTATTATCACACTTACAACCGTTTTAGCTGATATTCATGAAATCATTGAAATTCTCCCAAGATCAAAATCTAGTTCGTGGATTGCTTTTAAGGATTAAGAATAAAGTAAAGCTATGTTATAGAGGGAGATCGTGTTATTATGAGTTAATAGTATTTTTGGCGTTGTGTGTGTTTGAATAATGCTTGATGGTAGAATTTATATGCAAAAGGCAAAACCCGAGGGCGGAGCCCAATGATTTTGTTTTGCATATAATTCCTCCCCATCAAGCATTATTCAAGGACACATAACGTCAAAATACTATCATTTAATGCATAAAACCTTCAAAATTAATAAAATAATAATGATAACAATGTTAATGAAATAGATATAAAAATAGATTATTTTCTTCAATACGAGGCTAATCTAATAAAAACGCATATCCTGACATAGATTGAGGATCTTTATCTCTTTACCTGAGGAGGAAAGTGCATTTCCTTGTCATAGATCTTAGCTGACCTTCTATATCGTTCACTTCTTTGCATACTCGCATTATCTGAACAGCGATTAATGCCAGCATTTCCTTTAATTGGACATTTGACATTCATTATAGGCGAACACACAGATTCAGGTGTGGCTTGATTTTCTGATTTGAAGTCACACGTACAACGAACAAATTATGCTCCCATCGAGGTGCCGGGTTGATATCCAAGGGAAGATAGTTTACTTCATCAACCTGAATTCTGTTTTTAAAAATTGGAAACGAAATGTCTCTTCAATGTAACACAACTCATTTGCTTGAAACTTACATACATCATGTCACCGTGAAGACTTATACTACATTTTACTACTAATCATTGCAACTAGAACAAACACAGACTCTCTATATAGTACCGCAAACCGATAAGATACTTCATTAAATGTTCATTAATTGGTGATAACTGGAAGATTGACTATGATAATTGAAGATATTCTAAACACGCGGTGTGGTTGTTTATGGTGCTCAGCTTTTTTGTTGTACGCCCATGACGCATCTTATTGGCCAAATCAAGCACTGGCTACATCTTTAGGATTTACAAAACCTATAGTAATCAGTTTTCCTGGAGATTGAAGTGATAAGCTAATTATAAGTTAAACTGGTTAAAACCGAACCACTTAGAAATGAATAACCTTCTTTTTGTTTTTACTGTTTTTCTGCTTTTTGAACTTATAGTCTTTATCTCTGAAAGCACTTTAAAGTTATCTAAAGATATATGTATGAAAAAGTGAATATAGGTTATGTATTTCAAAGTTACTTTCTAAGTATATTAATGACCTTGATAGAAATGTTTCTTAAGAGGGTGGTTTTAACAGTTCCGGGCTCAGTACAATCGTAAATTTACAGTTTTCCATCACAAAGGCCATTTCTTATACTCACATATAACAGAAGGAAAAATATACCGTAAACAAAACGATTTACCTCCAGTCATTTGAGTATTGTAAGTGGTAATGATACCGCCTATCTGTACTCCTCGGGTAATATTCAAAGGTATTCCTTTTCTTCAAGTCATTGGCGATATTGTTATCGTAGAAACCACAAAGGCCTTCGGTTGCGTTGAGATCTTTCGGTGCCATATAAACATCAATATTCAAAAGGTTATGATAATTGGGATGAGGTCGAATCTTTATGTCAATAAAAGTTCCAATCGGGGTGTAAACCTTAAATTAAGATATAATACCTATTACGTCAAGATAATTGGCGGTTCGCTTTACTCATACTTGATGTCAACGTGGTTTTGTAAAATAACCAACAAAATTAAATGTTTTTTTTGTCGGATTCTCTTCTGGTCTAATTGTAAGATTAATTGTTCAATCATTTTTGGTTGTTTTTGAGAGAGAAAGAGTTGACAGTCGCGAACCGCTAATAATCTAAGTAATGAAAAAAGAAAGGTATTTTTACATCACATTATCATTTCATCATTAGTTATAGGTTCATCCTAAATATCTAATCGAAAAAATTTCTAGATACTCTACAAATTGTTTTTTTAAGCTAATCATTAAGTAGAACATAACATACTTCTATCATTTCTTAATTCTACTCTATTTTTTCCACATCCATCTTTTTTAAATCGTTTACATCTCCTTGTAGAAAATAGCGAAGCTTAACATTTTCTTACTGACCTACGGCTGAAGAGTATGAAATTCAGCATACATTAGTCTAATAGCTACTGATATTTCTACAAAGTAGATATGGGTCGTTTTAATGGGGATCATTTTGAAGAAAAAAAGAGAAGGAAAAGAAACAACAATAATTATAACGGCATTATTAACTCGTTTGTCTATCACCAATAGTTGGAAAATCTAAAACCGAAGAGGGATAGCAACTGGAGGCTAGCAAAGAATGTAGCGGTAGTACTGGTCTGAGAATTGATTATAATCTATTGTTAGGTGATCCAGTCGCCGAGTTATGACTGAAATACTGTTAACATTGGCGTTAAACCCGATTCAATAAAACAATCAATGACATGATTATGACGTTATATACCACAACACTAAAATCAGACGTTTCAATAATGACACGCCCAACACGAACCGGCACAAGTGTTTTAATTACAAACAGACGCTCATACATTCGGTCCATTTGGTTCGATTAAAATCCCTTATAGTCAAGTGAAGCTAGAACCTTTTGATTAGCTCTCTAGCTGTCACAACATTCACACAACATTCACACAAAGTTTCTTGGTTTCTTGGTAGTATTTACCGTTGCTGAAATATCATTTGGTAGACAATATTTGCTGTAGACGATTCAATTCCGATATGACACCAAGGGATCGTGACGTCATGCCATGCGTCATAATAAAATTGAAATTCATCGAGTATAAAACCGGAAAAGACAAACAAAAACCAAGAAAGAAAAACATTATTTGAAAAGATTGATCAACGATAGAACACATATTGAATATACATCTTATGATCACATTACGCATTCAAATTATCAATATGAATTGGTCGATTTCTCACAATGACCAAATTTGATTGCGAGTGAATAACAAAGTCGCCAAGAAAAGCAGGACAGAAAACTTACTGATTTGTAATGGATAATAACATGGTTATATTATAGAATAAGGTTAACAACTGTTTGATATTTGCAAATTAATCACTTAAAGAGCTAGGATCCAAGTTTTAAATCAAGGTGACTGATTTATCCAATAAAGCGAATTATTTCCTAAAGAAAAAAAATGGGACTTGATATGCATAAAGTAAAACATCTATGGACACAAAACATTTTTTCTGACAACGATAAAGGGACAGAAACAAAAGGCGTTCTATTATAACTTTGAACTCACTAAAAGGCATAAGATGAGCGATTATCATGTTAACGAAAACTCATTTTGCAATTAATGGCATTTCTGCCAAATGAATTTACTTTCAAAATAACTGAAATTTAGTTTGAGACGATTTTGTTGGTAAAGACTGATTTTTGTCTCTTATGACGAGAGTCGCGACGTCGTGTATAGAAATTCCAAAAAATAAAAGTTATCGAGATGGTTTATTTGTTTGTTTGTTTGAATGGGGTTTTACGCCGCTTTCAACAATCTTTCAGTTATATCGCGGCGGCTGGAGCACCTAACAATGGAATCCTGGTATTTCTCACACCAGTACTACCATTACATCCTTTCCTAGCCTCCAGCTGCTATCCCACATAGGTCTACGATCATCGACCCATTGGTGAGAGACAAATAGTCGGAAAGGATGAGTGCCGCCGTCGGGGATCGAACCCGGGACCTCTAGATTGACAGTCCGACGCGCTACCAACTGCGTTATGACGGCGGCTCACTCGAGATGGTTTAAAGATTGCACATAAATGGTATGAGACCGACTGAACTTATCCCCCTTTTCTAACTTTACAACTTCCTGTAGATAAATTGAAAAAAAAAATCCACATTTTTCGTGACAAAGCCTCTTAATTGGAAACAGAAAAACCTTATCTAGAAAATATTTCAAGGAAATAAAATGTGAAATTTCATCGAATTCGATCAAGGATTTTTTCAGAAAAAGGTTCAGGACGGACAGGTGGCCGGATGGCGTGAGAGTCGGACGAACACAGATCATGTCTGTATGCTCCCCCGATTTTTTCCCCTTTTTTAGAGGGGAAGGGGTGGCGGAAGCAAAAATATATGAAAAAGTGAAATGAATAAAATTTATTGCACCTAAGGCTGATACTGAACAAGTGAGTGATAATCATCTAAATAGGTTCAAAGATTTCAAACATTTTGATAGACAGGTGGGCACAAAAATGAAATACCACAAGTTAAGTGTCATCAGAATTCATCCGAAATTTAAGAGAGTTTGATTTAGAAAATGTGGATGTAACAGGCAGCATAATGTTTCTTACATAACAAGGGATAACGGACAACAATCTCATTAAAACCATCATGTCTTTTGCACACCTTGGAATTATATTGAACAGGTATGAAATTCGGCATTGTAGGCAG
The DNA here is from genome assembly GCA_946902895.1 of Fragum fragum. Lineage (NCBI taxonomy): Eukaryota > Metazoa > Mollusca > Bivalvia > Cardiida > Cardiidae > Fragum > Fragum fragum. The sequence goes on along the minus strand of OX336371.1, from coordinate 1,754,976 downwards.
ACAGAGGGGCTTACACACCGCTAGTAGCAACACACAACAAAACCACTCTCTAGTAAAGGAAGGGAGACATGATCTGACAAATCGTACAATATCAAATATCTACAAAGATTTTCTTGTATAAAGTTTTGATAAATTAAAAGAAATACCTTGTAATGCTTTTCTGTTTCCTTCTTCACTTGAAGAATTTCTTGGAAATCGCATGATGTAAACCCTATAAACTTCACTTTTCCACAGAGATTAATGAGAAATACATCACCACCAGCTCGTACTGCTACGGCACAGGCACAATAAGCAATTCCTCTATTGCAAATTTTTGTTTTCATTTGAACCTACAAAAACGAATCAAAGGACTGAAAGTCCTGAGAGCGGTTTTGCTGGTTTATCAGTAATCGCGCTCAATAATGCGAGCATTCTTCATCAATGAGTGAGTAAATCGTACACCTAATTAGGAGGAGCAGCTGGTGGCTCGATAAGGATGTAGTATTAGTATTGGTATTGAACTACCAGGAATCCATGGTCAGGAGCTCCATCCGCCCCGATATTATTGAAATACTGTTAAAAGTTGCGATAAACCCTATTCAATCAATCATGACCTAATACTGTTTACAGAAATCGCTATTTGGAATTAATCGCAACGTTTTGTTCTTAAGTGCGTGAAAATTTGTGGTTGTGTGGTAAAAGGTTAAATGATAAAAGGTAAAGAAATCAAAGCTAACATTCAATTCTTTTTTCGTTGAGCATATTATTATCACAATTGAAGTAGATAAATGTCCGTTTCAAAGACTTAGTCGAATTCGAGAGGTAAAAGGTGTTTTATTCGATGGGGTTAATAGGCGCTTGAATATAACAGGGTTGTAACGTGTTACATATACTGTGTATATGGGGTGTAAATATGCCCAGCCCTGCCAGGTCAAAACACTAACAGACAGTTTTACATGTATTCGCTAACTCCACTTACCACTGACCTAGATTCTATCTTGAAATGCGAGGAAATTATTTCTCTCATTTTGAAAATTCATTAGACAATTTACCAAGGATATATTAAGTTTTAAACAATTTTCCCGGATATTTATGATTAAAAGGAGGCTGTTGGCATTCAGCAAGTAAGTAATTTTCTTCATCAGCGATGAAACAAGATGGAGGCGATCGCATTGATTCTCACTTCATGTCTATGAGCATGCGTGGAAATGAGCGTAAATGTGTGAGAACTTGTTTCCGGTTGATCGATATGAAATACCGGTTTTTCCTAAAAAACCGATAAAAACTATTTTAAATAATGAACACATTGTGCCTGTTAATCGTTCTTGTATTGATCCACGTTCATCCTTTATACATGGTTGCATCGAAGGATGGCCCTATATTATCGTAGAGATAGAGATACCGATTCTGTAAATCAGTAAAGACAATTCCTATAATGGTTAAACTACTGAAAGTTTACGTCTAATCATGATTCTAAGTAATGAACTAACATCTATCACTTTTTTATATGTGCATATAATCTTCAAATTTGTAAATCTTTCAATGAAATAGGAAGTGAATATGTACCTCCACCATTTACGTCAAGATTTTTTCTTGGTTAGGCGTCTTCAACGCGGAACTATTCATTTTTTACGTTTTTGTTTTCATATTTTTTTCATATTCCTTGAATTGTGAAAATTAATACTGATTTCTATCTCTGTCGAAGTTAGTTGGCATTACCAATGGTATAAAACGAAAAGGACACCCTTTTAAAGATATGGGGTGTTTATAAAAAGTATAGTTGGTAATTTTCAAAGAATAGGGTAAAAATTTCATCATGCTTACCTCGATATCATATATGACGTTTCGGTAAAGAATAAACTCGCCTTCATGTTGATGTTCAAACAAACTAAAAGTAAAGAATGTTTAGGTACGGAATATGTTAATAATTTCTACACTAGTCCGCATGTTACTCATACATTGTAAGATTTTAACTCACTATAATGCTCCCGATCATTGAAAGAAACTTATCGTTGGTTATTAAAAATTGGACCACGTTTCTGAGTTATAAGTGTCGTTAACTCGATTGAATTATTTATTTAGACTTACAACTCAAACAAAAATGGTTAAATAGTTTCATAACAAATGGTCAGAATTTGTTTTTATAATTCTATCAAGAGCTTTCCCGTAGGAAACACAAACAAAAAACGCAATATGAAATGGGTATTAGATTCCCTTCATTATATACGCTCTTTCGGTTTTTGATGAAAACAGATTATTTCTGGTTGTCGATAAATACAGAAGCAATACTGATTCGATAAACCATGCAAAGTAAGATTAACAATTAACTAGGAGAAGAATGAGTGATGATTAAATGTTAATTTTTCAATTTTCGAAAAACACTAGTGATGATAGGATAACATTAATAGAATTAATAGCTTGAAATGTCGAAGTGGTGTAAAAGTATCAAAAACCGTCGACTGACATACCGAATGATTCACTTATGTTTTTTCTTTTTAAGAATTTTCCAGAATATAGCCTAAAACCAAAAACACACTCATACATAATTAGTACTGATCATCAATGTGGTCTTGTTTTTTTACAATTCGGACGCGACCTAGAATCTCAGCAAATGTCTAACCCGATAGATAATAACGACCGAAAACGTAGAAGATAGTCGATTATTTTGCTGCTTGTGGATTTTAAGTTTTTCGGGACAATTTCAATACAAAATAATATATGCAAACAGATACAACTTTAATTCACAGCCACAGCATTGAAAATTTTGAGAAATGGAAAAGTTCAACACGTAGTTTTTTACACGCTGGGATTGTATTATGTTTGCAGGACATAATTCACGCGTAGAATATATGCTATATCGTTTGGTTTTATAACTATGCAAGTTAGCCGGAGCTTATAGTGAGGCAATCTCTTGATCATAAAATCGGCATTGTATAAAAGTAATAAAGTCACTTTAAAACCTCCGTAATAAAGATAGTAAATCTATATATTTCTCGATATTCACTCATTAGGATAAAGATAAATTTAAAGAATTCTTATTTAAAAGCTCAATATATCAACGTGTCAATTTATACTTACTACTTGTCAGCAGTTCTCATGTGGGGATCAACATGTGAATAGCAGACAGCGAATTTTGTTGATTCTGCAGAAACAACATTTATCTGAAAAATGAAAATCACTTAAAATATTGTTGTTTTCAAGCGGTCTTTAAAATCATACCTGGGCGAAGTATGATAATCGATATGCATTTTGATGTACAAACATCTGATTTAAAAATTCTCTAGAGATTCAAGGAACCAAAACTACTTTAATTAGGTTTTATCTTACAAAATGCTTTCAGACTATTTGGTTTTATTTATTTATATAAAACAAAATCCATATCATTGGTGCAGCTGGATACATACAGATATATCTTCTGGTTGGTAGTTCCTCCAAATCTGGTGTGCATTAGGATCGGTCACAAAACGCAGCCGAAAGAAGGTTCTGTCATTGTAGCTCACGTCCTTGGTCGTAACATTAAACTTGTAGGATTGGACTTCCCAATTGTCCTGTTCCTTAAAAGCCTAGAACCATAAAGTATATACTTTGGTCAGCCATTTTAGTAAAGACTTCGGTCAAGGTGATATGGAATGACACAAAGTAGATTTACTTCTCAATTTACATTTTCAATAAACCATCATGAATTATGAATATAATAATGTTGTCATAATAAGGGTGTTTTCATTTCACCTATTATATCATTGCTGTCATTATTGACACTGTAATCATTTTCATTTCTATCGCCATAAAGACATTAATTTTGTAACAATTATGGTAAGAAGTTAAGGACCTAAGAAAACACAGGACAAAGATCGAAAACCTTATTTTACACAATAATCGTTTTAAAAGCCCATTTTCCTACCTTCATTTGTACTCCACATGTTTGATATGCATTCACTATCACCATATTGCCACTCCTACAAGCATCATTATCTTCTGGTTTCAAGAAAAGAAGTTTTGAACAATTTGGTAACGTTGGATCTGTGTACCTACAACCTATTGGAACTGTAACAGTAAACTGTAATGTCGTTGTACCCCCTTTCTGTAAACTGATCAGTGTTTTTGTAAACTGTAAACAGGTAAAAAATGAATCTCATCAAGAAGCGAACGATCCCCGTAACGATAGTTCACATTGAATACTCAGAAGTACAACTCAATTTGACATATTTCAGATGTCAAAAATATCATTATGCTCATAATTATTAAATTTAATTTTGATTCTAACTATAATGTCTCTAGATAAACTTGAACAGGAATATATATAGTTATAACTTTTGACTGAATTTAACTGAAGGTCAAGATAAAAGGCCAAACATAACCCAGATGAAAAATAATCCCAAGTCTTTAACTTGTCAAATTTTCAAATGTATGTCAAAGGTCAGTACAAAGATTAAATTTGATGCCAAATGAAACGTAATATGCTTTTGACCACTGTTATACAAAATGCAGTCATAGAATTAAATGATCAGAAAACGGGAGTCAAGTTTCTATATCAATGCAACAATATGATTCGTGGTGAAAACCTTCCACATACTTCCTTTCTTTTAAAATAGTCACAGACTTGCTTATTCAACATTGTGCGAAGTAAACCGAACTCTGGCATAGCTCATAAACAACTCCGAGTAAGTAGATCAAAGGCATTGCCGGTTAAAATATCAATCAAAAATTGTTTATATTTTGAAGATAACATAGCCCTAACATTAATTATTCGAAAATTTCATAATAGGTAAAAGGAGGTCAAGCTTAAGGGTTGTGGTAATTCAGATAAAACAATCAATCGCCTTCTTAAATTAAATGCCAAACACTTTATAATTCAAATTTTCAGTCAGGATATCAAAGGTCAAGGGCAAGCTATGTGATTTCATATGAAAGGCTGTGTATTTTGAAAATCATTTTGCCATACAAAGTCCACAGAATGCAAATTTCAGATAGTAAATAAAAGGTTAAGGAAAAGGATAAAAATAATGCTAGATAAAACACTTTACTATTTTTAACAATTAATATAAATATATGCAACGCCTGCATTGAAATATTTGTTTGCTTCATTTATAGTTAAAGCAGTTCTAGAATAAATAATTAAAGATTCAAAACAGTAGATTTAAGAACAAGGCCAAAGGTAACTTGACTCCAGATAAAAGGAAATGTCCTGATCATGTTTTGATATAATACAGTCCTACTCTTAAAAAAGTTTTGGAAAGTGTCAATTGTCGAGGGATGATGCTAGAGCACATTTCTGAACATCTGGTTAAATGCTGCCAAGTTGGACCTATTAGCACTCACCTGAGTCATCGACTCCAAATATTTTCTAAGTATGGATGAGATCTAAGAAATCCCGGAGGAAAAAAGTTCACATCATTTTTGCCGAAGGTGATTCCCCTAATACTTATCATAATGAACATGTCTATATTTGGCAGTTGAGTCAAAAGATGCCACCTAGAGTGCATACAATATGTTTTACATATTTGACCTATTGACCATTTTTTTATTTCATGTTATCCAAAGGTTTGCATGTCCAAAATTTCCGTAATAATTGTGGAGGTATTTGAGCAAGAATTGCCACTTCTTATATAAGAAAAGTATTACTAAGTGTTTGATCTAGTGATCAATATTTTATGTTAGTGACTCACTATCACAATTAATCGAGACACCATACAAACCATTTTGCTCTAATATCAAGGCAAGTGAGCATGAAATGTGGCCTCTAAAGTGTGTACGATTTATTTATTAAATTTTGCCCCAAGACTTTGTTTTTAACTTGAGGTTTGAGCCAAAAATGTGGCCTTTAGCATATAGACAATGTATTTCTTGTGACGTAGTGTATGATCCGAGGTGATAGTTGCTGAGATATTACACAGATATTTATTCTGGCCAAGTTGGAAGACAAATGAGCTTAAAGTGGAGCTTCTGGGGGACAAAGTATATGCGGACATCGGACGTCATAATCACAAAAGCTCACGTTGTCATGTAATTTGTGTGTCTCACTATGGACGACGGACGCCGTACATTGCACTGTCACAATAGCTCATTTGAGCACCTTGTGCTATGGTGAGTAAGAAATGGGATACGGAAAACTTGCCTAAACCGCGCAAATGTAAGAAAGGGTTAGAAATAGATTGTGTGAAAGGTAGGATTATCATTTATTGAAAACAGGCCTATCATGACTAGACTACAATGGGTGTGTCGTATTTATATGTTTACAATACCTGATTATATAATTTATGTCCACGGATGATCGATGTTTGACGGGAAAAATATTAATGTATCATGGTTTATCGATCAGCTCCGGAACACTTACAGACGGACAAGCTCTAACGCCATTATACACAAACTCGAAATCGAACAAAACGAAGGAGACAAATTACTCTCGGCAGCGCCGTCTGGCTGTCCTTCAGTCAATTCGTCTTTTTGTCGGTCCGCCTTTTCGTTTTCGATTAAATCTTTGAAAATGACTAATTTCGGTTAAATATCAATTTCTTGTGAAGCTTTAATCCTCTAAGAACAGAATATGGCTGCTTTCTATGGCACGGGGTTAATTTTCAAGGAATCTATGAGAAGTTCACACAAGGAAAAATCCTGTTAAAATCCATCAATTACGTGTATAAGAGTGGATCTTTTTTACATTTCACTTAATGCTGCTTATTGTGTTGATAAGCCCTGGCCATGTCACCTGTGTTTTGCTCCCAATCAAAATTGCTTAAGGAAACGAGATGGTACGTCCCGTGGATCATTCTTGTGAAATCGTTGAAATTGAATCTTAGCAGATATGTGAATTAAGCATTTTACGTAAGACGGACCCATGCATTAACGATCGATCGGATACAAAGTTTCGACTTGCAATAGTATAAGCTCGCTGGAGTTTGTCAAGTTGGACTAAAATTAACTGATTCACATTTTTGCAATGACCTGTATTCGCGAGCGGAACGTGACAAAACTCACCTTTATTCCTGCAAAGAATTCTTCACTTTGCACCAGCTTCGATTTGTATCCCGTTAATGATGTCGACATTTGGACCCCACAACTAATCTGTTAATTTATAATTATTATCAATTAAAAAATGCATTTTAACACAGATGATGTCCAAGCGCCTGCAAACCAAGATTTAACAGATATTAAAGGTGTATCGAATTAAGGCAAAGACCAATGTTCGGCTGTTCAAGTGCTAAATGGATGAAATCCCTAAGTCATTTAATTGGTAAAATTCGTTCGAGAATACATTTAGAGTTAGCCTCTTGTTGATATAGATTGTACTTTTGATACTGAAGATATATACAGAGATTCGAGTGAATGTGATGATTATTACCATAGATTTTAGAAAATATGAAAGGTTTCAGATGAAGACGAAGCTTACGCAGATGCGGCCGTCGACCTAGATATAGCCAAACCTCGGGTTTTCTCGGAAAACAGCCGAGTCAAAAAATACAATAATATCTTAGATACAATAGAGACAATACAGTTTATCTGTATTTATTCATGTTTTTAAATACCTTCATCAAATGAGTGTATTACACCAGATCAAAATACAGTACAGAACATCATGAATTTGACAATCAGATTGGAACCGGATTGAACGCTGAACGGTACACGATCGTGATTGAACGATTGTGATTGAACGCTGAACGCTTTTCCACCATGAGCGGATTGAACGCTTTTTTGTATAGATGCGATCGTTCAATCAACGTCACTTTGCGTTCAATCATTTCTATAAACTACAACATCACGAATGAATCTTAAACGAATTTTTATATTTTTAATTTATTTACTTCTGCTCGATCAACATAAAACGTAATGCATCAAAGTATAATTTGGTTACTTCCCCTGTAGCAAAAGACGCCATTTACACAATTCACAAACAGTCGAAAATTGTCTATTTAAATTTCGAATGTGGTTGACAAGAAATTCAAGAACATGATGTTGTTATGAAAGGAATATTCTGGTTAGTCTTAGCATTATCCAGAGAGCCCAGAATCATCAAATATGATTATGACTACAAGTTTTGAAACTTTTGAACCATTCTCCTCCGACGGATCGGGTGCGTATGTAAAAATGATATGCACAATATACAACCAGGCATCAAATATGTTTTGTGTATAAAGTGTTTTTTTTTCCCAACTCCATAGCCCCGAAATAAGAGAAGCTGGAGACATTCACTCATAGTTTTTCCATAATAGGCAGCTGGTCCAATATTAGTTATACAGTATTTTGCCTGGATATATGACGATTCATTCCCGGCTGGAGAAAACGATGTCATCCGAGCCGCAGGCAAGGGTTGACATCTTTTTCTCCAGCCGGGAATAAATCAGCATATATCCAACAAGATACCGTGTAACGAATTTATTATACAACAAAGTTTGAAAGTAAATTTTCACATTTGGGCCTTGTAGGACCTTCATAGCTACCTGAGTTAACGATTGTTATCTATCTCCCCTTTTTCCCATAAGACGCCCCAAATAAAAGGTTGTGACGTCACGCCATGACTTCCACGAAATAGGTTTCACGTTTCCAGGAAATTGGACTTTTAAATGGATTTAAAACTATAAAATGATAGGTACCATTTCATTTGTGTATTTAAAAGTATATTTATTAACATCTTACTTTGAAATTATTTAGAATTTATCAAGAACCATTCATTACATATGGAATTTTCTACTTTTGAACACTAATTACTGTGTTTTACATTGACAAGGTCAAAGAAAATGTGAATAATATCAATGTAAAGGAATATACCCTTGTATGTTTTGCTGCTTCATATTATTAACACTTAATTGCATAAACTTTTTGCTGTACACCACAAATATCCACTTCTTCATTTTCCAAAATGTTTTGCCAAGAACTTTACAAGGGGTTAAAAAGGTGGGAATAAGTCAAAACGAAGTAATCATTCGGCGGCAACAGTTTTTTTGTTTGTTTTTTTTTAACATTTTTCAAGTGTTACTTGGACTTCGTTGATTTTCCAGGAATAAATATGGCAAAGGTTTAAGAAGCACACCCTGCAGGATCTTAAAATTACAGTAATCAATCACTTCTTGCTCTAATTGGAGTTTATTAATGTTGCTTTTTAAACTGTTTGGCTGATATCAATTTTAAAAGTCAGGGCCATGGAATTCACGCTCCCTTCCTACTCAAGATCATGTATGGCGGTTCGATTCCCTCCCCAGACATAACAAATAGCTGGTGCATATAGGGATAAATTGTCTGGCGGTCCCACGTGATTTTGAATGAAACAAACAAAAAATGTAGAAAAATATACCTGAATGAAATAAAACAAACTTTTTTCATTTGGAAATTAGAAAGAAACATAAAAGAAGTGATTGATTAAAGGCCTGATTGTAAGATTTCATTTATATATTCATATAATTCAGCATTTTTGAAAAATTGATTAAGAGCCACATGGAAAGAATAATGCATTTATTCGTGTGCATTCCAGTTTTCAAATCATTTTTTGCTTAAAAGTACACTCTCCCTACTAGGAAATAAAACAAAAATATTCTCTAATTTGAGGAACACTTCCTCTTATAAGTCATTGTGTGTAAATGTCCCAAAACATTGGATCTCCTGTGATGAACAGCCGTAGTCACGGGTTAAAGTACATGGTATTGTTAGTCTACAACAAAAACATGATCCTCTTAAAAAAAAAAAAAAAAAACGCAATAGATTTTGCATTCACGGTAATACGTTTTGAATACTCGCGATGACGAGCAGGATTAAATATTAGTTAAATCATGTCTATTCTCTAGCTGAAATCAGTTTCATGGAATTTTGACAGCGATCGTATGCAAATTGTGTTTGTAAACGAAACATGTACATAGCTTATACTAGTGACCTTTGACCTTTAGTTACACACAAACTACATACATATAAAAATAGCACATTTCTGAAAAAAAAAACATATATATATTCAAGCTATAGCTACGAATTTTTTGTCGCAAACCAACCATTTTACTTTTTTGTGACATGTTACTGTCCAATAATTTTGCAAATTAATGCCGCTTGAAATCGAAGTGGAATTTCATGTCAGAATCAATAGGTGGGGCTGACAGATTTAGTATGCTGGGCCAGCAGATGGTCAATTGATAGCTCACTTGGGTCAATCAAAGAACAAATCTACCAGTGAACTTTGACTTCCAACAATGTCCCACATGTGTGTGAAGCATTTTTTTTTTTTTGGTTTGGTGACTTAAACGTCATAACTACAGCTTTTTCAAGCAGTTTTATGAATTTTATTTTGCCAACTAACCCCACAATTATTTTTCCTTGCTTCTGCTGGTAAATTTTGCAATTGCTTTGATATCAATGTAGAACTGTCTTCAGCGCAATTCTTGTTTGGAATGAACTGAAACTTGACACAATTAATCATCATATTGGTTGTGCAAAAAAGTAATTTTCATCCCTAAAGTTTTCTCAGACTACCCAGCTTCAAAACTTATTGCTCTTTCTAGATTTCTGGAAGCTTGAATTGATATTCAACCTTAGAACATTTTGCTCTTGGAAATACTATAGCCGTTTGACCTCTGCTGGATTAAACGTCTTTTCTAAATATTTGTTAAAGACAAAAGTTGAGTTCCTTTTGGCATGACAGGTCACATGTAGTTTAAACATTGACCCAAGCCAATGAAGGCCAAGGTTCCACAATTGACCACTATTCCTCTAGAAATATTAAGATGGGAATATTTTGATCCTTTCTAATCTGTTATAAAGCTTCTGCAACTGAGCATTGGCATCCATATGCCAAGCTTTTATTTAGGTAATGAAATTAAAGGAAAAATAATTTGCCTTTTGAGTTGGAAAAAACAAGTAATTTCTTTAGTAATGTCTTTAGAAGTTGTTTTCATGAAGTGCTTAGAAAAGTTGGATTGTGTGACAATGGGTTAAACTATTTTTTACAGTATGTGTCTAAATGTGAAAGGGTCATACTATCAAAATGATTTGAGTTTGTTTTCTTTTATTTATGAAAGATCATGTGTGAAGAAAAATAAATAAATTTAAACAGCAATGTGAAATTTGTCAATTTTTTTATAAGCTTGGCTGTTTTCGGAGAATACTCGAGGTATTGCGATAGCCTTGGTGTTGTTGTTGTTGTTGTTGTGCGCAAACTTTGACATTTTGCGATATCTCTTGTTCTACTAAAAGCATTCACTTGAAACTTGGCACACTTGTTCACTATCAAAAGAGCAACCGTAGGCGGTACTCTTGTTGACCTTGTTTCTACACTTTAATAGATTTCCAATACCATTATGTTGCCATCTAATTAACCCATCACCATAAAAGAAAATTTCAGTCTGGTGCAAATTGAAAGAAGTCGCAGGCGACATTTAAAATTGTGCAGACAACTAAAAAATAAGTGCCAAATAGGGTAAAAAAAACATTGTTGTTTGAAACAAGCAATTTCTCCTTTTCCAACAAAGTCTTCTATGAGTTATTTCTTCAGGGCGTCAGAGAGCATCATTGTGTGGTAATTGGTTAAGCAAATTATGTGAGAAGAGACTTTTATATACCCGTCAAAAAGACGCATTTTGGGATCACCCATGGCATCCAAGTCTTTGTCCGGGGCATAAAATTAGAACCTTAGGTCTTATCAACTTGAAACTTGGCAGTTGTATTCATTGCGGAGTACAGTGCATGAGAGCTTTGACTCTACTGTAAAATTAGATAAAATAAAATTGAATAAAAAAATGATAAATTGTGTCAGCTATGCACCTAACCTTGGTTTTTTGTCATTTCTCAAGCCTGTACAACAACAACATTATATCTGAAGCACCAGTTGCTCATCTCTCAAAGGTCAAATCTTGTGATGACTTTTGTCAAATATCAGAAAGAATGCGGTTTGAACTCATGACCAGTGGCTTGAGATCAAGGTGTTAATATGGGAAGGCCATAGTGAAGTAGAATAACCTTCTAGATTAAGAAAGTCTGTTTAGAACAAAAGTCTTCATAGTCTGCAATCTTGACAGCATTATTACTTGGACATTTTCCAAGTTTTTCCTATTTTTTTAAAAAAAAAATGATGATCACATATTCCGAAACAAATAGTAATCTAATGTTAACAAATGGTCATGTGACAAGCATGAAAGCCGGGCAATATATTTCCGTGGAACATTTCTATTTTTTGTCTTCTAGCCCACTTGAGGTGAGCTAGACATAATTATCACTGATGATGTATGTGCTTTAGAGTGTCTGTTTAAATGTGGCCACACAGAAAATCCTGTATCTACATTTGTGCAGTTTGAAATTAATTTTCACATAGTCCCAAGGTTAATGTCACAGCTCAAGGTCAAACACAGAAATGAGCCTTTCCAGAGTATATCTACTACAATTCGGCATGGATTATGAAGTAACTTGACTCAAATGCTCACCGCGGTTGACACCATAGTGCAGTGGTTATGCGTAGGACGCCTTGTAATGGGATCCCGGATTTGATCCCTAACCGGGTCGAATAATCCTTTCCGACATCTGTACCCCTACCAATGGTAGGATAATTATAAACGTAAGTGGGATGAGCAGCTGGAGGCTCCGATAAGGATATAGTGGCAGTTCTTGTGCGAGAAATTCCAGGAATCCATTTTCATGTTTTCCAGCCGACGCAATATGACTGAAATACTGTTAAAGGTGGTGTTAAACCCCATTGAATAGATCAGTAAATCAATCAAATACTCTCCAACAGAAGAAAGTGTACCATTTGAACCTATTTGCTAGATAGCTCCAATTTCAAGGTCAACTCTCAAGGTCAAATTTTCAAATTGAACTTATCCAGAGCAAGTCCCCATCATTTGTGCATTGATCAAATAATTTGGCACAATAATTTGCCATAATGACTAGATAAGCTATTTGAAATAAATTTTCAGTAGTTCCGGGGTCAATAACTTAGCTTTTTAAAGCAGGTTCAAATCTTGGGGAAAACTTGCTCACTATCTGATACCATCTCACTTGTTTTATAATCAAAAGTCCATTCATTCATCTCATTAATTTGATAATTGGGCAACTATTCAACCATATCAGTTAACTGATTACCCCATCCCCTATTTTGGCCCATATAAAAATACATTGTGGAGACAGGCGAAAGTGCTTATACCAAGCAATGTAGGGCTTATATGTAAACCTCCACACACTTTGAAATTGTCGCCTGCAATTTTCTTTTTTAAATTTGACCCAGTTGAAAATGGGCCGAGATGACCGATCACTACGGATAGTGTCATGAATACGGCTAAGTAGTGCGCGATTTTTCATATCTTGTTTTGCTTTTACTATAACTTTGTGTAAAGTATTTGAAAGTTTCACAAATGAAATTGTGGAAAGCCTATTTTGACGTTCTGGCTTTGAAATTCGTCACCGACCCTGCCGAAGTCGGCAGGTAGAATTATAAGGTCACCGAATATACAAAGACCATGGAAACACATTTTTTTCATGATAACACAATTTTGCGGTTGATTTCATAATGGGTCAAAATTGACTATTTGATAGGTGTAATAGATATTACTAATGATTGCCATTTTATGAAGTTGTTGTTCTTTACAGAACAAATAGTCGGATTAAATTTTAACGAAAATATAAACCGCCGAAATGGATTGATCGATGAGAATGATCGGAATGATTGAACGCTGTTGATTGAACGCTTTCGTTTAAGGATTGAATGATCGCGGATTGGAAAAACGTGATTGCTACCGGATTGAACGTTGAACGCTGATTGAACGTGATTGCCCGTGATTGCCCTGAACGTGGTTGAAATGATTGTCAAATTAACGATGTTCCGTTCTGTATCAATAAGAGAAACATGAGCTTTTCTTATTGATAATGCCTCATCAATGTACATACCTGAACCAGTGGATTCAACAAGATATTGATGCAAAGTGAAATAATATATCAAAAATAACTCTTTGTTACCGGTTAAATATTTGAAGTCATATAGATCCTTATTCACATAGATAGATTTAAACTGTAATAGAAGTGCTCCAATATTTAACCTAATTATCTTGATTATACCCATTTCTTACTAGTCTGCCTCTGTCTGTCAGTCACTGTTTTGTCACAAAGGAAAGTACGTCAAAGAGACACACTTTTATTTCTACATTGGTCGCTAGGCTTTCAATATATTACCAAGGACAATAGAGAGTGGTGTTTAAATTTGATCATAACGATGTTAACGATTTTTCAATGGCCTGGTTGATTTACTTGTTTATGTTGGCTCGCCTAAAACGCCTGACGGACCTCAACCAGCAACCATCCAATCGTTAGTGTCCGACAACGAATCTGAATATAAATTCCAAAAACTTCCATATTAATTGCATAAACATTACTTTTGTTGGAAACAGGCTCACTATAAAGGATTAATCATCAACAGAAAATGTTTAATATGTTTCCCTCTAAAGTAAAGCCTATTATTTTTTTGTTTATATTCATCCATATAGTTATAATTTGCCAATAATTATAGTTTAATATTGTATTACTTGAAAGCCAAGTTGTATTCCTTTATCAAGTAGTGTGCTTTCTGTTAGGCTCGAGAGTTGTGTAGTTGGTCCATAGGAAACAAGAAGTTTGCCGTCGATGAACCTGAAAACGGAACCTTTCATGAAACATAAATTTTAACGTATCATTCAAATTATTGATATATCTATAATGTTCGATTCCAAGTGGATTTCATAAATTAGGAGAAGAAAGATGTTTTTGGTTTTCTCTCTTTTGAGGTAGACGTTTCAATGAATTTTATCCGGCGAACATAAGTTCAGGTCAAAAGTATCAATGTGCCAAATAGTATTAACCGAGGCCATTTTTCTTCAATATTCCATGTCGTCTTAGGCATCTACCATGGACGCCGAGACGATAAAGGATGCGAAATCTAAAATATTTATAAACGACAACTGTATTGTCTTGAAGTGACAGCTTGTGTCAGAAAACATTTGCGTTAGTGCGTGAACGTAATCATACGACTCTTACGTTGCGTTGTTAGACAAAAATGATCTGATCTAAAAATGTACTTCACATGCCAAGTGATATCCCTTTTTCGTTTAAAGGTGGTCTTCCTCAAAAAGCAACATGTCGATCCACACCAATGGCATTTAAGTATTCTTATAGCTCAATTTCGATATGCCTCACTAAGCGTGGTACTGTTAAAGTTTCTTTTCATCTATATACTTCAGTTCTTATAAATAAGTTGAATTTAGCGATTACTTGAAATGTACAGATGAGCACGAGTTTTATCCCTTTGATTGCGATAATTCGAATAGATCAAAACAATTAAGAAGCACATAATACTATATGATAGCAGAGATTTACTCTTTCTGTGAAGAAAGGATTGAGCCGAATCTTCGTATTTGCGTTTGTAAATATATAAAACTTGAATTTTGCGTGCAACTTACCAGTAAGTTGTGTAGAATAGATCTCCTGGAAAAGCATTGATGTCTATAGAACACATGAATACCAAAAATGGATCGTAGGTTATCGTATCATCTGCATTCTGTTTCAACTCGAATCGTAAACCAGGATTAACATGAAGGTCATCTATATCGGCGTTATCAGGAGCATCCTCGAATTCTGTCGTACATCATTGTGTATTTTAAGTATGCATTTGCTATATTTGACGTTTGTGTATTCATAAGGCAAACGATAAAGAAAATACAAGTATACTTTCTTTGATTATTGCTTTTATCTGTCTCCTTTGTTAAAGATAATATGAATGGCACTTGCAGCAAATTAACTGCGCCAACGGATGACAACGAGTAGTCTAGTTATCCTTACTGCATTTTAAGAATTTTCATAAAACGGGTTAAACGATCCGTATCTACTGAAAGCATTGACAATACGCTGACCAGAGTGTGCTGACTTGCGAACTACTTGGAATCTTTACACTATGAAACTGAAAGACATGCCAGTTCCTAGCTCACCTATCATCAGTATTTCATTATTACACTTACTTAGCTGGGAAATATGCTAAATATTCTACATAAGTAATTATTTCTTTCTTTCTTTAATAATATATAAGGAATGCTTTCCTTCTTCTCCATTGAAAACTAAAAGTTTGGGATCTCTCAAAGTTCTCATGAGATGTTTTCTAATAAGAATACCTTGAAAAAGTAGGAAGGTAGAAAAATATTGTCGAGGAATCTAATCACTTGGAAAAAACCTAGTAAATTCATAGATGTTTCGAGGTTTCATTTTTTCGGGATGAAAACTTGCATTTGTGTAAGTAGGAGCAATTTGTAAGTAGGTGGTCATTTAGGATAGACTCTCATTTTCCTAGCGGTGAAGCCTATCAGTAGCTGGTCTTGGAGAAGGACATATTATTGCAAACTTAGTTTGATATTTTTATTTGTTAAATGAATATTACTTTATGTAAGATCTTTCTACTGATTCTACCTGATAAATTTCGGATAAAGCTTTCCAGGAGCAGGTCTATTTGTAAACTCTCATAATGCTCGGAAAAACTTACCGACTTGACCTTGTATACTTGGTCCATCTGAAACGAAAAAATAGACATTAATCGAAGGACTGAAAGTGAAAAAAGTCGTCTGATTTAATCACCAGTGAACATGTTTCTTTACCAAGGTGATTCGGTATTAAGGTTGCCCATAAAAACAATTTGGGTCAAATTTTAAATTATTGGAGCCAAAAATGTTACATTTAGCGTGCAAACAACTAACATTTTCAAGATCTAAATTAGTTACCTATATTCCCAAAATGTCCAATGTCAGACAGTTATGAAAAATAAAAGGTATAACAATAGCTTAACGGAAGTCAATGTTGGGGCTATAGAGTTAAATGCACTAAAAATGGCCACACTTTTTATTGATCTAAGAAGTCGGCCATTTAATTGTATTATCAACCCTTTGGTCATCAATATTGTTCCATCAAAGATTGTAAACAGGGTGTGGTTTAAAATATCTACATACACTGTATAACATCGACTTCAAGTGCTTTGATATGTTTATTTTCATAAGGCGTATGTTTAGGAACCCTGCTTTTTAAAGGACTCTACAAAAACACCCTACCTTTTTAGCTCACCTGAGCACGTAGTGCTCAAGTGAGCCATTGTGATCCCCTTTTGTCCGGCGTTCGTCCGTCGTACGTCGTGCGTCGTCCGTCAACAATTTCTTTAAATGACATCTCCTCCTAAACTACTAGGCCGATTTGAACCAAATTTGGCAGAAATGTTCCTTAGGTGGTCCCCTTCAAAAATAGCCAAAAGAATTGAAATCTGTTAAAAACTATGGTTTTCATGGCAACAAAAGTGAAATTTTAAAATATTTTTTAAAAATCTTCTCTTCCTGACCCAGAAGGCGTAGAGCCTTGATATTTTGCATGAAGCATCAGTATATTGACCTCCTTTAAAAAAGCTAAAATCCTTGTCCTCGGGTGCCCAGGGGCGGAGCACCAGGGGGGGGGGGTTATATAGAAATGAAGAACGATTTTTTAAATGACATCTCCTCTCAAACCACTGGGCCGATTTGAACCAAATTTGGCAGAAATGTTGCTTAGGTGGTCCCCTTCAAAAAGTGAAATTTTAAAATAATCTTTAAAAATTCTCTCCTCCTGACCCAGAAGGCGTGAGCCTTGATATTTTGCATGAAGCATCAGTATATTGACCTCTTTTAAAATAGCTAAAATCATGATCCTCGGGTCCCCAGGGGCGGAGCCCCAGGGGGGGGGGTATATAGATATAGAGAACGATTTTTTAAATGACATCTCCTCCAAATTCACAGGGCCAGTTTGAACCAAATTTTGCAGAAATGTTCCTTAGGTCCCCCCCTTTAAATTAGCTAACAGAATTGAAATCCGTTAAAAACTCTGGTTGCCATGGCAACAAAAGTGAAATTTCAAAATAATCTTTAAGAATCTTCTCCTCCTGACCCAGGAGGCGTAGAGCCTTGATATTTTGCATGAAGCATCAGTATATTGACCTCTTTCAAAATAGCTACAATCATGATCGTAGGGTTTCCAGGGGCGTACCCAGGGGGGGGGGGGGGTATAGGCATGAAGCATCAGTTCACAGACTTTTTTATTTCTGGAATTATAACCAATGGAAAAAGTTTTTTCCTTCTTTCAAATCAGCACTAAAGCCTTGGAATTTGTAATTTAGACTTTTGGATCCCATGTTCATAGTCTTTATATGTAATTGTGGCCCACTTGTTTCATGATCCTAACCTTAACATGAAATTAGACTGTTGAAAGAAAAAAAGCCTTTATCTCAGGTGAGCGCCCCAAGGCCAACGGCCCTCTTGTTTAATTTCCCTTAGCAGAACGGAATTCCCAAGAATAACCAAATAAAATCCTAGAAATGAGAATTACTATGATTTAGGAGAGTAAATATCGCTTTTAGTCTTTCACAATTCAAAATTAACATATGGTGCCTGGTTGATATATGTTTTGAAATAACGTACATAAAATTATACATTCTACGTACTATTTATTTTTCACAGAGCCTTACTATACTTTTAAGTCATATTAAAACACGATGATGTAACATGTTATACTTACCAAAACAAAATGAAAAGGATTCTCGAACGACAGCTTCCAGTCTATATTGAATCGAATTGTTACATTTTCTTATCTTAATGTATAAGTCTGCGTTGGTCGAATTCAAAATCTGAACAGGAACTTCAGTGCCGATCTCTCTTAAATCTTTAATGGAGGGATGTGTATCTAGACGAAAAAAATGAATCCATATATCTAATAAGGTTTGTAATTGTATTATGAGAGCACTTCCACATTATATTTCTAATAATATATCAAATCTTATTTAAAGATTATCAAATGAATTATCGTATATAATCAGCTTTCATATAAATGTTTTATAACCAATTCTCATATACAATTTCGGAAGGTAATTAGCCGATATAATATCATTGAGGAAAAAGTTGTAGCAAATGTATCGTCTTATCAATTTACGGAGCGCTGACAATTCCCACTCAGCTACGACAGGAATTTCCAATTTGACAGTAAATTGTGTTAGGTTTGCAAAAGTTATTGTCGATAAAAAGTATAGCTGTTGGTTTGAGGCTTAAACGTTGTAACTATAGCTTTAATAACCTGTAGTTACTACGTTCAAGTCGCAAAACCAGCAAGGATACCGGCAAATGTCTAGGTTCAAAGTTCGATCTGTCTACATAAATGGCTTGATAGTTCGATTAACTTGTTGATTGGCACGATTCGTCATTCCGAAAACGCACGTATTTTTCTATTGCATTTCCTATACCTCTTACTTTCAAATTTGTTTATAATTTATCTCATCATAGTTTGTGATATTTTGCACTTAACTCGTAGCACTATAAAATAAGTGAGAACAAATATACTTGTATTTGATACCTTTAATAAAAGCAGCTGTCAAAGAACCACAGCTTCCTTCAACAGGCATTGTTGAAGAATCGGGCATTAAATATTGTCCCTCAGAATTCTCAACTGTATACCACGATTCCTGTAGTTTACCGTCATCCACATAGTTAACAGACCCCTGTCCCTTTTCAACAATATAATTTCTTTGTCTCATCTCAAGGTTAGATAAATTTGGAACTTCATCCTGACAACCTAGCTCTACAAACGATGATGTCACAAAATTAGAAATTATTTTTTTAGAATAAGAAACTTATAATTTTTGAAATAATTTTATACAGATTATACATTCTAAGGTATCTCAGAATCAATTGTTTAAGATTTTAGTTAAAAGTTATGGTTCAAACTTGAAAGAAAAGTTATAATGGCTCCAATTCATTAAAGAAATCATGTTCTTACCCCTTTTACACTGAGCTTTAAATTCATAGTAGCCCTCTTTACATCCACAAGTTTTATTGATGCATACAGAATTCTCAACTCTACATTCAACGTTATCTTTACACGCTCGTCCAATGTCAGATACTGGAGAAAGAAATCGAATCGTTAAAAAAAAAGAAAAAAAAAACACTCAAAAATGAACATTGACTGATGTTGACATTACATCAAAGCATGTTTTAAGATTATAATACTTTAAGTCGATGTATCGTTTATCTTACCCAATATAGGTTCAGATTATTGCTTTCTGTTTTTGTATCTTACCTTGTCACCCGATGTACATCAGTACACACGCCAAGTTAAATTTAAACAATTCAATTTTATCAAACCTTCGTGAACCTCTTCATCAACGGTAGTTCATTATCTATTTCACAATGACAAAAAGAAAAAGATGTGAAAAAGAATATATATGGCAATTATGAAAGTATAAATCCCGTTATGCGTAAATAATGCAAAGAAAAGAAACTTGAGATGGCAAACGGCACATTCTTTGCCTCTCATTTATACGCATACATGCGAAATTTAAAAAAAATCACCAAAACAAGTATAACATCTAATTACCGTACTTTTCTGTATGAAACAAGAGGAATATTGACCCTGAAGCCCTGACCTGAGTCAATAACAAAAGAGACGCTTAATCAAATCTTGCCCAAGTGATATAGAACAACATTCCTTCAAATTTCAAGGTATTTTAGTTGGCAAAAATTAAATGTACGTTCCAAAATATATTCCTTTAGATTAGACCTAGATACCTAGTTTTGACCCAATGTGCCCAACTTGGCTTTTAATTGGAACAAACACTCTGACCAAATATTATGTAATTCGAGCCCAAAATGAGGAATCCAGACTGCAAAAAAGGTATTTGTATCATTTAACCTAACAAACACGTGGTCGAAATTGGAACTCTACCGAGAGACCATAGAGACAACAATTCTGATCAAATAGAAAGTTACTTGAGCAATTTATTCCGACCAAATGACTGAAACTGTGGCCTTTAGGGTGAATACAAAATATTTCTTAGATTAAACCAAGTGACCTAGTTTTTGACCCCATGTGACCAAAATTTAAAATTTGACAGTATATAATGGAGACGATAATTAAGACAAAATTTAAAGACATTTGGACAAATTTTGTGGCCTCTGAGTACAAACTAAGTATTTATTAGAGTTGTTTAGGCCCTTTCTTTACTCCGTGTGACCCAAATTAAACTCTCGCGGAGACAATAATTCTGACAAAATTTGAAAACATTTGGGTTAAACATGTGGCCTTCAGAGAGCAAACAAAGTATTTCCACGATTTGACCTCATGATCTGATTTTTGATCAAATGTGACCTAAATTTGCAAAGAAAACACGGATGCACAAGATCGAATCTAGAATGTGGCCTCTACTGTTTTTTGTTGTTGTTTGTTTGTTTGTTTGTTTTTGTTTGTTTTTTTTTTTATCTTTTTTATAATACTTTCACCTTTTCGCCTGAACGTTTAGTATCAAAGCAAAAAGACATGAAGTGTACGTTCTTACACTGACGACAAGTTCTAGTCTCTTTCCAACAACAATCTCTGACCTCGTTGTTGAAATAGGAATGCCATAATGTTAGGTCGTGATAGCGGCGATTAAGACCATTTTCGAAAAATGAATAAATAAATACTTTTAACAATAAGTAATGAATAAATGATGAAAAAAAAAAATTAAAAATAAAAACGAAACGCATTATTATATTGTCGTTTTTGAATTATTGATTCGTCAGAATAAGACTCCTTTTTTCTTGTTGTTATTATTGCTCTTATTACTTTTCAAAAAAAAATTTCAATTCATTAGTAAAAGGTTGAATACCTGTCCAAACCTTTATAACAGCTCTCCCTTTGTCCGAGCCCTGTGCATATTTACCACCACCGAAACTATTCGCAATACATATTAAATGTCCATATCCAGCACTTCCGGGTCGCCAAAGTCGAAGAGTTGTATTAGTGTAAGCATAAACTAAACCTCCATAGCTACACGGGGAGGTAGTACGATATGTCTCGTATACCATTGAACCAGTTCCCGGAAATCGAAAACCGGCATTACTTCCGTCCAGCGCCTCAACCTGAAAGATGCCAGTAACTTGTACAAGTAAGAAAAAGCAAATTCCGAAAATTGATGAGGTCAAAAAAGCAAATAAACAGGAGGGTTGTTTGCGCTGGCGATCGCCTGAAATAAGCCCCCTTTTCTATACCATCTGTGTCTTTAGAATTTTTTTTTCAAATTTAACTTTTGTTGGCAACCAAAAATTTGACTGATGTAATATCTTTAAGCTGAAGCTGAATGTTTTCAAAGTGTATACCATATACTAAAATTAGACGACGAAGCGGCGACAATGTGCTCGCCCTTCTGCAGAAATACTATATCTTAGCATTTGAACTGTGACCTTGGAATTCCAGCTGCCTGATTATTTGATTTAAATGGCACAACAGCTCATGATAGAGAACAATTGTGCAAAGATATTTCAAAATCCACTATTAATTTTAGGAGCCATGCTCCGAACATGCTTAATTCTAACGTTTAAACTAGACCTTGACCTTAGAGCTATGTGAATGTGTTTTTAAATGGTACATCTACTTATAATAGAGAACAATTGTGCCAAGTTATATTGATATCCATCCATAAATGAAGGACTTTTGTTCTGGACAAGCTCAATTTTGATGTTTGACCTTGAGTTGTGACCTTGACCTTAGAACTATCCAAAAGCCGATAAAGATACAAAGTTATAAGGAATTTACGTATTAAGATTCACCCAATTAGGCCAAAGGATTGTGGAGAATTGACGATAATCCATAAAAACAAAATTCATGTATGTCACGTGTACAGTAAAAATCAAAACCCCCTTTAGATTAGCAAATCATTCTGTTATACGGCTAAATACACGTAATAAACTAATACACAATTCCTTTTACAAAAACAGCATGCGACTCGGATGGATTATGACGTTAAAACAACATGAAAGAGTTATTGATATAAATAAAGTAAACATAACGGTATTGAATATTATTCACCATTTCATTTATAAAAATGGCGATGGGCCTCATATGGATCAGCTTTTGGTAACTAGGACCATTACGAACCTCGAGTTTTTCGATTTTGACATCAATCATTCCAAACAGACTCTTCGAACCGAGCATTTACTCAACTACTGCGAAGAAATTTTTGATCAATAGTGTGTGGTAGTGTCTGTCCAAAACAGGCTCTTAAATGATGGTTATATTCGATACTGAAGTAGGCTTGATTCCCGACCGCTAACCCCTATATAAACTTTATTGTGCTAGATGATAAACCTCGCAGGATCTCGGAATAAAATTTTCAGCTCTCACCCACAACGCGACTCACTACTCTTATTTGGGGATTTGTTTGTTCTATTCAAAAGCAGGCAATTTTTCCGAATTTGCTAGAATTTTAATAGCTAGCAAAGCGTCAGCTTTGATAGCTTAAGTTAACAAACAAGATTTTTAGATCTTCTCAGAGTTCAATGAGTGCCAACGGGAGGCTTAACCACTAAATCCATTGAATTCTTTCGCCATAAAAAGAAGTTCTTATGTATTTCAGGAATATTGCAAACTCTGCCTGCAAGTTCATCTCCTAGTTATCTTTAGTTCACTTGAGCATAACGTGTTCAAATGAGTCTAATCAGAGTCTTCACTTTGCACACAGTTTTGATTGACCAAATGAAATTACTATATTCAAATTGTAGAGAACTCCTTAAAAAGCATGTTATTTTGAAAAAAATATTTCGAAACATGCGGACAATGAAGAAATTGCTTGTAACAGGTTATTTCTTCAATGTCCACAATGTCTACAAGGCAATTATTTTCTAAATTACACAAGCCTGATATTGTCGGATGCAAATTATTTCAATTTATATAAGATTACGATTTCGTCGTTTCGTAATGGGTTGAATCTATTTGTTTGCTTATTTGGAGATCCCCATTATACTTCCATCGGAGATTTCCCTTTGGTGAAATCAGACTATTTGTATTGAAGGGTATAACAATGGGCGCGAGAAATCAAAATGTTAAGTACGATTTAACACCATTTTTCAAATTTTATGTGGTTGCATGCCACTACATGAGCGTGTTATTGATATCCGTAATCTCAAAATTTCAAAAAATAATAATAATAATAATAACGACTGATCCCCTGTTACAAAATGTGACGACAAACCAGAGTTTAACAGTGTTGATATGCCGTTACAAAAGTTCTTTTTCTGTGCCGGTCAGCTATTGAGCCAGTCGCACAGAATCTAGAACCGTAACATAGATTTTAACAGACATATGTCGAGCCAGGTTTTTGAAAATTGAGTTCTAAACTTGAATTATTGGTGGTTGAAATGATGCATTTTTTTTTCGATCTTGCAGTTTTTTGTCTTTTTACGTGTTCCAATGTCGAAGTATCTATTTAGGTTGCATCAGATTT
Source organism: Fragum fragum (assembly GCA_946902895.1). Taxonomy (NCBI): domain Eukaryota; kingdom Metazoa; phylum Mollusca; class Bivalvia; order Cardiida; family Cardiidae; genus Fragum; species Fragum fragum. The sequence continues at coordinate 1,730,765 of OX336371.1, read as the reverse complement.
GTTTGCTTGAATGGGGTCTTACGCCGCTTTCAACAATCTTTCAGTTATATCGCGGCTCGTATTTCTCACACCAGTACTACCATCACATCCTTTCCTAGCCTCCAGCTGCTATCCCACATAGGTCTACGATTATCGACCCATTTGTTAGAGACAAATAGTCGGAAAGGATGAGTGCCGCCGTCGGGGATCGAACCGGGGACCTCTAGATTGACAGTCCGACGCGCTACCAACTGCGCTATGACGGCGGCGGTTGCATCAGACAAGTACAAACAAAGACAATAGTCATATCTATAAATTCAAAGCGTTTCCACGCTGATTATGCCCCGAAAACAATTATTTTATGGAACTAGGTTAACAGGGCAGATGTTATGGAAGATAATAACAAAAACACGTCCCGGCTAACCGAAGGTCCTCAAGCTGATAAAGGGGTTTCCTAAGGAACATGCTTGCCAAATTTTGTTGAATTTGCCAAGCAGTTAGGAAGGAAGTGCCTTTTAAATATCCTTCATATTTCGATGTATGCCCCTCCCTCCTGAGGACCTTGGATTAATGATTTTAGCAATTTTGAAATAGGTACTACCGCTTCATGCAAAATATCAAGGCTCTGCACCTCCGAGAAGGAGGAGTTGATTTTTAAAGATTTCTTTTATGATTTCACATTTGTTTGCATGGCAGCCAGACTTTTTCAAAGATGGTGATTTTGATAATTTTTAAAAGGAGCATCTAAGAAACATTCAAGACTTATTTGGCTCAAATTGGCCCTTGACATTTGGAGGAGTTGTCCTTGGAGACCCAAGGGTAATGATTTTATCAATTCTGAAAGAGGCCAATATTCTTATTTTCTTGCAAAATATCAAGGCCCTACGCCTAAATTTTAAAAAAGAGGCCAACTGAGAAACAACCCAAGTGACTTGGGAGGAGATTTCATTTCAAGTAATTGTTATGACACGCGACGGACGCCGGACGACACACTGGACGTCGGACAGAAGGTGATCATAATACCACATCTTGAGCACTTCGTGCTAAGGTGCGCTGAAACATGAACTTATTCATGACTTAACATGTTAAACTTTGAAAGACTTAATTGTAACATAACGCCTTAACCAAATTACATTTTATGTTAACCCAACAACATTTTCAGTTTTTCAATAAACATTTTACTGCATTTCTAAATAATTTTACAGCTGTGAAATATATCCAAGACAAATCATTCGATTTGAATTTAGTGATCGACCCCTTAATATCTTTAATAGATCCCGAGAGAGGTCGTTTTTATGTTTCTCCCATCAATCATGAACATTTCAACACGTTTTACTGATTGTGTATCTAATTCGCATTGAATCCATTCCTACAGGAGAATGTGACCAATAAATAATAAATGTATTATATCAAACAAGTGAACTGTAAAAGAACGCGTACCCGGATTTTGAATCACGTAGTTTTCTTATAGTTATTGTGTGGTAAACACTTCGGTATATTTCTCGAAATCAAAACAAAGTCCAAGTTAGACCTTTGCTGTGAGTTTAAAAAAATAGATTTTTTAGAGACGTAAGAATCGCGCTTATGAGCCTAATGGCTTATACAGGTTTTGCTTCCTATCAAATAGAGTGTGTCCGGTTGGAATCCAATAACACGTTTTAGCATTTTCTAACAGGGACATCAGATGATGCAACATTCGAAATACAAAACTCTAATGTCTCATCGTTTTTGTCAGGAGAAGATATCTAATTAGTTCCTATGCTGTTTCAACTTTTCTGGTGCCATGGCAACAGTACTTATTGACGGTAATCATTTACGTTAAGAACCTAACATAAGGAATTTAGTTTCAATTTTATTGGCTAATTGGCTTTGGTGAAGAAGACTTATACGGACAGGCCTAGGGCGAAAGTCTACGGTCGGTTAATGAGCACAATCTCAAGGTTAAAACTAAGTAATGTAAAGGAAATAGAAAACCCATTCTATTACCCATGTTATCAAAATAATACTGTAGGTTGAGGCTTCACTTGGAAGTTGGAATGATGTTTCCATTTCAAAGATGACGCCTGGGCTAGTTTCCAATTTCATGTTGTGCTCGTGATCTTCATCTATTGCTGACGACCTCCATGCCATTATTTCAAGTTCTCCATCATATATATAGGAGTTCATAAACTCATATCCGTCAGATAGAAAGAGACCTGCAGAAATGAATATAATCAAGAGAGGTAACGTCGGGGATATCCGAAAAAAATGAAAAAAGAAAAATCCAGCACAGGTTAATCAATGATGGATTGAATAATCTTTTATGGTCCCTCGAAAACAAAGAATTATATAGAATAATCCTTGCAGTAAGAGGAGCACCTCGGCACTTCTTATCCTTTAAAAAGAAACGAATGCGTAAAACATGCATGACCAATACGCAAACAAGACAAAGTAATTTCTTAGCGATGGTTTAATCTGTATCCCGGTAGCAATTCATCAAGATCCTGCGTAATAGGAAAAAATTATAACCTTGATTTAACGGATCAGTCCAACTATTCCTCCAGACATTGTGGATAAAACTATTGATCAACGGTTTAAAATCACTTATAGGGGCTTCAATGGGTAAAGTTCTAGGTACTAATGCCTCCTTTGTAGCTATATCTGCCTCTTCATTGCCACGAAAAAGGAATATGGCTTGGGAGCCAGGAGAAATCAAGATCAACTTAATCATCTAGTTTTGGATTTTTGTCAAGAAAATTCGCTGTAAAGTAATTGTCTGTTCTCTTATGTTTAAAGGACTAGTCCAGCCCAGATATGCATTTTTTACTTTTTGCATTTCCTATTTCATTATCTTTTTTTGTTTACTAATCTGCTATTCCGATGGCGATGTGAAAGCTGATTTTGTGTTAATCAGCACAGGTGTGCAAACGGAAAAATCCAATTAGCGAGCTCCAAATCGATTCGGATGATAACCCCGTGTGACGTCACGATCTGTACCGACGCTTTACTCTTACTGTGTTTACATGTATGAATATGAAGTTTTCTGGCAAAAAAATCACTCATAAAAGTGAATAAGAGTTAATCATGCAAAAAGGAACGAAAGAGGGTGCTAGTAAACTTGCTGGCGGCATGCGTTGCGTCGCTGCAAATTGTGGAAATAGATATATAGACGGGGTTTCTATGCACGCTTTTCCGAAAGATGCTGTGCGGAGAAAACAGTGGACAGATTACGTAAAAGTGAAACGGGTATGGGCCAACGAATTATTCTGTGCTTTGTTCGGATCATTTTGAAAAAGATTGCTTTCCTTTTAAATATTTTTTTTGAAAAAGAACACATGGATATTGCTCCAAAGCTGGTTCAACTGAACAAGGATGCTGTTCCGTTATTATTTACAATGTTTTCTACCTTAAAGGACAAAGCTTTTTCAAATTCATCAAGTAAAATTATCGTTTGCAAAATTTTTGAACTTAGACCAGTCCGCGGTTTTGTCATGTAATAATGGGTTGACCGTAACCCAAAATCAATGATCAACAATGTTTTCTACCTTGAAAGGCTTTCTTTAAATTTTCACCAAGTAAAAAAAGTCGTCTGCAAATTCTTTGAACTTAGACCAGTCCATAATTTTGTCGTGTGATAATGGGTTGATGGTAACCAAAATATTACGGGTCCTCTCATAACTGATTATTCTAAAATATATTATTGCAAACACCTTTGTTTCCATTGGAAGTAAACATTTTATGAAAAGAAGACACGTACGGGCTTTGCAAGAAATATCTCCCTTTTCCATATTGTTTTATTCTGCGGGATTTTTTATTTGAAAAAAAAAAAAGAAAAAATCTTTATATCTTTTTGGTCAGTAAGTGGAACCATGTTATGACATATTGGTTGACTAGTCAAAATCGAAATACTGCGTTACAGACGAAAATCCAAGCTTGCACAAATTAAAAAATGTGGTGTCAGACAGGATAGGAACATTGAGAGAAAAGATGAAATTGCTACCTAGATATTTCTGCTTTTCTTTTTTATTTTCTTATATATTGATAAATATTTTGAGAATGCGTAAAAATGCGGGATCGTATTTTAATGGTTAATTATCGTGAAAAAATCTAATTCGAAGGGACTATAATTTTTAAAGCTACAGCAAGCCCTCTTCGAAAAGGCATTTTGTGTCTGAGGACGGGTGGCGTAGACGACGACCACAGACTATATTTCATTAAAAGAAAACTCTGAAAATCTCCACGAAATGTAATATGCCGTACATCAAGGTAATAAAATCAGGTGCGAACGTAATCTGGTTCGAAAAAGGAAATTGACACGAAAATCGATTTTCTTACGTAACGTACGATAAGTCTTTTTTCTGCAACAAATATACAATCTATACTCTGTTTTTATTTAAATAAATTAGTTAAATTCAATCAATTACCACTTGTTACTTAGAAGTCTCCTTTCGTCACTCGTCGATTCGTCACCCGGCATGGATGTTTCATGGTCCGATGTATCGGACAAGTACGGTTCGAATTCGGCATAAGGTTGGATAGATTCGTAAATGTCTGCCTGTTGTCCATATTCTAAATCTAAAGATTCGGCATCGGATCCGAATGGTGAGGACCCACATGAAAGTGAAAGATAGCAACTTGTGTCCAATTTACTGTCTTCATTCGCTATTCCCCCAGTGTGTAAATAGAGCACCTCTACAGAGGCTGACGTCATCGGGTTATCGGAGATTAACAGGTTGCGATAGCGGAAGTGTACATCTCGACAGGTAAAAATCGAGACTTTACACAGCAATTACTGCAAAACTACAAATATTTGAATGGTGCGATAAAGTGTAGTGTCCTATAAAAACATCGCTTTGTTTAAATTTAAAGAAAACAGAAAAAAAAATTCTGGGCTGGACTAGTACTTTAAGCGCTTTCATACTTGACATCGAGTCAGTGGAAACACTGTAGCGCCAACAACCCATCTTCGATCATATAATCGAGTGCGAGATCTATCACGGTAAGCTCTGATAAAAATACTGAGGAGTTATTAGGTAGACACATTATAATTTTCGTCATCAATTATAGTGTTTGAAGAAACTTTATTTCCGCCTTTAGAACTAGAAGTTTGCATCTCTTCAAGTAAAATGTATCTTTCTTTACAATTAATTTCAAGAAACTTTGTTTCAAAGACAAGTTTGTCTGTTGTACCCGTTTTGCCGAAAGCAAAATTATAGAGAAACGTTGGACTTTTGAGTCTCAACAAAGGAACATTAGAAAGAGTTTGTTCGACCACGTCTTATAGATCAAATCTACAGTTTATATCTGCATCACAACGTAATCTGAAAGGTAGTACAGTCATTGCGGTCTTGTCAAAATCCTCTCTGTGTTTTGGTTCAAACACAGTTTTCTGATTTGGATTGTTTGGATAAAATTTAAACTTAGATAACAAAGAATCGAGAGTTTATTTCCACGTTAGTTCAAAGGTGATTCAATGGCCTCGGTATATAGACTATTTACTGGTAATGTTCTTAAAGCGCCTAGCGCTACGCACAAGCCTTAACTATGACCAAAATCAGGCTAACGAAGGCATGAAGGGCTCACCTAGCCATGAACAGCACATCCATTATCTAACATTGATCTAACAAGCGAGCTAAGTCGTAATAAATCTTTTTATTGGCCCTGAAGTCCATACTAGAGACGACACGTAAAAAACGGAAAGCTTTTTTACTCCTTTTGCTTATCAATATGTGGGTAATTTAGAGTCAAAGAGGCGTCCTAAAAATGTAACCTCGGTTTGCACTCCGTCTAATTTTAGAACAGGACAAAGTTGCAATTTCTTTGCTTGACAAAAATGCACATATTTATTTTTCGTTTTAAAGCCGTTTTCATTTTACCTTTAGCCTTGAGGTTTTCTATCACGCAGTAGCATTAAAAAATAAATTAAATAATGTTCCTAGGGTTTCATTACGGTTCTAAAAGGTACAAGGAGTAATACTTATATGAGCGATTGAAGGAATTTTAGAGTCTTTACATAGCTTTGGGATTTGAATAACAGTAGCTGCCCACCAAATAGTTGGGAGTATTCCCGTTTTCTAAACCTTACTAAAATACCATATAAGAAATTTAAAGGGTATTGCCAGATCTGACACCAGTGTCATTGCACTTCTTTAAAGCCTTCTTCAGCTCCTTAACAGACGTCTCTTTTGTAATATTTTGAATTCTTGAAACTAAAGTTCAGTTTTGACTTTTCCTTGTCGCCCTTAGGCTTCTGAAAGATAGGAGAGTAATAAGACGAAGACGACTTCTTGACAAAAATATCTGCTAAGGAATTAGCAATATCATGCTTAGAAGAAAGGGTACCATTGTTATCGGTTTTAAGATTACCAACACTTAGGGATTTGTTCTTCAACCCAATTCAATCTAGAAACATACTGTCTCCAAGACGAATGCTCACATTACTTAATAGTTCCTTTTGCTTTCGCACGCGCAAACTTGGACTTATAAACATTTTCCTGTCGAACACAGGTCAGACGATCCAAGAGCAGATTTTCGCTCATCTATAGTCTTTTTACAATCTTCATAAATCTTAAAGTTAAAGTTAAAAAGTTTAAGGTTATAGTCTTTTCCTCGCCCTGCGTAGTCAAAATACTTTACATTTTAACCTAACAGCACGTTGGCTAACAACCCTCACAGGTACCCATTTATACACCTGGCTGGAGAGGAGCAACGTGGAGTAAGTTTTATGCTCAGAAAAATTCTTATGATCCTGGCGGGATTCGAACCCGGGACCCTCCAATCCCGATTTCCGCGCCTTATCACTAGTCCACGGAGCTTCAAATCCATGGCTTGTTTTGCTTCTAGGGTCAGGCGACACAAGATGAATGGCTTCCTTTGCAGCAGAAAACAGTAAAAAGGTTGAAGAGCTCCGCAAAGTTGTTGCAGTCATCTAAGGCTTCAGCAGTAATACTGCTCGCAAATGTTTTGTTTTTTTTTTAAAGATTTAAATTAGTTTTATGGTGTTTCCACCTCTTAGGTCGTTCACGAATTGAGGGTCTTAGTTCAAGCAAATGACTTTGAAAATTGGCCCTAACATTAAAATTAGAACCAAGTTTCCATATAAATTTCTGGACTGCAAATATTAAAATCCAGTTGCAGGGCGATGATATGTAGATGATTTATCATTCGATAGAACATGTTTTATTAAACAGACTTGTTTTTGTACAACCCCAGAGCAAATAGCGAGAATTGAAATCTCTCATTAATATGAAAGGATTAGTTAACAGGTCAACAAGGTCTTTAAGCATCCTTCTGTCTACAGGGAAGGGAGATAGATAGAACAAAGTGTGGTTGTTTAATTGAGGGATGCATAAACTGCTACAGCTTGTAAGGTAGTGTTAAGCTTTACGATAATGTAGGGATTTATTGCATGGGGTTTTACGCCACTTTTAACAGTAAATTAGTCATATCGCGGCAAGTGGAGCACCTAACAATGGATTCCTGGTATTTCTCACACCAGTGCTACCACTACATCCTTTCCTAGCCTCAAACTGCTATCCCACTTAGGCTTACGATTATCAACCCATGAGAGACAAACGACGGAAAGGATATATGCTGTCGCCGGGGATCGAACCAATGGCATCCCGTAATTAAAGAATGGAAGTCTAATGCGCTACCAACTGCGCTTTGACAGCGGCACATTTTCAGTAACACTTGTATTAATAACTACATCTCCTGGAGCTTTTTTTATTCTCCTTCAAAAATTTGCAAAAGAAAGAATGGTATTTCAAAGAGAACTTACCAGTATCTTACAAAATATTTCTTGTGGACAAAAAGATATTGGTTTTCTATTTGAAAATAATACATTTAGATCTTGAAAAGTGGCTTTAGTGCTGCGACAAATCTACTGAGTTAAGTAATTTGCCGATAGTATGATTGATTGATTGATTGAATGGCGTTTAACAGAGTATCGCGGCGGCTGGAGCACCTAACCATGGATTCTTGGCACAGTACAGAACATCACTAATTTGAAAATCTTATTGCAACCGGACTGAATGCTATACGGTACACGATCGTCATTGAATGATTGTGATTGAACGCTAATCGCTTTTGAACTCCGAGCGGATTGAACGCTTTCTTGTTTAGATGCGATCGCTCAATCATTGCAAAATATCTATCAATCCCTACAATGTCGGAAATCATCTTAAACGAAAATATTATCGGTGTTTTTACTATTCGAATTACCGTATTTAATTTAACGAAAATACTTATCACCAAAACTAATATGGCTATGTAAATGATCGGAATGATTAAACTCTGTTAATTGAACGCTTTCATTTAAGGATTGTTTGATCGCAGATTGGAAAACCGCGATTATCACCTGATTGAACGTGATTGAAAGTGATTGCCCGGAATGTGATTGAAATGATTGTCAATTTTACGATGTTCCATACTTTATCTCTCACTACCACTACATCCTTTCTGCAGCATCAGTTCTCTTAAGTTTACAATTATCCACCCACTGGTAGAAGATAGATGTCGCAAAGGATACGTGCCGCAACCGTGGCCCATGAGTACGATTGAGGGAAGAAATATACTTCTAAGTATTGGAAATACGACATTTTAAGCTTTATTTACACGTTCATAGGTATGTGAGGGTCGGGGGCATCCCTCTACACACGGTACCATTGATACGTAGCTAAACATGAATATGGCACAATTATTTATTTAATCGCATTTTCGCTCACCTGAGCACACCAAGCTCCTTGTGAGGTTTTGGGTACTTGATTGCGTCCGTCCGACAATTCAGTGTTACCATCCTAAAGGTCACACTTTAGGCTAACTCTTTCTCAAACTTGCTGAAAAATCTGTAACACATTGATTTTATTGGTATTCTTGCCGATATCAAGGGAAAAAGAACCTTATTGATAATCTTCTTGTTACCATTCTAGAGTTCCTAATTTTGGCTCAATGTTTCTCAAACTTGATGAAAATGTTTGTATAGTCATAAGGAAGAAGCATATAGCAAAAGATGATATTGTAACAAATATCACGGAAGAGGAGCCCTATTAACATTTCCGTTCATACTACTCTAGGGGTCACAATTTGGATAAACCTTTCTCAAACGTGCTGAAATTATTTGTACAGTCATGAGGAAGACTCCTATTAAAATGGTCACATTCTAACCGATATCAAGGGAAAAGGAGCATTATTGATAGTTTTCTTGTTACCACTCTAGGGGTCACAAATTTTGATCAATCTATCTCAGACCTACATAAACCTTAATGATAATAGAGGCATTCTCACTTATAATTAGGGGAAAGTGCATTCTTTACTATTTCTCATTAACCGTTCTAGAGGTTAGAATTTAGGGAACTTACTGAAAATGCTAATTATTAAATGCGTAACCTTATGGCATCCGTCCATAAGTCTGCGAAATATAAAACCTAGAGCTATTAACGATCCGGAGAGCTATATAACAACATCATGGTCGTCTTTCCCTCTTTTTTGATCCGTTTGTCACACTTAGTGATTCGTCACCCGCAAGGCTCATCCTCCATGGAATTCTACAAGGGGACAAAACAGAAGCGGCGATTCCTAATGTCAAGGTTGTTTAGATTATTTACTCGGACAGCCCAAGGTCCAGATTCGATAATGTAGAACATGGGTACTGCCCGATGAAAGAGCCACGACATGAAAGTCTATACCCATCCAAAATACTCAAACCATCCAATTGGCTCACAAAGCTATATAGTCCAGAAATTAAATACCATTAAAACTAAAGAGATATGGACATGATATGAAAACTGTAGGCTGAATTATATTGACAAGAATTGTTTGTAATAAGATTTTCATAAGGCCTCTTTCCTGTGAAACTTAAAGAACGGATCCAATTAACAAAGGATCAATTCTTTTGATGGAACGATATCTCCAAAAGTTTGAAGATAATGATTAAAAACAGGGGAGTTTATTTTGTAACAATGAATTTGTTATAAATTTCAAGACAGAGGAGGGGGAGAGGGGTGAGAATGGACTGGATGAGAGGTAATATGTGCGAGAAAGATGGAGAATGACAGACAGAGAGACAGATATAGAGAGGTTGAGAGCGACAGAGACAAACTCACACAGGTAGAGTGACAGAAAAAAAGAGCTCATTTAAAGCCTAACAGCTTCGAGATTTGCCTACTTTAAACGGAAGTGAGCTTTGTCTGCAACCAAGGTGACTAAATATTTTACACTAGTACCATATCGAATTTTCCGTCAAATAACAGACACTAGTAATCTGTCTAATCTTTTTAAAAAATGAATAGAAAGTGAAAGCACGTCAGTATTTTTTCTTAGACTTGCCATATTGATATAGCAAATAAGGAAACTTTCAGAGAGACATGTGTCTATTTGTAGTGTATATAGACAGAGTCGTTCAATATAGAGCTCTATTTTCTGTCTCTGCACGTAACAATAACAACACATTGCCTCCCTGCGCCACATTTTGGAAGACTCGTTGTTCAGCTAGGGTACGTTCAAGGTACCCAAACGTCTAACGGACACAGGACCTTGTTCGCTCAAGATATACTCAATCGCATTAAGGTCAAGGCTGCGTGATTGCTTGTCTTAGACTTTAATACTGGCATTTCTCATAAAGTTCTGCATTAGAAATGTTCTGTGTGGCGTAGCATTATCGTTCTGAAACAAGGGGATCAAAAAAGAGTGCCAATTTGATTCATTTTCATGTAAGCTATCACATGTAAGTTACCTTGAGCAACAGCATGGTGCCTTAGATTATTACAATACCATAAGCAAATCTTAATGTGAATCGCGGTTCGTCGTTAAAGACAATCGAGTTTCATTGTATTTGATTGAATCTTACCGTGTTGCCCATGCCAACACGTTGCACCTATAGCAAGATGTGGGAAGCAGTTACCGAGCAGTAGGGGTTCAGTCATGTTAGGGACAAGCATTAGATTGAGGTGACAAAAAGTATTATAGATCGAAAGATACGTTATAATCACTTCTACATGATGGAGTTGTAGATCTGCATGTTCCCGATGATGGTTTTGAACCTGGTTTCCTTTTTATTGATGACATTATCCGTCTTACAAGGTGGGTTTCATTTACGTATTCCTAAAGGTAGTAATATTAGATAGAATAAGCTGTCAAGCAAAGTCCATATACCTTTATACAAGTGAAAATGTTTGCAGGATGCTACAGAAATTAGTATTTGCACTCTCGGCCAATTTATCGACCTCCAACTGGCACTGCTGAAGCCCATAAAGAAACGAAATGAATCCTTTTGAAACTAAAACCGCCAGCTTGACATAAATAATAATTTAGATCAACAGAAAGAGACAGATTTTAAGCCGTTGTTTAAAATGAGTCATCTACATGCATTTGGAGAAAATTACAACAAAACATATGTTAAAATTTTGGCAAATATTCACTGAATTCCATTCATTCGCAGTTAATATTGTCGTAATCTGAAGAAACAGAATAATTCTGTAGTCTAATAAAAGTTTCAAACAAAAGAGTTTGAAAACCATGGCATTTCTTATTAGTTTTTTCCTGGTATTTTCTTATGTAGAAAACGTACATATTTGATGTTTACGTCAAGGTTGCTAAATGAATAATTTGTTTAGTGCATACTATGGACATTTCAAATTTAATGCATCCCAATGCATTGTGTATATCTTTCGGAAATAAACTGAAAAAAATGTTAAGTTAGAGAGATCTAAATCCTCTCTAAAGTGCTCGTTGAGAAGCATCGTCAAACGGGATGTCATTTTAACGTCTCATCCGAAAGTTGCCCGGGTTTGAACTCGCGTTCTTTAGATTAAAAGTCAAGCGCTCTACTAACTGAGCTAACAGGGCTAACCGAGAACGAGAAATCATTTCCGTTTGTACATTTGAATTCAGTTCTGTTCCGGTACCACAATGAGCACAGAATAATCCCGGTTACTAGACAATCTGTATTAGGAAACACAGCATTTGGTTGAATTTTAAAAGATAAATATTTTTGTCTTTATATGGTGTCCTAAAGCGGCCATATAAATGTCGCATTCGACAAACTCGTATGTCAATTTATGCAACATTGTCGTATTGTCGCATGTCTCTCGAATTAATGGTTAAATTCACAGCCAGTCGTCAACCCGTCAACTTCATAAAAAATATTTTTACAAAGTATCTATTCCTGTACCGAATGCTGCAAGGAATTGCAAAATGATACTAAAATAAACCTACACCCCCAAAAGACCCAACAAAAACAACATGCAAATATCATTGAAAAAAATAGTTCAGATAGGCTCAGACGCATAATTTGAAAATGTTTCGATTTATAACTTTTGTCACTTGTTTTTACCTACTTGAATCAGTTTTATCGTGAAATATTTGGGGGAAATAAATGTAAGAATTAAACAGGTACATTCATATATCGCAATGTTTTTACAGCTTTTTCTTTAACTCCGTTTCGATTCGGGATTGGACATTCAAGTTTTATTGGTTAGTCATTTATCATTTTTATAAAGAAGTGAAAATGTAAACTTGTTAGCAATGAAAATCTTTATTGGACCACGATTAACTCATTTTAAGAATACAGATTATTATATCCTTTTGTCAGTAGGAAAGAAGCCTTGTATAAGTTTTGTCTGAATAGATTTAATTGAATAATCCTCAACCGTTTTCACAATGCTCATCAGGAGGAAAACTTTGTAACTATGGAGATAACTTTACGACGGAAAAAGAGACGTCGGATGTATAGATGGATGTATATATGTATAGATAGATGTGTATAAATATATATATATATATAGATGGATTGAGGGAGGGACGGATGGGTGAATTGATCGAGGAATGGATGGTTGGATGGATGATAGACAAATATTTTTATCCACAATTATTTGTTTATTTGTCACCGTATTTATCATTGAATGAAGGAAAAAGGAAAGTTCTCTTTCCCCTTCTCTGAGATGCACCTGAAAAATGGCTAGCACTCAGTATAGTTGTTGTGGGTTGTGTTCTCCAAGGTAAAGCATTCTTTCTGAGTAAACAAACAAAGAAAATTACGCGTTAGTGATATTTCGTGTAAATCTTAACTAAAAGCCCTTTTATGTATAACTCAATGCTAACAATTATATTTGGCCATCTTTGAAACCATTTATATAGCCGTTGTAGCTTTCCAACGAATTTCAGTTGAGAAAGCCTCAAGTTACTTGCCACATATGTTACAAATTAACACAGTTAAATATCTAAGAAAAATACAGTTCGTTGGCGACCAGTCGGCCATCGTTCTATTAAATATTAAAATTTGCCTCCGTAGCTCAAAGCAAATACAAGATGTTGAATCTCTATCGTGACGCACTATTCCCTTTTGATTAAGTCGAATTCAAAATACCGATATTTGTTTTGAGATACAAATGAAATTGTATGAATTAGTCGTCCAAACGGTTTCTTGTGGTAAAAATGGCCAGTCAGGAATTAGAAAATGAAACTCTCCAAGACTGAACAGCCATCAGAGATTTCGAAAAAGAAATTTGTGTACTTCACAAGAAAATACTTTTTGGGATTTTATGCAAGCAACTTGTATACGAAAAATAACGATTGCTAGACCAAGCTTATAAGGTATTTTTTACGAAGATTTCATCGTTTGGTGAGGCAAAACCTAAAAGTTGGCATATTTATAGATTAAACATCTTTCGATCTGAATTACTGGTTAACACAATGTCCAATTAAAGAACTAAATGTTGTAATTAATTATATATATATACATATATATTTGCATCAAAGTGGACAGTTAAATTTGTAGCAGCGCCTAGGATTGCTTGTAATAAACATGAAAATGATACAAAATCTCTTAAATTTCTGCTCTTAGAATTCATACTCTTAGGTAAGCAGTGGTTGCTGATAGTTTCATCACCTTTTCACTACTGTTGCTGCAAAACATGTTTCAAGTCTACCTCATTCATCCCATAACAATGTAGGATTATTTTTAATTGTTTCTACACAAGAATATCTTTATTCAAAAAAAGACTCTCATTTTCTCAGGTCAATGAAGCGCTTCTCGACAGACACCCGTCCCATTCATCTCTCTGACAATGGACTCGGGTAATTGTTTCAGATGGTTGTATTATGTTGGAATGTGTAGCATTCCAGCATAGAGTTAACAAAACCGCAAAATGAAAGCAAAACAATTTCATTCCGAGTCTCCAAACTCATACCACAGGATCTCGGATTACTTTCATGTCAACTTGAAACGGACAATCAGTTAGTTGTAACCAAAGATAATAGTACGGTACATGTAAAAGATGATATAAATATTCGTTGAAAGACTTCTGAATATTCTGTAATTTGCTTTAAATGATTAAAAATAAGGTAATATTCAGCGCATAAATTAGTTTTTGTGCTTCGCCGTTTCCTTATTTGTTATTACTGACCTCAAGTGAGATGTGGTGGTCACGTGACCTATACTTCACGATACTTTGCGATCTTGTCTAGCAACCCTGTCCTAATATATCGATTGCTCAGGTCGACAATGCATTTTATGAACAATATTCATGCCGGCAAGTGCTTTTGAAACGGTCTAGAACGATTAAGTGGGGCTCGTATGCCAAATCAAATGCGAATATCGTGCGAGTTACTGCTTTTACTCAATAAAAATCAAATATCTGCAAAACGAAAGTTGAAAAATTAAAAATTAGAATGTGAACATATCAACTCCCGGGAACAAGATTTAAAGGCAATCGCGCGATAATTTGAAACTAGGAATGAAAAATATCACTTGCAAACAATAACGTTGCATGGATCATGTTTTTTTGTTTTGTTTTTTTGTTTTTTTTTTTTTTTAGCTCATATAAGAACGAAGTGCTCTTGGTGAGCTGTTGTGATCGGTCATTGTCCGGCGTCCGCCCGTATGGTCATAATTACAGAAAAAAAAATTTCTCCTTCTAAACTAACCATGTAATTTCGACCAAACTTCAAAGCAATGATCTTTAGGTCATACTCTTCCAAAGTACTTCAAAGAATTGAAATCCAAGAAATTTGGTTGCCATGGCAACGGAGATAAACAAAAATAAAAAATCATCTCCTCCAAAACAATTAGGCCTAGAGCTTTGATATAAATCATCATGTATTGAACTTCTATTAAAATACTTCAAAGGATTACCGTATCCTGAAAATTAACCCTTTTCTGATTTTACATAGAAATAAAAGTGGAAATCTTTAAAAATCTTCTTCTACCAAACCATAAGGCCTAGAGCTTTAATATCTTAATGTATTAATTTCTATTGTCCCTCTACCAAAATACGTTAAAGAAATACAGTATCTTGATAATTAGCACTTTTTTAGCGATTCTTGCTTTTACATAGAAATAAAGAAGGAAACCTTTAAAAATCTTCTTCTACCAAGCCATAAGGGCCAAAGCTTTGATACTTAATAAAATCATCATCTTTTGACCCTCTACCAAAATACTTCAAAGAATTACCGTATCTTGAAAAGTAGCCATTTTCTTTGTGATCCCTAATTTTCCCCAGAAATAAAGAAGAAATCTTCAAATTGCCGGACTTGCTTGTTTGCGAAGGCGGGTCAAAATTAGTACCAAATTGTATTTGAATTATCGTTTTTAATGCCATACACTTACACGAGTCTTATTTTATTGTATTATTTTTTTTCGTTTTATAAATTTTAGTTATAAATATATTTTTGTAAGGTAAACTATTAGTCAACTATTAGGGGTACAACTACAACTCTACGGCATCCTGTGGAATATTTGTATATAATGTCTTGCGCGTTTTATTTTGGTGATCCTGAGCTTTTGCCTTCCTTGTTCCTCCTAATATCTATACTTTTTACTTTTAGCCTTATCTTTTTAAACCATAGAAGAATTCGGCTAAAGAAAGCAAACATTAGTTCGAAATTCAAGTCCCCAAAATAACGATAGCTGCTCGCCATATGACGAATGTCGAAGTCGAGGGTATCCCCCCAGCCAAGTACCCCTGTGAACGCTCTAGATTCAGACTGGTGGGATAGCTTTGAGGCAATCGGTTGGGAGGGGATCAACAAATAATGATATAAACGTAGAAATCATCGGTCCGTCGTTCTCTCGCGTTTCATTGGTAAAAATGTAATGAGGCTGTTGATTGATTGGGATGTGCCTAATTTTTAAATAAGGAAGGAAAGGACATGGCTGATTATAAAATTCTTGCTTTTCGAGTAAAAAACAAATGATGTTAATAATGACAACGGTCTTCAATAAACTATTTATAAACAAATTACTTAAGATTATTTTTAGTTAATAAGAAAAAACTATACAGCTGAATAAGGTGTAGTTTAGACGACATACTTGTCTCTCTCTCTATCTCTTTCTATCTCTATGTCTTTATCTTCCTCTCTTCTCTCTCTCTCTGAACAAACCAAGCAGAGATAAATAAGCTGCATGGAGAAATTTGAGAAAAATCCAAATGATATCTAGAATAAGAATCCTACTATGACGATCATAACATTGGAAAAACACATGTTTTAGACAAGCTATTGTTACGACGTCGCCCAACAGACACTCTCAATGTTCTTTACAAAAACGTAGTTGACAATTAACACTCATTGGAGCATTCCTTTTGGATAATCTGGTAATTAGACATAAATTATTTGTTTCTTAATTGAACAGTATAATTTTCAAATAGTTTTGAATTCAAATATCGGAAGGTAACCGGTTTACAAATATATACAAAGGATCAATAGTGCTATCGTCATGGTGTTTTGTCTGTAATGCCAGCGTCCGTCCGTACGCGTGTGCGTCCATCTGTAATTTGAAAATCTCCTCCTCAGAAATTTGGATGAATTCCAACCGAATTTCACTTGAATGAACCCTGGTCGACCCACTTTTAGATTTTCTCAAGAAATCCAATCGGATGAAAAACATGACTTTTTAGGCGGAGGTCATTTCTCTATATGGTAAAAAGGGCCTTTTCTCAGAGAACTAGGTAAGGAATTCAACCAAATATCAAAGGAATAATCCATGAGTAGCCTGTATCATACAAGAGAAAACTATTTGATTCGATGAAAAACATGCGCCTTATGAGCGGAGGTCATTTCCATATATCTAATAGGTGTAACTTTGCATGGCATTTCGTCAGGAAGTAAATAATAAATTTTTACTGTGACGCTTTATAAGACTGTAAAAACTTTAAACGTGCCTTTTAGGAGCGTTGATCATGTCCCTGTAAGTTACATAATAAAACTCACAGGCCTACAGTCTTGCAATTAGGCAGTATATAGTCTGTAAGGAAAACTGCTTAAATCATATCTATTTCCCAGGTGCGGAGTATGGGGCTTCGGTTTTGGACTCTTATGGAAAAAAAGAAGGATTATTTTAAACGTCATCTCTGCTTCTGGTTCAATTTATACCAAGGTTTTTTCTAAGGTTGTCCACTTTCAAAATAAAAAAAAAAAAAAAACAGTAAGGAAATTAGGTTAACATTCCTACAAAATTGAAGAATCCCAAAGAAAATCTCTAAAATTCTTCTTCTTTTGAACCAGAATTTCTATTTATTTTTGCCTGAAACATCAGTTCTTCGACTTAGACATAAATAACTTCAACCACGATCAAAAGGTGACAAGGACGGAGCCTTGGATTTTCGGAAAGAGGGTCAGGTAAAATGAACAATTAAGAAATTTATCAAAATGACTGGTATATTCTGCTAAACCTTGTCGCCATTTATTTGCTCCAATTTCAAAATAATTATAATAATAATAAATAATTAATTATGTGGAAATCTGAAAATCTATTCTTTTCTGGAACTGCTTAGATAAGCCATTTAAAAGAGCGCCTATCTCAAGGAAGCAGACCAGGACGGAGGATCCTCTTGTCCTTAAATTTTATTTAAAATTGAAACAGTTATTTTAAGATTTAATTTAATATTAACGATGTATACTTGATGGTCAAATGCTAGTTCTGTCAGAAACGCGGGTCCCAATTCTTGTTAGCATGCTGTTCATAAGCATACGAGGGAAAATTGCCATTAATCTTAGCTACTTATTTCATTCTCCGCATTGCAACAGGCGAATGAACAGAAATAGAACGGGACTGTAAATGTCGAAGAGGACTTCTCCATACGTTTCAGGAATCAGCGCGCTTCACTATACCCTTTTATGAAGAAAGCAATTGACTCGGGCAAAAGAGCCTTCCTAAAATTTGATAAACTTTCTGTTGATGACAAATTGTTTATATTCGACTCAACAATCAAACAACCAGTTCTTTGCCTGATGGTTTGAGATTAGCATACCGGCCACGGCTCAGTATTAATAAATGATAATATAGAACATAAACTTTTTCATGATTTTCATGATCATGAACTTCATTTTTTTCTAACTTAAAACATATCTGTTTTTAATAAAGAAGGAGGTTTCATAATGATATAGTTTTCAGAATACTGTTCAAAATTCAATATTATAGGTTTTTGCGATACCTGGGGAATAAAAGGCAGCACTTATGAACACTTTTCTCCCAGGATATACTGCATTTGATTGTATCAGGTCTAAGAAAAGGAGGTGTGGCAGTTTTTATAAAAAGTGGTTTAATGAGATCCGATCGCTTTCGCCGCATTTTGAAAACTGAGGATTGTGTTATCTTGTATTTTGATCTAACCTCAATAACGATATAATACTCCTATTACGGCTGCATATCCCAATGCTAATTTATTTCTTGGTGGCAATTTGAACGCCCGAGTAAAAGATTTTCAATAGTTTATACAGCACGATTATATTCAATTCGATCCAATTATTTTAGACAACATAGAAGATCAATGGATACAGAATATAATCGGTTCTGTCAGGCCCTAACTGCCCTGTGCTGAATTTATGATAATCACATTCTGAACGATCGCTATAACGGGGATTACAATGGCCACTACACTGGATTTGCAAATAACGGTGCAAGTACCGTAGATTATTTAGTATGTTTTCGTCATTTTTTTTCAATGTGTGTGTATTTTTTGTGTTGGAAAATAATGTTTCAATTCAATTTCCTATCCAATGTATAATGCAAATTCGTTTGGCAAATAATTCGGTTATGAACAGTAACCATAGTTTTTCACTTCCCCGTAGTTTGTACAAATAGAAAACGACCAAAGTACTTTTTTCAAACACTGTTAAGGATTTACAACGTCAACTGCGATATAATGATTCAAATTTGAGTAATTTTTATACAAATAAGAGATCTTAGAAAAAAAAAATACACAAAGTCGGTTCTGCTATACAAAAAAGCGGCATAAATTCGAATGTAGCTGGTGGGATGAATGATACACACAGTCTTACAGGCTCAAAGTCCGATGTTGAACTAGACAGGGCATTGTATCAAGTCTAAAAATTCTTCTCTATATCTATAAATGATCTGGCCAACTATGTCAATAATCCTAATGATCGTGAAATCTTTGTCCCAGATAAAATAAGTGACGTCAATATTTTATTTTTTACCGATGATGTAGCTTGTTTTGCTGATACATTTGCGAAGCTACAACGCCAAATACACAAAATTGAAAAAAAATAGTAAAGGAATGGGATTAGTAATTAACCTCGATAAGACCAAGATTATGTTTTTTAGAAATGGCGGGGTACTTAAACAAACAGAAAAATAATCTTCTTGTAATCAAATCACTTTCTATTAATATTTAGGTGTCTATTTTTCAAGTTGATTATCTTGGGCTAAAACCCACCAATGCTATCATTACCAGCTAGTAAAGCGATGATTGATATTGTTACGCTTACGTAAGCATTTCAAACCCATGTTCAAAATTTTCGATGTTACTGTCAAGCCTTTATCGGTCTCAAATTTGGGGTATCAACATGTTGAAAAAGTGAAATGGTCCAAATTCAGTTTTGTTAAAGACTATATTATCTCTCTCAAATACATGTGACTTTTTAGTGCTTGGAGAATGTGGACGTTTACTTCTTTGTACTTTCTATATCACAAACTGCAGGTTAAACTCATATAAAAAATATCTTGTCAACTTGTTCACTTGGTTGTGGTTATGTTTGAATAGTTCAAGATGTAGGTAATCTTAAAGATTTTTTTTATTGAAAGGACTGAATGTGTTTTAAGCAACAATGACATTCAGCATTGAATGATTTTCAAAAATCAAAACATTATCAATACTTTAAATCCACCCTTAACCCAGAGATCTACATCAGAATTAACTTGTTGTATATACTACAAAATGTTTAGCTTACTTCCGATGTTCTTCACGTGATCTGATGATTGAATATTTACCTATTGATCCTGAACATAGATTTTGTCCGGTTTGTTAACTAATAATTTCAATCATTGAAGAGGAGTATCATTTTGTTTTCTATTGTCCCTTGTATGAAAAAGTAAGGAAAAAGTATATCAAAACATATAGGCTAAATAACAGAACTTTAATAATTGTCTAAAGAATTCTTAATTTGAAAACAAAATGTTCTATTCATAGTGTCAAAATATTTGGCTGAAGCATTTAATAGTCGAAAAGGTTCACTAAATTAACTTTTGAAATATTGTTATAAAAATCCTTATGTCATAATATAATAATCAATCATTTCATGTGTCTCTAAATTGTTATCTGAAAACGAGTAACACTAGTTTCTTTTGATTTTGTAAGTAATCTTAAAATTCGTAGTTGCATTGATTTGTCACTTTTGTCATTAAGATTACTGTTAAATATTGTATGAATCGTGGGCCGATGTCCTTAATTGCTGAATAAAATATGCATATGTCAGTTAATTGGTATATATTAGTGAAGAAAACTCTACCTTCTTTGGCTGGAATAACCTATGGTGTTTCACAGATGTATATATATTTGGACCTCTCATTTTATTTATTTACGTAAAAGACAGGCCTGCTATTGTAAAAAACATCCTTGAGCTCTTTCACAACAAATTACGTTACACATTGATAAAACGGAATTTATTATTTTTGGTTCCAAACAAAAGCCGAATCTAAAAGTAAATCAATGTTTAATTGGGTAAAAACCACATCAATTCATCTTCGAATATAACGCATTTGTGTTCTTGCAAGTTCTTAATTACAAAAAGAAAGTACGTGACTTTAGTTCCTTTATCCTAATCATTTTATACTAGAAAACTAATAGTTTCATCCATGATTCAATACCTTTTTACTGAACTTGTGTTTTCTGGTATTTAAGCTTAAATAAGAAGTTGACTAACAAACTTCAAAATATGTAAAACAAACCTGTAAGGTTTCTTTGGAATTGCAATATAGATCTAGTATCACTGAGGCAAACTTCAAACTGGGCGCCAGTCGAAAGATAAAAGTTGAGCATATAATACTGGGAAAGTTACCAAAATTTAGAATGAACTAGCACATAAATATGTATGTACTATTTGTTGAAGCGGCCTTTCACATTCACATGACATCTGATTCAGTGGCAATGGCTGTTTTGCAGTTTCAAAGCTTTAGACACACTGAACACTCGCTTTCTTATGTGGTCGTAGCCTTTTGAACGGCCTACCGACAAATTCTAAAATTTGCAAATCTTTTTCTTTTTACATGGCAAAACTCTAACACCATTTTCTCAATTCGTAGTAATGAATGTATCAACTTACATGGATTCCAATTAATTTACGATGAACTTTGAGATTATCTATTGAAATTATCTTGTCTCTATGTGTCAGACACAGCAAGACAGGGGATCTCTAAGGGAGTAAGAGATATGTTATGAGATGACCAACTTTTTCAATATCTTAAAGATTTGGGTTTGGGATGCGTGAAGAAACTCGATAAACTTTTTAGTGTACTGCAGACAAAGTTACGCGGTTGAATCTAAGAAACTGTCAATAAAAGAACTCTGTAAATTTTTACTGAGTACATCAGCTAAACCGAAATAAAAATAGCCCATTTCAAAGATGAAGGTCATGTGAGTATTAAATAATAATTTTGAATTATTTTATTAGTCCTTTTACGTAAACTTATATTTGATTTCTAATTCATCTGAGTTGACCCGATTTACTACCTTGCATGTGAGAGGTAAAGTCAAAATGTGTTCAACACTTATTGATTTTTGTTGTCCTTTAAGGTGTGTTTCAAGTATTTAATATTTCTAAAAAAAGGGGGTAAGCTGCCCATTCGAAAGTATGAAATGGTATGTTTTTTCTATTATCGGGATATAATCAATGATAAAGTTTTTACGCGGCGCCTGTCGATCTGAAACGAGTGTATTTATGTATTCCCTATTTTTTTAAATCCATAGGTGTCGAAGGGCCATAAAACAACATTCATTCATTCCTATTTTTCTCAAAGTGATTAATGTTTAAGAATATGTATTCTATCATGAATTTCACTTTTGTTGCCATGGCAACCATAGTTTTTAACGGATTTCAATTCTTTTAGCTATTTTTTTAGGGGACCACCTAGGGAACATTTCTGCCAAGTTTGGTTCAAATTGGCCCAGTGGTTTAGGAGGAGATGTCTTTTAAAGAAATTGTTGACGGACGACGCACGACGGACGGACGCCGGACAAAAGGGGATCACAATAGCTCACTTGAGCACTACGTGATCAGGTGAGCTAAAAAGTAAATGCCTGCGCAAGAAAATGGTGTTAAAAAAATATGCCGGAAAAGTGTGGTACAATTCCGCATTCAGTATGCCCTTCAACAGTAAAGTTACATTTACACCGCTTCGATAATTAAAGAAAAAATTAAAACCACGTAGCGTATCTATTGATTGATTGAATGGGGTTTAGTGCCACTTTTAACAGTATTTCAGTCATATAGTGGCGGCTGGAGCACCTAACAATGGATTCCTGGTATTTCTCACACCTGTACCACCACTACATACTTTCCTAGCCTCAAGCTGATATCCCACTTAGGTTTACGATTATCCACCCTTTAGTGAGAGACAAATGTCGGAAAGGATTTTTGCCGCCGCCCGGGATCCAACCCGTGCCAACCCATGATTAAAGATGGGGAGCATGACGCGCGACCGACTGCGCTATGAGTTTGATTAACTTTATCATAAGATGAGTAGAAATAAATCGAAATGTTTATAACGAAAGAAAAAAACTTCACTTTAAACTTAGATTGTAAGACTTCGCTATGACGGCGGCTAGTGCTTATCTAATCCTATTACTACGAGTGTTTTTCGGAAAATGTGATACTAACAGTTAATTACCACACATTCTTCCAGCAGTTAATTTTGCTTTAGTTGATCAAATCAGCTCTGCTTCTCTATTTATCGACCGACTGTAGGGATTCGTTTATACAATTAACGAAAGCGCGTATATAGCCAATGGAAATAATTCGCAGTTAATGTTGCTTCAGGACGTCAGCGTTTGTTTCCCATGGATAAGTTCAAGCTCTTGATAGAACTATATTAAAAAATTATTATTGTTGTTTTTGGAAATTTAACCACTCTTCTGAGTTATAAGTCTCAATGAATAATCCTCAGAAGCACAATTCATACATTTGAAAGTTCTTAAACATGTATTTGTCATTAATAGTTTTGTAACTTTTCCTCGCATGACTCTTTCTTGCTTAATTTGATTCTTTTTGCATATAATTATACATGTATATTATGAAAACTTACTGCCACGAGTTGTATAATCCGTCCATATTCGAATCGTTGTTTGATTAAAGCCATATATAACGTATCCATTCATCCTCGACTCCTGCCATGTGTCATATGCCATATGACTCGCACCTGAAGTTAAATGCCTGTATTTCATCCTACAAAAACGAAAAAGAGCCGTAAAAGAGCCGTGTCATTCCAGCGGAATGAAAAGGTCTATATTGATCGAAACCTTTGTAGCTATTTTTTCTAAAAGTTGAAGGGTCATCAAAAATAGACTGATATTTCTGTTGTTTACTTGTTAAATGGTATATTATGAATAAACTTACTTGGATCACTATTCAAATTACATTTCATCCGTAATTAATAAGTGTGCTTTTTCTTGGATATTCTTTAATTATCTTGCCCATGGTTCTATTTCACTGAAATTAATCGGAGTTCAATAGTTCTATTAAGTATTCCCTTTCAAGTTTCTTAAAAAAAAAGGTGTTCTATAATGCACTAGTACCATAGTAGCTAGTGCAAAATCCATTTAAACCCTTTCTCACACACTGTTCTTTTTTGTCGTAAATTCTTACATTTCTTAAAATGATGTAACGTACTTAAGAGCAAATGATCGAGGCCTAATCTATAAAATTAATTGGACCTGTAAAATTATGATTTTTAGCCTGAGATTGCGTAAGCAATCTGAGTCTAAAGTTACAATGCGAAAAATTCAAACCCATGCAGAGTTTAATGTCAAACATAATGTAAAAACATCTACCGCATTCAATGTGATCTTCTGTCGCATGAAAAGTAGATCGGATCTGACCATAAATTAATACGCCCGATTGAGGCGAGAAGGACGAAGGCGAGATATGACTCATTGAAAGCTGTCGGCTTGATGTACAGTCCTTTCGTGTGAGTGTTCTGAATTTGTCAAATTATCAAAACTTGACGAATGAATGAAAAGAAAGAAAGTATATATATAATATATTTGAAATTATTAAACATACATAATCATAACATATTGCTATGAAAAAATAAAGTGTTTGTTTCATACCAAAATAATATTACTTATTCTAGAGTAACAATGTTAAACGGTCCGGTTAGATGAAAGTGCTGTATAAAGCTGATAAGCGAAGCTGTAGGTTTTACGCACGTTTGAAATGTTTAGTTTAACAAATTAATTGGTCATTCACCCTGTCTGAAAACAGTTTGGTCGTGCTCGGACTTTGTGTCTATATATTTTTACCTCCGGATTCTTCCCAAAGGATGCGACGTCTATATACCGCTTTTGAGAGGTGTACATAATCATGTTAACCTGGTAAACGACCGCCCGCCCTCTCTCGCTCAATTTATCTAGAGATTATAAAGCGCATATTTACATAACGGAATTGGTCTGTTTGGTAGAATACTCACATCGCACGCAAGAGCCTCCTAGTTCGAACCTGGCTCTCCATTCTCCAATCTCTCTCACTATCTAGCTCTCTCTCGCTAGCTCCATTGGCTGAAAGCCAATGAGCTTTTGTCTTGATGTCGTTTCCGTCGTCCGTCCATCCGTCAACTTTTACTTTAAAAATCTTCTTAGAAAGTAATTCAACCAAACTCATCCAAAATTCACAGAAGGATCCTTGGGTGGCCTTTCTCAGAGCCCTTCAAAGCATTTTGATCGGGTGAAAAATATGTAACGATATATGCATGTAAATATATCGTTACAATACCTCAACGGGATGAATTTATTGCGGGCAGGTTGTGTCCCCTAGCGCACAAATTGGCAGATCTGCGCATAATCGACAGTAGATTTGGGTAAAAAGTGGCACCTCCGATAATTCGAACATCAAACTTTTTCTGCCCAGATTATGTATCTCCTGAATACATATCTCAGGCTTTCAGCGCTTTCATTGCTTTGATTTAATAGTAATCCCACTTTAGATATAGAGCATATAAGTAATAGTAGAAACCTTCTTAAGTCTACTCATTCTCATTCGATTCTTTTTACTTTGGCGATAGTTGATCGAGTTTCTAGCAAACGGAAGAGTGTTTTAAATCTAAATGACTTTTTATATTTACAAAAGAAAATATGAAAATATTTTTCCTCCTCGGAGGAGACAATATGTTTCATTATATCTTTGCCGTCATGTAGGATGCGAAAGTCTGGAAATTTCCTTTAAATACTTATCATTAATCATGGCACGTGAATATGGCCTTATAAACATAATGTAATCCGAGTGTTGTTAAATATACACCAACCTTATCTTGAAAGAAGGTTGCGTGTAAAACTTATCAAATTCATAAAAATTTCTTCGACTTTCTGTCGTAAATTTCCACCTGGATAGAAATTTCCCTCGATTCTTTGTCGCGTCAAGATTATATCAAATACGACCAAAAAAGAATTTATATATATACTTTATTCAGGAAAAGGGGCATTTTACCCAACTTACCACACACATATAACAATACATTTACAAAATTGTCAAAAAACGGTCTACGTAATAGCCGTAATTACAAAATACAGAAATTAGCAACGTATTATGCCTTATACCTACGTGAACCTCTAACTACAAGACATTCACCATTAACATTGAAAAATCATTTAATTTCAAAAGAAATATAAGTTACCTGTTACACAAAATTAATTTATTTATAGACAAAAGAGAAGGGAGATAATTGTTGATAGGAATTTTTTTTATTCTCTCAAGTTCATTTCCCTTGATCATTGACACACATTTTGGAAAACTAATTTCGAAGAGAGAGAGAGATAATGAGAGAGAGAATGAGGAGGAGTAAAAGGTGATTTAATTTCAAATTGAATTTTCTTCTGATAACAAAACTCCGCTTCTAATTAAGACCTTTAAGGATAAAAACTTTCTGATTTTTCGCCTATTTTGAGCTATAAGTTCTATAGATTTGATCATGCTTGGATGTTTCAAGTAGAAACTGTGAATAGGAGTCGTTCTTATATCTTTATATAGAGGACATTTTAGTAGGAAATGCATTTCATCTTCCTAAACGTGACAAATGTGACATTTTCTATCTTCGCGAGGTGTTTTAACAAGTTTGTGTCATATACCTGCCTTAATTTCCAATCAATGAGCTGACACGCGAAACCGACAAAGCGCTATATTAAATCTATCAACTCTTATATCATTTACATATTGTTGCATGTAAAACTCTCTGTATAAGCTGTATGTACTGTCTCGGGACGATTCATTTAGGTTACTTTTCCATGATTGTAAAAAAATATCTTTAAGTCTTTGTTGAAGAACCCTGTTAAAAAATCAATATCCCAAACCACTTGGTTTCAACCATACATCAAAAAATCCTAGATTTTCAAAAAAAGTGATTCAAGGGACTTTTACCCAAGACTGTCTTTGGGGAAACGCTTGAAGTGTTTCAACATCATATTATAAGCATGTTTTATGTATTTCTCATTTGGCGAATTTGTTATTTTAAAACAATATATGACAGTTCTACGAAGTCTTTTTATCTTTAGGGGGTATCTCCCTAACTCACCATAAATAAAATTGTTTTGAGTTTGATGTCTTACACCGAGAATATATTTACAGTTCTGCAAATTAATATTTCTAACTGTGGCGCCTCGTTCATCCCCCAGATTTTGCAGCCATAACTAAGTACAGGTTCCACTAGTTTTTCGAATGATTCTAATTTATCGTTGATTGTCATATTAGGAAATTTGATAAGATATCCTTTCAGCCTATTCACTGCTTTTAGTCCCTGTCCGTGTAGTGTTTCGAAGTTTTTAAGTTGGAATGCGGAGAAATTCCAACTAGATTTAACAAAACCGCATAATAAACACAAGACAATTTCATCTCGGTTTTTTTTGATAACACATATCACGTGATCTCTTAGATATGAATACACCTCGGGTTACTTCTCATCCCAACTTGCCAAGGACAATTAGTTAGGTTTAGCCGAAGACAATAATATGGCACATGTAAAGGATGATATAAAAATTCGTTTATAGACTTCTAAACATGCTCTACTTTGCTTTGAATTATTGAAAAATAAGGTAATAATCAGCGCAGTAATTTGTTATTTGTGATTCGCCGTCCAGTGTCTGGTAATCACATGATCTCAAGTGACATGTGGTAGTCATGTGACCATAGATAGGCAATGTTTACAAATATGGCTCAGGTAGCAAACGCATTTTCACAATAATCACGCCACCCAGTGCTTTAAAACATTCTAGAGCGATTAAGGGGGATCATAGGCATCAAGCATTACAGTTGATCAAAAGGAGAATGTTATGCTTGAAAATTCTAATTTTGCTGTGCGTGACACGAGCTTACAACCCATTCCAACACGATAAAATTTAAGACCAGTCCAAATTCAAAGAAGTGGCAGACGACAATTGTAAGTTAATGACATCTTTAAAATCCTGGTCTTTTTGGACAGAAACATTGTGGGTGATGAAGAAATTGCTTTAACAAGCAATTTCTTCATTTTCCACAATGTTTTTCAAAGCTTTAATAATGAGGGTCATTTAAAAGCGTCACTGTCTGGGAATGGGTTAAGACAATGCTACTTTTATACGTTTTTGTGCGTTATTCACGCACATATGTACATTAATGGGAAAGCTGGTTTAAGTTTAAAGGAGGGAGGCTTACTCGGAAAGTGATACATGAATTTGAACCGAATTCCACAGTTATGACCCTTTCAGCGCATTCCAACCTCTCAGTACTTTCAGTCCTTTGATTTTTAAAGAACCACTGGCTGAAAACATAGTGCCTTAATATTTAAAACTTTGCACCATTTCTAAGGTCTTACTATTGTATGTAAACTTTAAATGATTTTTTAACCGATTAGCTTTTCTAAATATCATAACTTTGGTTTTTAGCCTGAGATTGCGTAAGCAATCTGAGGCTAAAGTTACTATTCTAAAAATTCAAACCCATGCAGAGTTTAATGTGAAAACATAATGTAAAAACATCTACCGCAATCAATGTGATCTTCTTTCGCTTGAAAAGTAGATCGGATCTGACCATAAATTAATACGCCCGATTGAGGCGAGAAGGACGAAGGCGAGATATGACTCATTGAAAGCTGTCGGTTTGATGTACAGTACTTCGGCAAAAGTATCAAAACTTGATGAGTGAATGGAAAGAAAAAAAGGAGATATATAATATATTGGAAATTATTAAACATATATCATATTGTTAAGAAAAAATAAGGTGTTTGTTTCATACCAAACTAATATTACTTATTCTAGAGTAACAATATTAAAATAGTCCGGTTAGACGAAGTTGCTGTATAAAGCTGATAAGCGAGTCTGTCGGTTCTAAGAAAGATTGAAATGTTTTGTTTAAAAAAATAATTGGTCATTCATAGGATCATATTCGCACTGTCTGAAAACAGTTTGGTCGTGCTCGAACTTTGTGTCTATATATTTTTACCTCCGAATTCTACCCAAAGAATACCGCTTTTGAGAGGTGTACATAATCATGTTATCCTGGTAAACGACCGCCCGCCCTCTCTAGCTCTCTTTATCTGGAGATTATAAAGCGCATATTTACATAACGAAATTGGTCTGTGTGGTAGAATACTCACATCGCACGCGAGAGCCTCCTAGTTCGAACCTGGCTACACGCTCCATTTCCCCTTCTCTCTCACTCTCTCGCTAGCTCCACTGGCTGAAAGCCAACGAGCTTTTTTCATGATGTGGTGTCCGTAGTCCATCCGTTCGTCAACTTTTACTTTAAAAATCTCCTTCTCAGAACGTACGGAACATAATTCAACCAACCTCAACCAATATTCACAGGAAGGATCATTGGGTGGCCTTTATCAGATCCCTTCAAAGCATTTTGATCGGGTGAAAAATATGTAACAATATATACATGCAAATATTATATCGTTACAATACTTTTCTGCCCAGATTATATATCTCCTTTATACATATCTCAGGCTTTCAGCGCTTTGATTTCAGAGTTCACTTGGAGTCTCCATCTTCCACAGTATTCAGCTAATATATCCAACCCTTCTTGTAAACCTATATCATTATTAAATATGCAAGGGTGAGTTATTGATTTTATATATTGCTATATTTAGGAAAATGTTTAAACAAGAATATATTGTTCAAAATAAACAGAAGCAGGTAAAGTTGGTAATACTCGGCAGTCGGTATGCAACATTGTTATAGTACGTTATCATTTGTTTCCCGTGGATAAGTATACGCCCATGATAGAATAATGATACCATATTCTGATCGTTGGTTTGGAAAAACATAACAATTATTTTGAGTTATAAGGCTAAACCAATAGTCAACTTGAGGTAACGTAGATTACTTATTGAACATTTTCATAACAAAGGGTAAGAAATTGTTATTATTTATCCACAATATTTTCAATCCAAAAAGCGATTGTTGTTTGAAAAAAACTTATTTGTATTTGGATCAGTCCAAATTTGGTCTGGTAATGGACAAGGCTCAGTTTTTATTCATGTGTTAGCCTAGTTCGCGATAAAAGTTCTATGCCATGTGTAAAGATAATGTTGGTGAGAAAATATCCGCCCCTACCAAAGCAATGCTCATGAATGAGGAAATAAGTGTACACATTCTGCTTTTAAATACAATGTCATAAGCATGTAAATTAGTGTCAAGGTTGTGATATACATGTTTTGATCTGTCAGTTCGTAACTGCAGTCCATTTTAAACTTTAAAAACCTGTTGTCGATTACTTGACATTCAAATATCCGTGTGTTAAAGTATACAGTACGACGCCAGAATCAAAAGACAGTAAACCGTGGAATGGGTCATAAGAAGCCAATGAAAAAATGACCGGTAAATATATACTCACCGATCGATCCTTAACAATCAATTAGAATATCACTAAGTTACAATAAACCCATCCCAGCATATTTTCTAAAATACGTTTGTCCTCAAATAAACGAGATAAAATAAATCATATAGACTCGCCAATATGTCAAAAAAAATTCCGAGACGATCAGATACGATCATATTTATATTCACATATGCAAAATTGCTTGTAGATAGAACCACATGTCTTAATCATTAACAAATAGATATTTCGATCCATAAGGGTTAGGACAATTTTCAGTCTAAGAAAGCCCGTGATTGTACTTAAGTTTTGAGAAAAAATCTTATCACTTACTACCATTTTAGCTAAAACCCATTTCATAACACGTAGTGTAGATGCAGTTAATAATAATGAACATATGACTCCATGAAGGTCACACCACATTAGTATTTAGAATGTCCAAGACAACATCTCATTATATTCGTGAAATCAGTGAAATTCTCCTAAGGTCAAAATCTTTGCTATGAGTATTATTTTTAGGGATAAGAAAATAAAGAAAAGGACGGAGATCGAGTTATAATGGATATGATAGTATTTTTGGCGTTATGTGTGCTTGAATAATGCATGATTTGGAGGAGTTATAAGCAAAATCCGCGCTCGGAGTTTACCTTTTGAATATTACTCCTCCCCATCAAGCATTATTAAAGAACACAGAACGCCAAAAATACTATCAATTCACTAATATAATATTTTCTTCAAAATATCCTTGAGTATATGTCGTTGATATTGTTTGTACGAATCAATTAGGTCATATAACTCTTTGAAACAGAACTCGTTCTTCTAGAAGGTTGTGATTTTCATTGGCCAGCATTTTTACCGGTTAGTAAAGTCCTGTTCACACATGCTTAAACAAGAAATAAAATGGATCGATACAGACCGTCTTTAGCCCCTTGATTTATTCTTCAATTTCTAATTAAATTTAAAGACTTCGTAAATACAGCTTTTATAATGCGGGTGAAAATAATATATTACTAACTTCTAATAATTTCTTGACTATCAGATGGAAAACCTTTCCTGACATGAATTCGACATAAAATTGAAACCTTTTTACGAATACGGATCTCATGCAAAATAAAATAATGCCCGAGATGAAAAGACATTTGACAAAAACACTATAGTTTTATCATTTGCTTTGAGACCTTGAAGTAATAAAGTCGCGTCGTCTTATCCTGACAGTTTGTCACTAATGGATTTCAGAAGAAAAAACAAAGAAAGGGCAGTTCTTGAATAGACTTAGGATTCTCACCAACTGCGTCAGCCATGTATCCTGCAATCGAACTGTTATCTCCTTTCAATTTTGTCCTCACAATAATGAATCCTGGATACTCTGCAAAGTTATGTATCATTTCGTAGAAACATACCTCAGCTGAAAATATCAAATGTTTTCTTTGTCATTCTAAATGATTCTTGAATAAAATTAATCTATAAGAACTTTAAAAGCAAACATTATTTAAAACGATATGCTTGTAGAAATAGGAAGAATCATTGAATATCTAGTTAGAATCATCCGATAATTTAGTTTTATCTGACAGAAAGTTATGTTTATTACTAATGTAGAAACTGAAACTAACTGATCACGTTCTTATGCGCTTAAGCGTTGGCATTTCAATCGTTGCTACTTCAAAGCACGTCAATTAACGTTATCATTACTTGGCATACTCTGAAATAAAATGAAATCAACTTCGATAATTGACCATATCATAAGGCACACACAACCATACACCTTAAAAAACGACAAATAATAGATTATTATCATCGGTCGATTTATTCTCTGAACTGAATAAAGAACGGCTTTTCAAAACTTGAATAAATCGTCATTTACCCTTGCAAAGAACGGTTAAATTTCCAGTACCCATGGGTCGTTAATCAGTTTTAAACGTAACATTGCGAAATTATAGAAAACTTTGTATCTTCTGTAGAGTTTGTTATTATTCTTGTCCCCCACTTCGATTGATAGAACTATTGAATCATGATAAACATTTTATTTTCAAAAGGCTCAGTATTGCATTTAATAATGGTTGGTAAGATAGCACATTTGACTCTACAAAAATTCTTCTTGAGTGCAGTAATTATTTTTGGTATTCTTCTTTGTTTTCATGTCGCCCCCTCTAGAAGAAAAAGCGGGCGGTCCGCGACGCGATAGGACAATAAATGTTTTATTTTTCAATGGGGTTTAACACCTCTTTTAATAGTATTTAAGACATTTCGCGTAGACTGGAGTACCTAACAATGATTCTTGGTATTCCTCACACCAGTACTACCACTACATCATTTCCGAACCTCCAGTTGCCCATCCCACTTGGGGTATACGTTTATCCAACCACTGAGGGGAGAAAAACGTCGGAAAAGATATTTGCCACGACCGGGTATCAAACCCGAGACCCAAAGATTGAGTATCCGATGCGCTACCAACTGCGCTATGGCCACAGCAAGATAATCAATATTCGCTTGACCATTAACATGAGAAAGCTGTCACTCTCGATCATTCATTCAGTTATCATCTTGCCCTAGTGTGATTTAATGATAATCTGCCGGGAGCAGAGGTTAGATTTAAAATTGAATTCAAACCTGTCGTCTAATGGCATCGGTCGACTTCCAGATAAAGTCGGGTATTTTGAACTTGAAATTATATGACACCATTAAGCATTGCAAGTTGTAATATGTAGATGTATGCATTCTGCCATTTACATTGTGAGAGAGAATTATAAGCCTAACCATAGCAAGTATTTACATTGAATAGATCAAAACAAATGTTAATATGTCTACCAGTACAACTTAAGGCAGCTACCTCACATTCTGAATAAAAAAGGTATTAATGACAGAAACCGGTATGGTTTCGGTCGATTAAAAGAAAAGTGGATAAAAAAGACTTACGTTGCCTTCGGTCACAGAGAACCGTAATTGGATATTCTGAAATATGAATGTCTGCCTTTGGAAAAGAAGTTGCCTTCCATACGCGTACTCGGACATCTGCCTCAAACGAACTCTGCTTGTTAGATCCTTGCCAGTATATAGAATTTTCTAAAAGCAATAAAATGATTTTGTATTGATTGATTGAATTGGATTTAACGCCGCTTTTAACAGTATTTCAGTCATATCGTGGCGGCAAGGGTACCTATCAATGAATTCCTGGTATTTTTTACACCAGTACTTCCACAACATCCTTTCCTAGCCCCCAGCTGCTGTCCTACTACGGTAAAACGAATATCGACCCATTGGTTAGAGACAATTGTCGGAAAGAATATGTGCCACCGCCGGGAATCGAACCCATGATATTCCATGATAAAAGATTAGGAGTCTAACGCGCTACCGACTGCACTATGACGGCGGCATGAATTTGTAAGGTCAGACATTTAATTTGCTCAATTACGACAATACCATCGCCGGTTTGTTTTAGAAGATCAGCTTTGTATAAAGGAAAACCTTTTTCTTCTACTCTTTGAAAGAGTTAACACTTTCGAATACTGAAAGCTTTGTTACTTGATGGTTACAACTGGAGTATAATTATCGATAGCATTACCGTTAAGACCATTTATTAAAGTAATACACTTCTCATTTTCCGAGATTCCGAGTTTATTTCAATCGACGTGAAACTTTCGAGAGAAGCCATCGTTATTATACTGTTACTTTTATAATGTGAAATATATAAGGAAATTAAGTTACCTCACCAGACGAAAACTTTTCTTTCAAAATTCTCTCTCTCTCTCTCTCTCTCTCTCTCTCATCAGTGAACAAACTCCAATTTTCATCTGGTATACACATAAGACGTTATATAATGAGAAAAACAAGTCATGAACACAATTCGATAATATAGAAATTTTCATATAAAAATGAAATACAATTTCGGCGGTTTCAAATCGTTTCATCGACTAGAATATTGCAAGGAGTTTCCATATATTGCATGTGCATTTTATGCATCATTCTTAGTTAATTGATGGGTCCAGAATGAAAATAGAAAATAGTGTTGTCAGTTTAGTTATTACAGGTTAATTTACGTGTTTGATAAAGAAGAAAGATCTATTTATTTGTTGTATCCTTTATATATTGTAAGAATGTTTATTTTAGTATTTCTTTCTCTTTCTTCATACCTGTGTATATTGTTCTTCCTCGATTCTGGTTATTCGCTGTAGCAGTCGATATAATGACAGCACGTTCATTATACAGGTAAACAATCCCTGAGCGTGGAGTCCTTGCTTCATCACCACGAAGAATGTGGCCTTTAATAAGAAAAATCATACCATATAACTTTTACAGTGTTAGAAAAATGTTTTGTTTAATTCAGCCTATATTAAGTTTGGACTAAGTAGCTCCTACGGATGAGGTTAACATACCGTCGAAATCGTGCGGTGACTTTACGAAAGTATACAGTGTCCACAAGATAAACACACGATTTATAGGAGCAAGAAACATTCCGATCTCGCTCAGCAATACGTTAAACGAAATTCGTTGTCCCGACTTTACTAATCCTCATTAAAATATGCGGTCACTGCACTTTTACATGGACATAAATATCACAGCTTTCGACATCATGAGGTTACAAAGAAATCATACGGAAAATCACAGGTAACGATATCGTGCAGCGTCCGTAACAATTTTTAACCAGGCCTTAGAAATATAACAAAAATGTTCTTATTTATCTAAACTCTACTATGCCAGTAGAATCGAAGTTTTTAGTCTGAGATGGCGGTGAAATTTCAACCCATAGAGAGTTTAATGTGAAAATGTAAAAACATCTAACGCAATAAATATAATATTCTGCCACATGACTGCGAGTATGAATTAATACGCTCGATTGAGGCGAGAAGGACGAAGGCGAAATATGACTCATTGAAAGCTGTCGGCTTTTTGTGAAGTACTTTCGTGAGAGTGTTCCGAATTTGGCAAAATTATCAAAACTTGATCAGTGAATGGATTCGTTTGTTTGTTTGAATGGGGTTTTACGCCACTTTCAACAATCTTTCAGTTACATCGCGGCGGCTTGAGCACCTAAAATGGAATGCTGGTATTCATAAATGAGTGAATGGAAAGGAAGAAAGGAGATATATAATATATTGGAAATTAAGATATTATTGGACATTAAACATATATAATCATATCATATTGTTAAGAAAAAATAAGGTGTTTGTTTCATACCAAAATAATATTACTTATTCCGGAGTAACAATGTTAAATTGGACCGCTTAGATTAAGTTGCTGTATAAAGCTGATAAGCGAAGCTGTCGGTTTTACGAACGAATGGAATGTTTTCTTGAACAATCTAATAGGTAATTCATAGGATCATATTCGCTCTGTCTGAACTCAGTTTGGTCGTGCTCGGACTTTGTGTCTATATATTTTACCGCCGAATTCTACCCAAAGGATGCAACGTCTGAGAGGTTTACATAATCATGTAAACCTGGTAGACGACCGCCCGCCCTCTCTCGATCTCTTTATCTGGTCATTATAAAGCGCGTATTTACATAACGAAATTGGTCTGTGTGTTAGAAAACTTGCATCGCATGCGAGAGCCTCCTAGTTCGAACCTGGCTACTCGCTCCATTGCCCCCCCCCCCCTCTGTCACATTCTCTTTAGCTCCACGGGTTGGAAGCCAATGTCATTTTTTACTATAAAGATCTTCTCGGAAAGTCCTAAACATAATTTAACCTAAATTCACAGGAAGGATCCTTTGGTGTCCTTTATCAGATCCCTTCAAAGCATTTTGATCGGGTGAAAAATATGTAACGATATATACAAGTAGATATATCGTTACAATACCCCAAAAGCGGGTAGGAAATTATTGTTGGCAGGTTATGTCCCCTAGCGCACAAATTTGCATCGACAGTTGATTTGGGTAGAAAGTGACAGGTTACATATCTCCTGTGTACATATCAAAGGCTTTCAGCGCTTTGATTTTTTATCATGACAGTTGTTTTAACCTACCTGTAGCGTTTCATTTATTGGTAAGAGCCAGAATGTACTTAGCTATACTTCATTTAGGTCGTTACTCTTCACGTCTATCAAGGAGTTGTCAGTATTAGACTCCGAGTCTGAAATTAACCTGAAAGAGTCACTTCATTACACCATACTACATTTCTCTTCTTAAAACTGACGATGAAATTGAATAAAAAGAAAATGCCTTCGTTGTTGAAGAAAGATTATGTCAGAGAGACATTCAAAATACATTTTCTCAGCTCCAAATGATATAGAGCTATGAAAAAATCACATTCAAATAAGTATTTCGTTTTCAGGAAAAAATAACAACAACGAAAGAAAAGAAATTTAGATGAAAAAAAAATCCCAAAAAGCGAAGTACCCTCACAAAGAACACTGCAAAAGGTCAAAGATTCTACGAAGACAAATCACCCTTGAAAAGCGTTGAAAAAATATGCTTTGTCAATTAATTTCCTAATCTCATCGAGGGGTGAAGAGATTTGACAAGGACATAGTTCATCGTGAAACAAAACTCACCTAAAGACTCTGCGCTAACGTTTTACTTGATCGGAAAGTTGGTATTGATAAAATATCGAAAGCTTAAAATTGAGTCATTAGTGGACAACAACAAAGTCGTTAGGTAAATTTTAAAAACAGCAAAAAAACATTCTTGGTACCACAGATGTAGCTAAGTCAGCTTTAACATTGGTCAGTTTGTTGATCGTAATGAGGTTCGAAACTAGGTCACTCGGAGTCAAAACAAGGCCATGAGGTAATTATAACGAAAGCCTTACAGACAGGCTGGAGGACACGGTTTTTTCCTTGAACTGGTAAAAAGTATGTCTTGTTGAAATATTGCACTATTTGGAAATCAGGGCGTAATAAAATTTTTGGTAATAATTAAATAGTGTCACTACTGATCATATGGATTCTTTGAGATAAACTGTTTTAAATCATTTTATTAATTTGATAGTAACAAGTCAAACTACAACATATAACAGAATCACATCAAGCAATGTTTACATGGAACAAAATGGAGAAGAACGAAAACGGAAGCCTTAAATTTAGTTAGGATGTCTTGAACTACTATCTGGTCACCTGTGGTTATAAAAGAAAGATTACAAGGTATTTTCTTTAAAAAAATAACTAGAGGCCACAAACCAGAAAATTGGTGGTAATGTTTTTGATGGTGATATATATTTTGCGTAATTAAAATTGGGTCACACGTGGGCAAAAACAGGATTCAACCTAAAGGTCATCTTATTTTGCTTCATCAACCGGAAATTTGGTCAAATCATGTCTTGACGCAATCTAAGATAATTTGGCATTGGGTCACTTTGTATAAAACAAGGTTATTAGATACACTTTTTGAAAAAAATGTATACACACTAGAGGCTGCAATTTTCTTTAAAGCCCAAACGTAATCCATAAGGGCATAAATTTGACAACTTAAGTAGAGGGCAATTAGGTTATGTCACAAGCAAAGTAAGTTTTGTGATTTATCAGGCGGAGAGTTTTAAGGATGTCCGTAATTTCTTTCCCTATTTCCATATGAAATAGTAAGCGCCTAGGGGAGGCCTAAAATGGGTAATTGGAACTTTGTTCTAACGTCTCAATTTCACAAATGCTACCAACTTTCGAAAATTAGGTAAAATCCTATGAAATGGTGTGGGAAAAGTAGCACACAATAAAGCTCAGTTCATAGATTTTAAACATTCGCAAAACAGCAGTAAATTTACATGGCTTGTTGTAAGAATTCAGCATAATTCATATATCGCGTAAAAAACACCTATTATATAAAAGCTTATTTGCTTCGGCCTTTAACACAATATAAATTGAATGAATTGCCGAGTTTCGGAACGCGAAAGCTTCGCTTCGTAGATTTGGTCAATGGAGTTTAGATTCACTTCACACAACAACTGCAGGATTTAAGAATTACTACTTGTAGAAATCTGCATACAGGCTGAACATCAATGAGGTGACAAGCTAAAGTACACTACATGAAAATCTATGATAGACAGGCGGATACAATTAGAGTATGATGTATGTTTGTTCAAAGAGGGTGGGTGGTTTTTAGATCGAAATGCGAAGCATTTCAACTTAGATTTAAAAAAAACGGAAAATGGAAACAGAATAATTTATTCTAGGTACGCGAAGATTGTTTGATTCAATGGGGTTATACGCCGCTTTAACAGAATTTCAGTCATATCGCGTCGGCTAGAGCACCTACCAATGGATATCTGGTATTTCTCACACCAGTACTACCATTACATCCTTTCCTAGCCTCCAGCTGCTATTCCACTTAGGTTTTCGATTATCCACCCATTGGTGAGAGACAATGTCGGAAAGAATATGTGCCGCCTCCCGGGATTGGACCAATGACATCCCATGGTTGAAGATTAGGAGTCTGACGCTCTACCGACTGCGCTATGACGGCGGCTGCCCTTGATCAACATCGAACAGTTTCGTCGATACCTAGTTTTTATACACACTTTAGGGTCAAAGCACTGAGAGTTCCATACTACTAGAAAGTTAATCAATTGGTCTTTGAAGAAACGAGATGAAGTCACCAAAATAAAAAGTACCTTTAGTTAAATATAAAAACGCTACTAAGACTAAACCAAACAGAAGTCAATCATCATAAAGAAACGGGAGGCTTTGCCGTATAAGCTCTAGTTATTTCATTTTAAGCAGACTTTAGTGTAAACTTTTGTTCTGAAATTACACTGTCACAACAATGTTTGTATACCACTCAAAGTAGACGTAGGTTGTCATCATATTCTTGATCTGTTCGTACGTCTGACATATGACTAAAATACTGTTTAAAGTGGCGTTAAATCCCTTCATTTATTCCTTGGGTGACCTTTCCCAACACATTTCTAGAATGTTTGATTTGCAAAACGTTAGGGCTCACCAGACTTCGTCTTCTCATGACAAAATCTCCTCCTAATCTAGTCCTTGAAAATTCACGAAATAATTCGTGCGGAATATTCCTTTGGTGACCCATTTCAAAACATGTCCATAAAATTTTGATGTGTGAAAAAATGTGGGTGTGGCAAGCGAAGCTATCATGAAATAACTATAATAATAATTATTATTATTATTTTATAATTTTCTTCTTCTAAAGCGTTCAGTTGATTTAGACTAAAGTTGTCAGATTTACTCTCCTATTGATCCGTTTTAAGACGTGTGAATGTGAATATTGATTTGCCATAAATCGTTGTATGGTAGGCGGAGCTCATCCGACTTGGACAACTCGTAAAATAATTCTTTAAAAATCTTCTTTTCCTTAGTAACTGGACTGTTTTGGACAAATTAGGAAGGAATGTTCCTTTTCACTGCTTCTTGATACAATTTTGATGTGTGACAAAATGCGGGCATTGTAAAATGGGCTTATCAGACCTCGAGGTATCACGAAACATTCTTTTAAAATCTTCTCCCTCTTTACTTAATACTGAAATAACGCCTGCTAATCTATATCCACTCCATGATTCAAGATAATTAAGCCTGAAAATACACCTTAAATACTTAATCTAACTACTAACGGCACTTTGATTACATTTTCTTTCTAACGCAAAGGGTGTATTTCAGTTTCATTGTACGATAATTCTTTGATGTTTTTTGGATAGAGGGTCAATAGGTGATGATTTTTACCAAATATCAAAGCTCTAGGCCTTATGGATTAGGAGAAGATTATAGAGAGATTCCCTTTGTTAAATAAGGGATCGCATAGAGAAGGGCTAATTTTAAGAGTACAGTAATTATTTGAAGTATTTTGGTAGAGCGTCAATAGATCATGATATGTACCAAATATTAAAGCTCTTGGCATTGTCGCTTGACAGAAGAAGATATTCAAAGAATTCCTTCTTTGATCCTTTGTAAAATCAGGGATCGCACAGTAAAGGGCTAATTTTCAGAATATGGGAATTCTTTGAAGTATTTTGTTAGAGGGTCAATAGCTGATGATACATACCAAATATCAAAGCACTTACCTTTATCGCTTGGGAGAAGAAGTTTTAAAATATTTCCTTCTTTATTCATTTGTATAATCAGGGATCACACAGAAAGGGTGTAATTTCAGAATACGACAATTCTCTGAAGTATTTTGTTAGAGGGTCAATAGATGATATTGTATTCCAAATATCAAAAGGTGATGATGCAAACAAAATATCAATCCTCTAGGTCTTATCCCTTGGGAGAAGAAGTTTTCCAAAGATATCCTTTGTAAAATCAGGGATCGCACAGAAAAAAGGGCTAATATTAAGAGTACAGTAATTCTTTAAAATATTTTGGTAGAGGGTAAATAGGTGATGATACATACCAAATATCAAAGCTCTAGGCCTTATCGTTTGGGGGAAGAAGATTTTTCAAGAGAATTCTTCTTTATTCCTTTGTAAAACAGGAATCGCTTACTTTTCAGAATACTGTAATTCTTTGAAGTATTTTCGTAGAGGGTAAATAATCGATGACGGATGGACGGACAGACGGACGTCCGACATTTACCAATCACAATAGCTCACCTTTAGCACGTTGTGCTCAGGTGAGCTGAAAATCAGTCATTTTTCGCAATTTTCGGTGACAAGCTCATAGCTCATATCACCTTTTTATCACCGAAGGTCGTATTATATGCCCTCGGTCGTCCGTCCGTCTGTCTGTCCGTTGGCATTTTTTGTGTGTGCAACTCCTCCTAAACTATCGATGGGAATGAGCAGAAACTTAGCACAATTACTCCCTATGATGTCTTGTTGTGCATTAGACCTTTGCAATTCAAAATGCTCAAGTCATTCTTGAGTCATTTTGAACTACCTGACCTTGAATTGAACAAAAATCACTCTTTATTGCGTGCGTAACTCCTCCTAAACTATCAATGGGAATGAGCTGAAACTTGACACAATTACTCCCTATGATGTCTAGTTGTGCTTAAGACCTTTGAAATTCAAATCGTTCGAGTAATTCTTCAGTTATATTTAATTATCTGCTCTTGAATTGAACGAAAAACCCATTTATTTCTTTTGAGCTCACACTCTCCTACATTTTGAATGGGAATGTAATGAAACTTGCCACAATGACTCTGTATGATGTCTAGTAGTGCCTATGATAAAAATCTGTTTGAAATGTCAAGTTGTTCCTGAATTATCTGCCCTTTACTTAACAATACAGCTTAAAATTACAGTGATTTTTTTTAGTGTGTGTGCACAACTCCACCTACAAATAGTATTGGATTGAACTGAATCTTTCCACAATGTATCTCTGATGTTTAGTTGAGCATAAGACTTCAGAAATTCAATAAAAGGTTCGGGTCTTTATTGAATCATCTGCCCTTTAATTGATTGAATGCAAATGTCCAGGTCATTTTGATCTCTGAAAAACCTAAACTGAACCATTGTAATAGTTTATTTGCCATGATCAGTTTTTCAAGGTCATATTTGTATTGCTTGTGCTAAGTTCTTTCTGTTGAAACATGTTTCAAGGTCTTTGGTCAAGGTCGTTTTTCTTATGTCAATTGTATTCAAATGATAGAATTTAAACATTGTACATAATGTCGAATGATAAGTTATTATAAAGGTGTCTTGTTTATCAAGTGTAAACAGTATTACTCAGGTGATAAGACCTTTCTTTTGACAAAATCATTAGCCATCATTCAAGCTCAGGCTACTGATAAACCAAGGTTACAGACAAGCTCCCTCTGCGTATACGTGCCGCTTTGCGAGGCTCTTGTTGTTCTTATGTCAGATCTTGGTAAAATCTGAGAGAGGGTTATCCAAAGAATATTTTCACCGAAAGCGTTCATATCTTATCATTTATTTATGCTGTTAAACCACAAAATAAATATAGTGAAGTTAAGATGTGTCAAGAATAACTGTATTGTATTCTCCATCAAAATTCCTTGATGATTTCTCACAGGGGTTCACAAAAGGAACATTACTGCTTAAAATAATTAACAAATAGTTTCAGAGAATAAAATGTTTGCGAAGAAACCTAATAGGGGTCAATTCAAGAAAATTAGCTTCAGGGAAGATTTTTATACTTTACACTATAGGGCCTTTTTTTGCTGACTGGACAGCCCATTGCCAAAATATTTTCGCCAAACCAGAATTTGACCAGGAAATGTGATAGAGGATGCTCCAAGGATCATTGCTTTGAATTTTGCCTAAAACATGTCCAATAGATTTGGGGAAGAAGATATTCAAATGCCCGACGAACACAGAATATTACAAAAGGCCCACCGGACAAAGTCCAGCGCTAAAAATAGGTTTTGTACAGATTTGGCATAACGGAGACGACGTTCTGTTTGGTATATTAAATACGACCACTGGTCCTAGGTTCGGGTTCTTCAATTTTTAAATTTCCCATACCTTCAGTACTACCAGAACTTTGATTTTCACAGTATACACGCCATACTAGGTTAATGAGAAAAATAATAAGAAAAAATAGGTCACCGTGGAAGTGTGTTTTCCTACACGCGATTGTTGAAAGTGTAATCATTTGAACAGCTTTAAAAATGTCCTGGCAATAGATCATTTATATATTCAAAATTTAAATGCCCTTTTAGAATGGTTTTAGAAAAAGTTATTTGAACAAGACCGTCTTTGTACATGTATCACTCTTTTTATCAAAACGTTGAAAATAGAGCGGTATAGTATAATGTCCCAAAGAGTCGACGTTGGACGCCTTTGGATACTATTAAGATTAAATGAATATTGACTTATTTACAACAAAATATAATTGCAATACTTCAAAATAGAGTATTTTCATTGGCCCAAATCGTATCGCGTGATCAAATCAATTGCACTTTATAC
This sequence comes from Fragum fragum, assembly GCA_946902895.1. Classification (NCBI taxonomy): domain Eukaryota; kingdom Metazoa; phylum Mollusca; class Bivalvia; order Cardiida; family Cardiidae; genus Fragum; species Fragum fragum. The sequence goes on along the minus strand of OX336371.1, from coordinate 1,687,763 downwards.
CTCGATAAAAGGCAGAACTATTTTGGACAAAAATAGAAACAAACAAGGTCAGGGATTTCCGATATTGGGAAATCACTTCCAAGAAATACCAAACTTGTTTTGTTACTATTTATAGTCATCACCTTTTAAATTTCGATTTCCTCGAATTCCTTTATACTTCCATGGATTTTCAATAAATAGATAAACAAAAAGTGTCCTTATAACAATTATAATGTTCGTTTTAAACATGAAGATTTCGAAAAACTCACATTTATTAGCCGTAAATCCGAGATGTCGAATCGGCTTCGTCAAATCAGCATGCATCGTGGTAGGTTTATATTTCTTGTCTATTACAAAGCATCTATTCATAATTCTAACTGTTATCGACCCAGATATCATAATTTACAGAGTTTAAAGTTAGTATTTCCTCATAATAATTCCAAATAAATCCAACGAATGTTCGAATTTCCATTTCAAAAAACCCAAGCGACGAAATAAAATGTCCGCCGTTACAACGACTCGAGCGATAAACTGTGTCAATGTATCCATACGCCTGTCAAAGAAAAGTAACTCCGCCCACAGTTCGTTTATTTGTTTTTATTTTCATCTCTCTATCCGTTTCGGATTTGAAAATAGACGTATTGCAATTATATGGGCCGAGTGTATTTTTCACTGCGTTTATTGGAGTATAAAGTGCAATTGCCTTAGCACATGGCGTTATTTGCCATGTGCTAAGGCAATTGCACTTTATACTCCAATAAACGCAGTGAAAAATACACTCATCCCTATAGTAATTGGAGCGTCGTTAAATCTACGTAAACCTTACCTTGAAATTAAGGCGCACATGGAATTGTTTCTTTTCACAAAAATTTTGATGCGGGAACAGGTCAAAGCTTTTGTGGATCGAAGCTGTATCTATTTGCCTTAATTTTGTTTAAATAACTTCTGAAACTGAAACTGTTTGATTTACTTAAACGCCTAATTTACGCAAAGCATATTCACTGGTGTACAAAAGTAAAGTGTGCTAAAATCAATATTTAAAAATACGCAGATACGACTGAAATAATCCGCTTTTTCAGTTGAACAGAGCATCGAAGTCTTTGAAAAACATGGTTTTCAAGCCCCTCTTAAAAGAATCAACGGTTTTGGATTGTCGTAGGTCCTGTGGGAGACTGTTCCATAGTTTTGGGCCTGTCACCATGTTTCGCGTTTGTTTGTTAACAACCTGCAGATGAGCTAGTGGATCTCAAATTTCGTTTTTTGCGTCAGTTGTTATGTAAACAACTCGGTCAAATAAGAAGGAGCGCGTCCCTTGGAACAGTTGAACATGACAGTTAGAATTCTGAATTCAATCCTTGCTTTGACAGGGAGCCAATGTAGGTCATAGAGTGCTTGTTTATTACTGTCATATTTGTTTCGCCTTAAAACGAACTTTGCACACATGTTTTGAATCCTTTGCATTTTTCGTATGACGGTTTGAGAAGCACCACAGAGAATCCCATTACAATAGTCAAAGTGAGAGATCACAAGCGATAGAACGAGAGTTTCTGTTGTATCTTCCGTAAGATATTTCCGTATGCTTTTTATACTTAGATAGTTGAACATTGCAGTTTGGCACTTTTTCTTAACATGTTCGCTGAAGGTTAAATGTTCGTCTAGGATCGCACCAAGATATCTTATGCACTTAACAGACTTGACATGGTCACCAGCAATACATTTTTAGTTTATTTTGTGTCATCCAGTCATTAATTGTCACAGCACAACTTTCTAATTCTTCTATTGCTATTCTCTCGCTGTTTGCAGACGATATGAATGATTTTGTCGCAATATGATCATCCGCGAAACCGTAAACTGATATAGATTTGGGGATGACGTCAAACAAAGTTCCGGTGATCATAAACAGCTTCCCCGAGGAACACTACAGTTCAGATTGCGTGGAGTTTAAATGGCCGATTCTACATTAACACTACAGCCCCGAGGCCTTAGATACGAGTCAATCCAGTCAATTGCTTTTCCACAGATTCCATATCGAGATTGCAGCACTTTAATCAAAATGTCGTGATCTACGGTGTCAAACGCAGCACTAAGGTCAAGCGCTAAAAGCGCACTGACCTGTTGATTTTCCATGCAATCTAAAAGATCGCTAACCAACCTTAAAAATGCTGTCTCGCATGAATGACACTGGTTGTACGCAGATTGATTCTTTGGGAGAAGTTCGGTTACATTTTATATCCACAAGCAGTATAAGAAATACGGACTTTTCTGGGTTTTTTGTCATTGATAAAAGTGGACCGAGTATCTCCGTCGCGACTGGATTATATCAAATAAGACCAGATAGACCATATCATACTGTTAACACAAAACATATTGTTTAAAATAAACACTAGCCGGTAATGTTTGGTATCATTTGTTGTTCAGTTTGTCTTCCGACAGTTATGCATGCATTAAAATCGCCCCGATATCTCAATTTAACATTTTGTAACCGTGATGCTTATCTAATTCTCATCCTATTGTCATGAATGGTGTTTGAAAAAGTGAAAATTGAATTATCACAAATACTTCCTGCAATTAGGTGTGCAGTGCGTTGTCAAAACAGTATTTATAAACTACCAGTGGGGATTTGTGTTCATCAAAAACTAACCCCCACTACATATCACTTTTGTAGGTCGGCGTTTGTTTCCCATGGATAAGTATAAGCTCATGATAGAATTATAATAACAATTTCTGACAGATCATTTTGGAAAATTTCACCACTTTTCTGAGTAATATAATGCTCTATAAATAATCAATTCAAGATAATGCTCTCAATTATTATTTTATTTATTTAACCTAATAACCCAGAAGCCTGTTTCATTTTTTTCATAATCAACGGTAAAAAAGTCTTATTCCATAATTTGAGTTTCAACCTAAACAAGCCCCATGTTGTTGTTTTTAAACAAATGAAGCAGCTCATATAAGGAAAGTAACAAGGGAAACATCTGATTTAAATCTTATTTACTCAGTCCAGCAGCATTAATTACATCCTTTCAGCAGCTGCTTAAACTTCTACCGAACACATTGTCACGAACGACTGTTCATGTTATATTTGGTTGTTACCTTTATAAGTAAATGTCTTCGGTGATTTGTCAGTAAACCATAAAGATTTTAATAAATGTTAAAGGGTCGGCCAAGTGAAATTTGGTTACAATCGAGCAATTAGTTTCTGAGATCTCATGTCTACGAATTATCATTCTTGTGTAATTTGGTTTGATTCTAGCAAGCAGTTTCTGAGGATCTTGCAAAGAAAAAGTTAAGTACGCACAAATGACACAACGCCATAAACAAAGCCGTTGCAAGATAAAATCTCAACCACCACTTTAGAAAATTCGTGACAATATAAATGTGACTGTGTAATTATTTCTTTTATTGGTTTCCTTACCTGTTGCTGGGAACAAGAAATCTTTATTGGGTTCGTCGATGGATTTGACCTGTACCTGGACGAACACAGGCATCTCCCCCAAACCATGATCTATATCGACTCGGTTGAGACGTCCGGAAATTGAAGACATTCTGTACCATTCGCTAGTGAAAGTCGGATGTTGTAATGGTAAACCTGTAATTGATTGACAGATTAATATTTTGAAAAGCTACACCCTTTCTCTTTACTGAAAAGTTTTGAGTTTATTAACACTTGCTACCTGCTAAATTGTCTAATAGCACCAGACGCAATTACCTTTCAGATATGACTTGTTAGCAATCTTGTCAATGTAACGGCCTTATACAAACGTCAATGTTTCAAATTATTGACACGAATTTGCCTTCATGCAATTTGAATCAATTCATTCGCGAGGAAAGTCATGTTTTTTGTTTTTGGGACAGTCTCAGAACAAGTACGGCATTTATATATCTGTAAATCATTTTTGACATTTTCTCAAATAAAAATGATTAAACAATATTTCAATTTAAATAATGGATCGACCCCTTGACGAACTCTCGACTTTAACGGCATTTAAACTACTTACTGTCTTATTGTCGATTTATCGATTCAAGTATCTGGGTTAATCGAACGAATATGTAAGCAGAATAAAAAGAAGAAAGGCCAAAGATAAATATGTAAACATGGTAATAGAAGTTACGTTCCTGCAGGTCACTTAAACCTTAATATTGCAAAACATTTTAATCTGGTACTTATAAAATACCCCTAAAGAGTCGGGGGAAAATGTATTCATTTTCTATTAGTCATAAGTATCCTTACAGTTATAAAGATGGATTTCATGTATGTCAAACAAGATACGAGCAGAATATGAAATTACTATGCGATAACTCAAGACTGAGACTTATAAAACAGTCCATCATACAATTTGGCAATTAAACATTTTGTGCGTTCTTTGGAAGTTTCTGATCGAACAGTTACCATGGATGCACCATCTAGGCATTTTAAGAGAAATAACAGGATCAGATTATCATTACTGCCGCGTATCTATAAATCTCACTTTTAGCTTATCCAGAGAAAAATATTGATTAATGACTGATGAACAGAACTATAGTATCACAAAATATATAAAATTTTACAAAAGTGCGCATACATATGGCAGTCAAGTTGTCGTACAAATCAAAGTACTGTAAAGGTTTCGTTAAATAATGTTCTTTATCAAAGGTTATCATGATAAATAAACGAGGTTAAAGTAACCCAGGAGTTTAATAGCAAAAGTGCTGTTGAAGGAGTTCTCTACAATCTGAACCAATTTAATTCGTATCGCCATACAAAGCAGTGCCCATAGCGAAGACTGTGGTCAGACTCATTTTGGACACAATGTCTTAAAAAGAGCTAGAAATACCTTGGAGATGAAATGACAGGAAGAGTTTGCAATATTGCCGAAATAAACAAGAACTACTTTGTATGGCGTGAGATTGAGTTGTTAAGTCTCAAATGGCAGTTTGCACTTGTTACACTGTAAGAAAACCTCAAAATGTCGTTCGTTAACTTCAGCTATCAAGCCTCACGCATTGCAATCTAACAGGAGTAGTGTCAAAACTCGAACCACTGTCAATATCAAGAATGGAGTGTATAAGAATAACTGTTCATAACACTTTTCTGCATTCCCATTACACCACTTAAACATCGTTAAACTTCAATAATTGACCCCGAGAAATCAATAGAGTATTGACAATGGCTAATGAAGGGACTGGTTAAAATGTTTTTTGCAATACAACTGCATATTGATTGAATTCTGCAAAAAAACAAAACGCTTCAAAATGTACAATTTACACACGTTTTCTTGGAGCATAACCAAACTTGACAAATGCATCGCTGATAATAAAATAATATTCTAAATATGAAACCTTTTTGAATTATTGAACATAGTGGTAGCTTAAATCACGTTAAAGCATAATAAACGTAAAACGTGCTATTATCTGATGTACACATGCATTTTATTTACTATCTAAATCATAAAGCTTTGGTTACCTTAAAAATCATTATTCAACATGGGCTCAATGAAGGATTAAGAGCAGTGCCATGTAAGCATCTGCTACTTTTCAAACAGGATCAAGAGGATGCTTTGTTCTGTGTCATTGCCAACTTCACTTCTTGGAAAGTAACTGTCTTTTTTATAACTGTTTTAGATTTTTCACATGTAGTCTTATATCATTCTATTTAAAAGCAGTATTCCAGTCAATCTCAATTGGATGTCCTCAAATCCAATCATCTTAAACAGCAAGGCTATTTGAAAACAGGATGATGTTTTTATCCCAAATATAAGACCCATAGAAGACAAAAAACCCAAAAGATCACTGGACACCCTACTTATAGCAAATCTTGATCCTTTTTAAATGATCCCCGTGTAGCTTTTAAGGCTTCCTTTTCTTTCGCAATTATTGTTCAATCTTGACTGAAATATAATTAACTGCAATACTACATTTATCATTTCAATATATTCATTATCTTATTAACTGTCATAGATACTGTTTGAAATAGTTAAAGTATGATTATCTCAACAACTTGAAAAAATGGGGAGATGGTAATAATTTCATTTAACATTTTATGGTCTTTTTGTTCCACTTTTAACACCTAATCCTTAAAATATGATATTTAAAGCACCCTGAACCAAATAACTTGTCTTAAAAAAGAATTTTGATAAAGGTCAAGGTCAATAATATTTGTAACGGTAACATAACTCTTACGTATATAGTTTGGTTTCATCCATTCAGCGACAAAAATATAACTGTAAAAAAAATGATAAATTTGTTCACCTGCAGAGGTATATTCAAGGATTTTTTCTTTAAAATGAATTTGGGAAAAAATGTTCATCGCCAGGAGACAATATATGACTTATCTTTATTAAAAAAAATCCTAGTCCGGTAGCGCGCCAGACTCCTAATCTTCAATCCCGGCGGCGGCAAATATTCTTTCCGATATTGTCTCTCACCAATGGGTGGATAATCGTAAACTTAAGTTGGATAGCAGCTGGAGGCTAGGAAAGGATGTAGTGGTAGTACTGGTGTGAGATATACCAGGAATCCGTTGTTAGGTGCTCCAGCCGCCGCGATTCTTTCATTCTTTGATCAATTAAATATTGTTGAATCAGTCTTTACGATAAAACCCGGGTCAACTTCTATCTTTATTTATTTTTATCGAGTCATTTATCATGCAAAGTATTTGTCATAGTTTAAAAATATAAGGGTAGACGGCATTACTCAAATTCAGGTTTATCGACTCCTCAGTTACTCAAAATATTTGTCGTGGTTTAATCGGTATTGGGTCGACATCGAACTTCAAGGTCAATCTCTCTACTCATCAATCATTCAGAATTCAAACCCTAGTTTCGTATTTCGACTTAAATTGGCGAATTTTAGATAAATTCTATAAGAATTCTATGCGTTCATTAATCATATCTATATTGCTATATTGCAGTACAGAATTGTTTCTAAATATGCTGCATGTTTATCGTTTGAAATGTCTGGAATAGTTCGCGAAGAATTATCTATGTCTATGTATATATATTGACTGAATAAATGTATCAAAGATTGCGTCTTGTAAGTTAAAACTATAAATAAGATCGGTTTACAAATAAATGTACCAGTAAAGGAATGAATTGTAATTGAAAGAATTTGACCTCTAACTGTGACTTTGACCTTAAATTTACAAAAACTTTGAAATAGCACATCTACTGGCGCTTTTAGCGCATAGTTTATTGAAATCAACCGATCAATGTAGTAGTATAGTAATTGTCCTGATGAAAGCTGACAATTAAGTGTGACCTTGTTAGATCCAGATCTAATGGCACTCCTTCTTGTGATTTGAAAATTTATTTTAGACTTCACCCGTACATTTGATATTGTACCGCAAACACACCTTCATATCATAAGCTTTGAGTCTGTTTGTGTGCATGACGTTGGCGTTACTCACTTTAAGTTTTAACATGACATATGTGATTTACAAATCTGTCCAGTTATTTGTGAAATTTCTTAACAACTAGGTGTGGCTCATACATATAGATATGATTATTTTATGATTAGTATAATTATGTTAGAACAGTGTTATATTTCAAAATATAAACTATTGAGTATTGATTAAGAAGATTTACTTTGTCCAGATGGCTTAATTTGACATTTGACCGTTAAATTTGACAGTTGCCGTAAAGCTAGATGTCCTTTATCCATGGTTTGAAAGCGCTCAACATCTCAGTATAGCCAATTCAAAATCAATGGGTAGAGGAAGAAAGAAATGTGCTTTAAAAGTTTTTGAATAAGCGATATTTACGCAATTATCATCTAGGATTACCATATATGGAAATTATGAAACGCAGACAGAGGACATTGGAAAATGCCCAAAGGAGTTCATACGTGATATTTACATTTAGTTTTGTAGAGTTTATCGGAGAAATGTTTAACGATTTAGATAACAAAACAAGGACTCATTTCATAATGTTAGAATAATATAAATTATTCACACACCCCTCCCCTTTACATGCTTCTGAGGATCTGAGACAGACGGATGAGGTACCTTCCTCCATTCCCATCCCCTACAATAACAAAAACAATGATGCAAAAGATTTCCGACTCCGCCAGTTAATTTTGTTGAAATGAATACAAATGATTCTTAGCTTTAGAACTTTTGACGATAATTATCATGAAATTCTTAATTGAAATTTCCATAATTTTAAAGCGAACTTATTTTTATATTATTCCCGTTGGGGGGGGGGAGAGAGTATCTCAGACATGTTCCACGGTATTCATCAATGCATAAAACAACATCCTATTTGCACACTACTAGTTGCGAAATGACATAAGACGTACGCCGCCCCCTAATAACAACACTAAAAGCTATAGCTATTAAATAGTCATTCCTTCATTCCCGTAACACCAAGTAGTATAAAGTAATTAAAACAAATAGTGCATCATCCGGTCTTGTGGTTAAGAAGTTGAAATTTAATATCCAATTCAAAAAAAGATTCTAACTAGTTATATAGCATATTTTAGAGAAAACCTTTTTCGTGCGGCATTATCAATTAGATAATTGAGGAGGATGGTCGAAAAAGATACATCCTACAACGGGCATTAACAAAGTTGCAATTATATACTCTCCCAATTTCTCCATGGTAAAAACATGTAACCAAAAACAGGCAGTGGTTTGATATTAAAGATGGACAAAGCTGTATCAACGTTGCAGAAATTCTACCCGTTTATGAAAATATTTTAGTTGTAAGACCAACTAATTATTTGGTAAATCACCGACTTTTGTTTTGCTTTGTAAGCGTCCAGTAGAGTGTACGGTTGAGCTGAAGTTACTTGCTCGTTTTTTAAGTATATTTTTCCTTTTATAAAATTTACTTGTAAAAGTATAATGAAGGTAATTACATTACCCCAGTTGTGCCCTGTTAAGATTTAATTTAGGGGTTTGGAATATTGGGTAATTTTATCGATACTCCTACGAAAGACTTTTTTCGGCACAAATCAAATATCCAACACTAGCATTAGTATCTTAACACATTTCATCATGGTTCCCGGTAATCCTCACACCAGTACTTTTACTACCTTCAGATACTCGTCCCACATCGGGGGGGGGGCAGATGTCGAGCGAAGATTGAACCCTTGTCATAACTCAGTTGTTAAGGCAGGAGATTCGTAGTCCGGGGAATAACGAGGACCACCGCTTCTCGTATCCGGCGAATGTTTTTGGCATTTAGAGCACCAGCCGATAACTGGTGATACACAGGACGCATATCAATAAGTTAACTTCTTCATGACATAACTGAAAAGCTATTAGAATCAGCTTTGACCCAATTTACTCAGTGTCCAATGTATTATTTATAAAAGATGAATCTGGTGATAAAGTAACTTTGAAATAATTTGTGCACTCATAAACATTAATAGCTATAATGATATGAGAAAACTGTTACTTTTGTGGAATGGGTAAACGAATTTCGGCTAGCAAAATCTATAACCTATATATAAGCTGTAGCTAAAACAGTTTGCTCGCAATACGATACTGCAATTTTTTGTCTCATGGCTAACAAACTCTTGTTCATGTGGCTATGATTGCTCAAGTTGCAGGTACAATTTTGTTATCGTTTGGTGAGGGACGAATTACAGCATGACAAGAATGAATGAAATGTCCTAGTCTTTACGTGCAACAACTATTTTTTATACCGGTATGTACTATAAATTACATAAAAAAGGCTTTAGAACTCTTTACATGGTTTACAGATGGAAAGCAAATGCTGCTATGTTACTTGAACAGCTGAAAATGGTGGGTTGCAATAGATGAATCGCTGACCCATCCCACTGAGCTCCAACTTGAAGCTCCATTTAGAAAATAAATAGTATCATTTTTAAAAAATTATGGGTATTAATTTGTAACTAAAAACCAAAAAGGTTGGATTTCGCCAAGATTTTGACAGCTACTCAAGCATATCACTACAATCTAAGCATTAAATCATCGTCAGAGTTTGGTCACAATGGCAGTCAAAAATATAAGTTCCGAATAACATTTAAAATCAGAGTACAATCTTTTAAGTGTACGCATTGTCAAAAGAATAAAAGAGACCTGTTCATTAGAAAAAGTTATGAAACAAGTGACATGATAACGTGACTTTTGAGATGTAATGGATGACATCCTGTCATGTAGCAAGCAGGAGTATATTCTAGAAACAAAAATGAACGAACCCACTCTATTGCACACATTTTTAAAGGATAACCTATAAAGTCCCTAACTTAACTTCCAATTAGGCTCAAAATCTTTGATAAGACGTTAAGAGTCCAAGCGTAGTATCGTTATCACACACAAAGAACATAAAGAGAGACAATATCACATGGAACAGTTAAGAAATACTATGCATATTCTTATTTTCAATATTAAGTCAAAATCTGCATTTTCAAGAAAAGAGAACTTATATCTAGATCATAATTTAACTTAAAACAGCGATTCTGTTTTATCTCAAATGATGTCTTAAATGTGAGGCGTCAATGGAAATAATAGACCGAGATATTCTTTTTAAAATACATAAATATATTAGCCTAAAATATAATGCTGAATACGAAATTTCAGCTACTGACCTCTATTTTTACCGAAAGGGTCTCGAATTAATCGCATTTTTCATATCGTACAGAGTAACAGTCGAACGAAGGTATAAAGGTATTCCGATAAAGGCTGTCGACTGCTAGCTTTGCTAGCTTAAGTTAGAAGACAACAAATTTAAATGCCCAAGAAGCCAATTAGTGCACACTTCTTTTGGTGGGTTTACAACTGAGGAACTGAATTATTTTCCAATGAAAGTAGTACCAAATGCAAGAGTTTATAAGTATGAAATAATCATTTTGATTGGACGTTATCATTGTAACATTTTTGGTTAATACAATTACAATTCATAAGGGAGGATTTATCATGTAGTAATGTTCTTTGTCCCGCCGTCCATCCACCTATCTGTCCTTCAGTCAAATAGTTTTTAATAGAGTATATTAAGAAGAGTTTAGTAGCTACCAAAAGAATTTGGAGAAGTAAAATGGAAAAGAATCACAAATAGCCGTCTTGATAAAAATAAGATAGGAAAATGTGTGTAGGCTTTTGCCGATTTATTTCTATCCTTTATTGACATATGTTTCTTTTATCGCATTCCATTTTTTTAAACTAGACGAAAAACTTAAGATTTAATTATTTTATAAAGATTCTAAAGAAATAAATATTTCTAGTGTTTATCATCCATTTATATTATCTGTATATACTATGAACTGCTTCAAAATAAAACAGGCTGTGGAAGGATTGCAATTGTTATATCTAAGTACTGATGTGACATCTTCTTCTACAACCAAATAAAACTTATCTAAAGCAATTGGTACCCACTGAGAATACATAGCTGATGGCATGTCAAAAATACGTCTACTATTTATGGAACTCTCTTTGAACAAATTCTGGTTGATCTATACATCGAGCAATGTTTGGGTATTTTTTTAAAAAAAAAAAAGATAATAATAATAATAAATAGATAAATAAAATGATAATAAATAATAACAGTCTTAATCTTCACCATCAACAACAACGTTGCTAAATCATTCAGTGGCGACCGATTCCATTGCTGCCTGCATTTTGGTTACTCTACTTAACCCTGTGATTATAAAATATGGCAAAAAAGGTTTACCTCGAGAAAAGGAAATTAGGCAGCACATAATTTCTACAATTATGTAAAACATCCTTATCAGCTCTTCGTAATAATATTTACATACTTCTGAAATTCAACCCGCTTTATTTCATGAATTTGAGCTAGACAAGGAAGTGCACAACTATTTAAGACGAAGAATAATATACTGCTCAACAGTATTTAAGGGTACACTCAAATGGACATCGTCGATGGTCGATTGAATTTATTCATTTAAGGAAAGCGGGCGTGATTTCTTAAGGTGGATAATCGCCGTAATAGGAAATCGTCGTTTTGAAGTTAAAAAAGTTCGTTCCGAATTGTTTTTTATTTGCCTTCTCACATCAGTTTCAAACAATTCTAAAGTAACAAAAGTAACTGACAGGGAGTCATAATCAACGGACTGAAAGTACTGAGAAGTTGGAATGCGCTGAAAGGGTCAAAACTGTGGAATTCATTTATTACTTTCCGAGGAAGCCTCCCTCCTTTAAACTTAAACCAGCATTCCCATTCGTGTTCATATGTGCGTGAATAACTCACAAAAAACATAAATACAGAAATCAAAAACTAGCATTGTCTTAACCTATTCCAAGACAGTGATGCTTTTAAATGATCCTCATTATGAAAGCTTTGGAAAACATTGTGACTAACAATTTCTTCATTTTCCACAATGTTTTCCACCCAAAAAGACCAGGATTTTAAAGATTTTATTAACTTACAATTGTCGTCTGCTACTTCTTTGAATATGGACTCGTCTAAAATTTTATCGTGTTGGAATGGGTTATAAGCTCGTGTCACGCACGGCTTCAAGTATATCATTCTCCTTTTGATCAACTCTAATACGTGAACTCCTTCTAGAATCTTGAAAACAGAGACTAACAGCTTCTACAGTAAGGAATCAATGACCCCTATGATTATTTAACCATCAAATCGGCCAATTCTGTAACAATCACACTAAACTCAAGTATTTAACAGAGATTACGTGATATTTGTTATAAAAAAAAACGAAATGAAATTGTCTTGTGTTCATTTTGGGGTATGTTAAATCTAAGTTGGAATTGCTCCGCATTCCAACTTAAAATTGGACTGAAGTGAAATGTATCATAGACACCTTGATAAGAATTTACATAAATTAATTATTATACGTTCACAAAAGGTTCTATTCTGATTTCAAATTTTGATGTTAATTAAAAACAGAGATCAAAAAAAATTATTTTTTTAAATTTTAATTCCCCACCGGACTCGGGATTAAAACCTTTGTCAATGGTCACCATTTCAAATTGATAACAGATAATAATGACATTAAAGTTACATGATGTCATACGGCAATAATGTCCAAAAATGGCCGTTGTTACCGTTTGACATCATATGACTTTGGCGGAAAAGTTATATCAAATTAACAAGTGCAGGATCCCAAGAGATACAAAATCACAAGATAAATGCAATTTTTAAGCAAAATATGATAAAATCCCTGTAAAAACAGTATTTTAAAATTAGAAAGTATATAAGATAACAAATATTAACTTTAAATCATTAAAACCATTACCAAACAACCAAATTTCTGACTGGTCCAAATTGAAATCTGTTTAAATACAATTTATATTGTCGCAGAAATTAAAAAAAAACTTTGCCTTTTTGGTGACAAAACTTTGTGGAAAATGAAGAGATTACTTTCCTTCATTATCCACAATGCTCTTTAAAGCCCGCATCTTGTTGGTGAAAAAATATGTGTTGTGTGGGAATTGATTAAAGTAAGTGTTAGATCTAAGTTATAGTACTATAAACCATTATTACTAGACAACAAAAATATACAGGTCTAAAATACTTAATATCAAAAATTATTAGACCAAGAGAATTAAAACACATACACGTATTCATACAGTGTGATTTGATTTTTCGGTTCATACCTTCATGAAAACAAAAATTCTCTTCATCTCTTATATATAACGGTGTTGTTTTGATGAATTTGTGGCTAGCATGTAACATGTAACAAAAGGTAATTGGTTGCTTGACGACCTAAACGTCGTAACTACAACCTTAATGAGCTGTTGTTACGCCAATGTTGAGTTTCAAAGTTAACTTCCTGTCTAAATATATAACTTGATTGGTCGATCGACTCTTTGATTGACAGCCGCGTTCCGTCATCTGTACATAATTCTAAAAATACTGGCACCATCGTTCTCAAACAAAATATAGATGCGCCATTTATTCGGTTGTGTTTGAGGTTAAGGTCACCTGAAAGCCAATATGGGTATGGACTAAACCCTGTATTTACCGATATATTGTAGATTTCAATTCGAATTGACGCGAACGTTCTTTACCATGAGAATTTGACCTATTTGAATGATTAGTCTATGCTCAATTCAAGGTCAATATTATACATGAAAGTATATTTGTTCTAACCGTCATCCATAACAAATAAATTCATGGAGAGACATTATATGAATGTAAGAATTGTTCTTTCTTCGTCATTAGTAGATGTTCATTTGTAGTTTCAGCTCAAAATCAATGCTTGCTTGTACGAAATATGTCTCCTGGCTCGAGGCGTTTTTTGTTGTTTTTTGTGTGTGTGTGTGTATCTCCTTTTTTTTTTTGTTTCTCTTTGTTTTGTTTTGTTTTCCTCCGCAACAGCAATGGTAATGAATTCTTAGTTAGTCAAGACTAGAGCTGCTAAAGTCATATTTTTTTCAATTCCGGCTTTAAAGATAAATTAGCTATTGGATTGTTCAAATGTTTATTTGCCTGCGAGGAGGCATTTCATGTTAGATCTCATGAATGATATAAAGGTATTGAACAGGATTTTTCTTACACAACTACATTTATGAAATTCTCCATAAAAGATCTATACAAATGCTTTATAAAACAACCAGCGATCAAAAGATATTTTATACGCGATTAGATTATTCAATATACACTTAGTTAAAGATACGGTTAATTTGATATATTTTAGAAATTTGTAAGGACATTACATGACTGAGTGTATCAAATATTTTAGCCGTAGCTTTGAAGATAAATAGAACGTTTCATCCTCTATTCTCGACCCGTATACTTCTATTCTTAACGGATACATGGAAATAACGTGTTGGAAAGCAACTAACTTTCAACCATGGGCATACGCTTAGAAAACGCGTTTAAAATTTGCAAAAGAAAAACGATCTTTTTATTAAAAAGTGTCTTAAAGGTCGAAATCAGTACGTTGTAGTGAATAATGTATTGTGAAAAAAAATCTTCTCATTACAAGTAAGATATCATATTATGAGAGCTTATTCCTAATTCAGTACAAAAGCCGCAACTAATCGTAAACGGAGGTCATAGATTTAAACTATGGCGCTATTTCTATAGTAGTTTCCGTGTCCGAGAGCTAAAGCGTCGCCTTCTCGATCAATAAGGTGCCGAGATCGATCCTCGAAAGTGGGTTTCGATCTTGGTTTATTCATCGTTTTAGACATTAAACGCCAGAACCGGTGTATTCTCCCAGCATAATCGTGTAAGATTCATGGAAGTTATATGAATTTATTTCTAAATTTATGTAAAATAGTTAGGTTTGGTAAATTGACGAATCGCGGCTGTCAATTAAATTACCAGTCGACAATTGTACTCATTTATTTAGACAAGAAATGAGTTTTGAACTCCGACATTGGCCGCCATTTGTGTTAACCTTTATGTTGGTAGAATAGCCAACTATTCTACATTTTCTTTGCTTTCGCAGTTTAAAATAGAAACGGAAGTCGAGCGGAAGGGCTAACGAAGTAAGTGGGCGGGGCCAGCGATCGGTTAATTTGTACAATTTATGGTCACGAAAATGATTAAAGCAAATCGTTGGTTTGCGACCTGAACGACTTGAAACGAACAAAATGCTTGAAATAAATATCGGAATCGATCATTCACTTTCACTTAATTCATTTATTCAGTCATTCGATTTTTATTGAGAGCTTCCTTCCACCAATTGACAGATCACGGTTGTCAATCAAAGAATCAATTAACCAAACAAATCATTCATTTAGACCAGAACATTATACTCCGACATTTTTTGAAACCTTTTTGTTGATAAGGCGACAAAAACCTTTAGTTCATCTACCAAACGTTCTACTTTTTGTTACGCCGCCGCCATAGCGCAGTCGGTAGCGCGCCAGACTCCTAATCTTCAATCATGGGTGTCATGGGTTCGATCCCCGGCGGCGGCAAATATTCTTTCCGACAATTGTCTCTCACCAATGGGTGGATAATCGTAAACCTAAGTGAGATAGCAGCTGGAGGCTAGGAAAGGATGTAGTGGTAGTACTGGTGTGAGAAATACCAGGAATCCATTGTTAGGTGCTCCAGCCGCCGCGATATGACTGAAATACTGTTAAAAGCGGCGTTAAACCCCATTCAATCAATCAATACTTTTTGTTACATGTTACCGGTCATAAGTTTTGCAAAATATAGTTGTTTAATAGCGAAGTCGACCGTGAGTTGGTGAGGCCAGTCATCCGTCAATCATTCAATAACAGGAGTAATGATAAGGAATTAATGATGATAATAATTATATTAATAACTTTATATTCAGAAGATAAAACATTTAGACGGCATTTTCAATTTAGTCTTTCTCTCCATCTCCCCCTCTCCTTCTCTATCTAGATTCATGTATTAGTAGTAGATTGTAGTAATTACACCTATTTTCGACATTTAACAATATAAGTTGCATAAAGAGAGATTTTGATTTTGTTCTTATTGAAACCCGTAGTATCATGCGTGCAGCTTTTTTTCTGAAGGATAAAGGTTTTAGATAAAGTCCGTTTAGTGTTCCTGGCCCAAACAGGACGACAGTAAAAAACACGAAAGTATATATGTTGTGCCCGATCTTGAAAATAAGCCCATTCTTAAGAAAGGGC
This sequence comes from Fragum fragum, assembly GCA_946902895.1. Classification (NCBI taxonomy): domain Eukaryota; kingdom Metazoa; phylum Mollusca; class Bivalvia; order Cardiida; family Cardiidae; genus Fragum; species Fragum fragum. The sequence goes on along the minus strand of OX336371.1, from coordinate 1,671,298 downwards.
AGACACATTTTGCCCATTCTTAAGAAGAGGGTTGCCCATTCTTAAGAATGGTCAATAAGTCTGTATCTGTTAACGAATGCGTTTTTCGATTAATATCTACCAATATATTAATGAATCGATCAACCAGTCGTCAATAAATTGCTTGATTAACCAATCAATAAATAAATTGTATATTTAACCGTGCGGGTTGACATACACAAAGTGTTAAGGGCTTTTATGCAAGTAATGGATATATTTCTAGGACTGTTGTCTTTTCATTTAAACGTAGTTACAGTGATTTTATCCTATTGCACCATATTGGGATTTAAACTAGCATTTGATTAAGCATAGACCGGTATAGGCATCGGTAGGGTATAATTTCTGTGTTGGTCCACCTTGGTCCAAATATGGAAATTAAGGGAATTATGGAATTGACAAGGCCTGGGAGGTAGAGTCTAGGTTCACCCGAGTCTAACCATGGAACCGAGTTCTGCAGTTTGGGAAACTTATGGAATTGCCAAGATGAATGAATTTGAATAGTCTTTTGAATGATTTAGAACAGAACGGAAATGGTTTGATTGCGTTTTTGGCAGTTTTGAGCAGTTTGTTTTAAATTCAAAATGCTCAGCTTATGTTTTAATCAAATTGCTATGAATAAAAAATGATTTAAAAATGACATAAGCCATCAAAACATCATGTTTCATTCACAAGATCATTTGAAATCAGTTTTTTTAAATATCAGGTGCAACAGCCACACATCCCTCCTTCCTTTAGGACCACACTGAGATGATCGCTTCCACGAAAAGGTTGTTAAAAAAACCTTTCAAATGTTTAAAACATGAAAAACTTAGATCCATTAAAACAACATTTCAATTAGTCATACCGTCACTTAAGTTTTGTCTGGAACGAAAATAAACAATAATAACACATATTTATTGAACTGACTTTCCCTTGCACTTTATTTGCTGGGCTGACAATCAAGCCACTTTTAATAGTATTTTAATCATATAATGGAGGTTGGAACACCAGTGACTGTAACTTCACCTAGATTCCTGGTAATTCTCACACTGGGGCAACAACAACATCCTTTCTGAGCTACCAGCTGTACTGCTCATTAGACTTCGGTTCACGATTATCTACCCATTTGTGGGAGGCAAATGGCTGAATGGATTTTCGTCCCAGCCGGGATTAAACCCGGAACCTCACAACTGGGAATGGTATGTGCTACTAACTGCTCTATGGCCGCAGTCCCATAAAGTTATATTGTAATAGGCAATATACATGGCAATGTGTAACAATGTTTTCATTAGTCTCTATTTAACACAACAAAAGTAGAGTGGGAATAGGTTCAAGAGCACATGCCAATTGAAATGGATTGTACAATCGAGTTAGGTCAGTTTGTAACACACTTTTTGCTAAATTCACAGGTTGTGAGTTCTAACCCAAGCTGAGCTATAAATCTTTCCGACATTTGACAATAGTCATTGTGACATTGTCCTTTCTTTATCTCTGCCCAATGTAAAATAAATGTGATTATAAGTAGTTCCCCTAAGTAGATGAGTATTTGGTAGCTCATATTGCATGTCCCGATTTTACTGTTGAGAAGAATGACAAGAAGCCATGGTTAGGTGACCAGTTACTGCATAATAACTGAATAACTGTTGAAATGGGCGTTAAGTGATGTACAATCAATCCAAATGAAATGGTTTTAAATCTATGCAACAAGGAATTAAAAACTACATCCTTTGACCCATCATTATAGATTGTACAGTTGTGTGGAAATACAGATTTTCTCTACTTTTCTACGGGCATGTCAGACATTCTACGTTTCCATAATTTACACAAACTTGTCGCCTAAAAGGTAAAGAGATAGATTAAGAGAAGAAGTTGTTGTTAATGAAGAAAATGCTATTTTCATCACTTACATCAATGTGTTACACCCTTCACTATAGAATCATCATAATTTCCCAATGTATATCGAGTTTTCTTAAACCCATTACCAGATGGCAAGATTTTAGACTGGTCCGAATCGAAATGCGTTACATAAGATAAACTTTACTGTGAAAGAATACTCAGGCTGCCATTAAACCTTATTCAAACAAAACCTTTCTTAACTCTTTACAGAATTTAAGACTTATTTTTCCCAAATGAAAGAAGTTGTAGACAACAATGAAAAAAGAATGCAATTTGAAAAGTAACTAACCCACAGAGCCTTAATGAACATTTTGCTGAGCTGATTTAGCTCAGTCGTTCATGCAATGTTCTCTAAATCCTGAGACTGTAAGTTTGAACCCCGGCTCAGCCAACATTCTCTCTGACAGTTCAATAAAACATGCATCATATGGCTCTCACTAATGGTCATATGCTGTAATGTGCCTATGATGTATTAAGTGTGGAAGCTTGTAATAGAAAAGCTTGTGGTTTTACTTGTTTGAGAAAAGGCAGGAGCCATGGTTAGGTGCACCAGTCGTATGATATACATGTATCAGAAATACTGTTGAAAATGGCCTTAAACACCATTCAACGAATAAACCTTGATGACAATTTCCTATAATTAGAGCTATATAAATTTTGCACACTCTTTTATGAAATGATTGTATGGTTGCAAGGAAGATCAATGTATTGAATATCATAAGAAGGGGCCTTACTCTTTCCTTTTTATCAAGATTTAAGATTGTTTAAGAAGCTGCAGACAACAATGAAAAAAGTGCAATTTGAAAAGTAACCAACCTACAGGGTAGTAATTATTGTGGGAAAAGAAGAAATTGCTTGTTACAAGCAATTTCTTCTGTGCCCACAATGTCTTCTCAAGTATGAAACCATAAGGACCTATAACACAGGAAAGTGTTAATAACATTTGCTTTGTTATGGTTAACAAGTAAAAATTCTTGGCTAAGTCTCTGTGTTTTATGATATAGGGAAATTCCCAATATTTTTTTAAGCCATGGGGAATGCCCCAATATCTAATATAATGGCATATTACACCCAATATCAGTATAAACTGGGCCTTTGTCCAATTTATTCATACAGGCTAACAAAATGTTGGACTGGTCCAAGTTAAAACAAGTTGCAGACAACAATTACATGATGACTAAATTATGATAATCTTTGTCTTTTGGGTAAAAAATCCATTGTAGATAATGAATAAATGGCTTATAACAAGCAATTTCTTTGTCCCGAATGTTTTCCAAAACTTTTTAAATGACAGGCATCAAAAAGTGGAATGGTGAGGGAATGGGCTAAGTGAAAATATCCTAGTAGCTCTAACCCATTACCACACAACAAATTTTAGACTGGTCCTAATGTAAAGAACTTGTAGTTTTCATGTCGAATCGGACTAAGATTGGAATGTAACTGTAAAGTAGTAAACATCTGGGGAAAAGGAGACATTACTTGTTACAAGCAATGTCTCCTTTCCCCTCGAAGTTTCGTGTGATCATATTTCCTCAGGTTGCCAAAAAGAGACATTTTCTGGTCATGGTTAACAAGTCAGATTTATATAAAGAATTGTAATGCTAACAAAATGATTATATTCCATCAAATATCAAGTGAATGGGGGACTCAATATCTATATCAGCTTAGAAGCTCATTTTATATTTTTTGCCTTTACATTTTTCCATCTTTCTAAGATATCTGTATGGTCATCTTAATGACCCTTTACTCTTAATATTGTGATTGAATATCAAGGGTTCAACGCAAGACTGTAGTAACTCTTATTTCGCAAATTTTTCAGGAGAGAGGAAAATATTCTCATTTTGTCATTTACTAAAGGAAAAATTGTTAAGATATTTTCCTTTTTGCATTAAAAGAAAATATAAAAAGAAAAGAAATTGGAAAAGGGGTGTTTATAATGCGTTATATGTAAATGTGTGAGTTACTGCAGTATTGCAGTGAAACAGCTCTATTTTTGAAAAAAATATTCATTGCATAACTATAGTTACTAGAGTTACTATTGTATTGCTTACTAATTCTGATACGTTTTTGAAAAAAAATCTGTGCAATAATGTAGTAAAGATTAATAAAGCTTAATAAATGGAGAAACCTGGATCAAAATTATATGCTTTGTAGATAGTTAATTTGAAGATTGTTACTGCAGTTTGAATACCCTGCTGTAGTTTTGATATCCCTCAGGCAATATGTAACATGTCTTCTATTTGCCTAACATCAACCAACCTTGCCTACTTATTCTTGCAATCACAAAATCCAAAATAAGTATTTCAATACAAAAAATATTTTTTTCGGTTGCTTTAGGCTAATTCTAACTCTGGCTGAAAGGGGCTTTGTCATTGCGTTGACTCTGTCATGACCCAATAAAATAGTTTCTTATAAATTTTCCACAGAAAATATTTGATGGGTTTAAAACAAATTTCACAGGGTTTTATACTTGGGTGACCCTTTTTTCCGATTCCTTTAGAAATTTTAACCTTAAAAAAAACAAGATGTGTTTGTGAAACACCATGCCCCCGAAACAGGAATTCTTAAGGAACGGGTAAAGGGTTAAAATTTTGACCTTGACCTTGATGAAATGACCTTCCCCAGTTGCGCCTTGTTGAGACATATCTACATACCAAACAAATATTAGCATTGTAACTTAAGCAGGGTTGAAGTTATAGGAAAATGTTTAGTTTGCAGGTTAAGTTTTGCAGACAGACAGACAGACAGACGGACACACGGACAGACAGACAGACAGACAGACTGACTCTGGTAAAACAATATGCCCCCGATCTTATCGATGCGGCGGCATAAAAATATTGGCAAGTCCAATCCCCAAAAAATAATCATGTAAAGTGAAAATTCCTTTCATCATAACCTTTTGGTCAGGTTTCAACCAAATTCCACAAGAATGCATCTTAGAAGACATTTCTTCTATTTCTGAAACATGGCTTTTACGTACAAGAAAGATTCTTGGATGATCTCTTATAAGATCCATTAATAGAACCCATGAAAAACAAGTTGTTTTTTTATTTTTCCATGATTCTGATACCAATTATGACCCTAGAGAGTCATGTCTCAAGTTGCAGAGACCCAGAGAATTAATGACAGACTCCTAATCAAGGTGTTCCAGGTTCGGTCCCGAGTTGCGGCAAGTATGCTTCCGTCATTCGTCTCCCACCAATGGGTGGATATTCATAAACCTAAGTGGGATGAGCAAGTGGCGGCTCGGAAAGGATGAAGTTATTGTGTCCGTGTGAGACATACTAGGAATTCATGGTTAGATTCTCAAGCAGCCGCGACATGACTGAAATACTGTCAAAAATAGCGTTAAATCCCACTCAAGCTAACAAATTATATTTAATTCCTGAAAAAACATTATCAGTACTTGCTCAGTACGTGCTCAAGCGCCTCTAGTTTTAAAATCTTATTCAAAGTTTGCAGAAAATGTTTGTATGGCGTTGATGATAGCCCTTAATAAATATTTTTAATGGCCATTTCTGACTACTCCCAGGTCTAAAATGCAGTGCAATGTCTCTTGATGTTACCGAAGATATCTATGATATGAGAGGATTCCTTGAGGAAATGATGACATTCTTTCAATTGTGAAGTTTTGTGCTCTCTTGGAGGCAATTTAATTGTAACTACTCATCTAATCACCTTTTTTGTCTATTAGACTTATGAAACATGCTTAAATGTTTGTGTAGTCACAAAAATGGCCCCTTTATAGAGGGGTGGTTACTTTAGGACTGAGGAAAATTTTGAGGATGAAGAAGCAAATGGCTTGTAACAAGCAATTTCGCCTTTTCATAAAATATTTTCTACCTTATTTGGCGCTTATTTCCAATTTGAGAAGACTTTGCAAAATTCTCAGCAGCTTAATTCTTTCAGTTTTTACATTATCTAAATTTTGTCAGGTAATTGGTTACAAGGTGTTTTCCTTTATCAAGGTGCTACCGTTTTCACTGAGGCGTAAAACCTCGAATTGGCAAGGTTACAACTCGTTGAATAACTTCACACATTTGATAATGTCATCGTTGGTCACATATGCCTTATTTTCAATCAAAGACGATTTTGCACACTGACAGAAGACGGTAGAAACAATCATAGTTACATTGTCATTTCTTAAGGATTGACTGCGTTCCGTCACCGTGTTTACTAAAGGACGGAAGATTGATGTAGCTTCCAGAACAAGATTACGTTATAATAGATCTTATTTCTCTTTCAAAAACAATATGACCATGATATTTTATATCGCCGAAAGAATGAAACAGCCTTTTAAAAAAGATATTCGTTCACCGGAAATTATGTCGAACAACTGTGTTTATTTTACGCACAACCCTTCGAGCAACTAATTGACTGGGTTTTTGAGGAGTTGGTCAATATGTTTATTTTACGCACAACCCTTCGTGCAACTAATTGACTGTTTTTTTTTTTTTGGTTTTTTTTTGAGGAGTTGGTCAATAGCATGACTACAAGCTCAGACACAGAGTGATCACAATTCAGTTGAGTGCCGTGTTTGCAATAATCATAGAATTGATCAAGCAAGAATGATAAGCGGTTATGTCATTTAATCAATCTTAAATGACGTCATTGATGACAAACAGAACACACCTTACATAGTGTACATAATACAGTGAACTTGGCATAATGTTGACAATGAAAAGTATAACAACTTGTTTAAAGTCAAGTGTTTTATCAATATTACATATCAACCAAGTATGCAAAAATTATGTTGGCACCAAAAAGAGGCCACAAGCAAGTCCCTTCTTTCCAGCGTCTAAGGAAAAGGGTTCATGCAGCGCCAACATTAATATTACGGCTGAGATACGAATTAATGTTCCAAAATTAATATTTCTTACAATATTTCCAATATGTCTGTTTTCGTATTAGAATCGACCTTTTGACCATTCTTAAGAATAGGAAAAACCTTGATTTAACGATATAGCTATGAGCTGTAAAAAAGCTGTTTCATTTCTGTTATCCTTTGAGCAAAGCAGATTTACTTTTTTTCAAACATGTTGTATCAATATGATCCGCCGAAGACAAATGTTTGTCTACATTCACACCTGGTATCTTATGCGATTCAACATTTGCTATGGGAACGTAAATCAAGCGTAAAAGATGTCGATTTATTTCATGGGCATACCCTTGATTGTATTTGAATTTATAAACGTGATGTTGTTCGCGTACCAATCGAGATTAAAATTTTAACTTTTCTGAAGATCAGTATGTATATGGGCCAAGAAAAGACTTGAAGTTCTTGTACCGGTATATGGCCCAAAGAATAAAGTTCTCAAATCTGTGTGATGCGTCTCATTTCATTTAAATGGAACATGATGAATGTGGATGTCTAGCGTGCATATGGCAATGATGAGAGAGACGATTAACTGAAACGAAAAATAAGTTACAATGAGAAAAAATCCCAAAAAGAAATACAATTCCACATCTCGCTAAGAAATTGCCAAAGCAGTAAATGATTGCATTAATGTGCATTAAAATGTTTATTTAAAATAACAGATTCTAGAGACAAGCAATACATTCCAAAGAATGTAAAATTAAACTCAAGCTGCCCTAGGTGTGCAGCCCGATCTGCATCTACACTGTCTGCGCTAACAGAAAATTGGTCCAGATACAGCGGGAGTAGAAATGTTTTCATTAATCCTAATAACGATGACATGGTCAGCAATAATTGCGTAAACTTTGGCTTCAAATGAACTTTTATGACTTAATGGAAAAAATATTTGAGGTGAGTGCAGAAAGCCCAGAGAGTGTAGTCTCGCAGCAGCTCATAGGCTTCAAAAATGACAAGTATGTAATACACACACACAAAATACCAAGTTATGCCAAAATAAATGCAATATTTCTTAATTAGGTTCATATTTCTTGAATGATTAATCTCATTGTACTAAATTTGTGCATACCAACAACATAGGCAAAAAAATGGTAGTCAAAGGGAGATAATTCACACTTCACCGCATAACAGTGGACTTTGAATACTCTTCTGTAACAAGTTCCTTGTAATGTAAACAATATTGACTACGAAACCATAGTACTTAACTTTGTCTCAAACATAAGAGCTCGTAGAAAGACATAAGAACAGTAGCATCTCTGCTCAGGCTGCAATATCATACGGTTCCAAAATATTTCTCCATGCTAAGCATCTAAGCCATTGAGAAACTTTCTCATGAATTTATATTAGCTCAATTTTATTGCAAACTATTCCCTTGTAAAAATTACAATATGAAAGCTTATGAGCATTGGATAACATAAGTGAATTTCGCTCGAAAACATTCTAGAAACACGCCACTCAACATTTGCATAAACAAATGCACTTTAGTAGAGCAAAGTGTTCTTAGCAACGGCTATTTGTCATTTATACACTGTTATCCTTGTAAACAAATTCGTAGAGATCACGCGCGACCGTTTATGGAAGCCATTGAAACGTGAAACGTGCCAATTACTGACCTTGAGAGATTCAAGAAATACTGCTTTAAACAAAATGTCACGCAATGATACATACATAAGCATCGACAATAAATATCCTAGAAAACAACTGCTTACCAAATTTGAATAATTGTTATTAGAAACGTAGTATATCATATCAAGTGTCTCTAGCAAACGCCTCAGCATGGATGACAGCCACGCGGAATCTAATAAAAGTGGCGTAACATCCGCCCAAAGCGTACGTACAAAGAATTAAGCTACCAAATTAAGCTACCGAAGTTTCCGCGCCAAAAGTGTTTCGCTCCTACAGTATGAACTTCTTACGATTCATTTCCAGATACGGAAAGTGTTGAGTCATTAGCATAAAGATCCTAGATCATTTGTGTAAATTAAGAATAATATGGGGGCCTAAAATAGAGCCATGTAGAACACCGCCTACTAAAGTACATTTTCTTATATCTAATACATTATGTTCTTTCGTTAAAATATAACTTGAAAGTGACATCGACTTTTCAGAAAATAATGTAGCTTAAACTTGTGCAATAGAATTACATGATCGACCAAATTGAAAACTTTTCTAAGGTCAATAAAACAGAACCAATGGCTCTCCAATAATTGATGTATTTTATCCATTTATCTACTAATCGAATAAGTGCTGTTTGACACAAGTGTGTTTTTCGCTGAACCCGGATGTTTCCAAGACTTAAAATTTGCTTAGGAAAGAATTTGAATGACCAATCGCGGTTGTCAATGTGTCATAAATGTCACTGCCTTCAGGTAGATGTTCAGTTTGAAATACTTAGTTGCCCAGTCCTTCGCCATTTCTGTTAATCTTTTGTCTCGGTAAGGCGACTTAAACGTTACGACGTTTAGGTCACCAACCAACTATATTTCTTTTTGATTAGATGCTACTGACCATTAATTTTGCAAAATAACGTCGTTTAAATTTGAAGCGGGACTTCGGAGTCAAAAGGCGTGGCCAAAGGAATAAGTAGACGATGCCAGTGATTGGTCAATTGGTCTGTTAAATGTCGTTTAAAGATTTTTGGCATTGCAGGCAAAACACAAATCAGTTAATAATTGTTCTTATTAACTTGATTACCCTATATGCAAGGGAAGCACATATCGATGGGTCAGCGCGAAAAAGTTGTAACTACCTATAAACATATAGGCAGTTACAAGTGTCTCGCGCTGACCCATCGACATGCCAGTTTCAATGCTCTTGGAAAGTTACCTTAGGCAATGCTGTTATTAATAATTGATGTAAATGGCAACACTATATGGTCTCAACTAAGTTTCATCAATTCCTGTGGCTTTTCTGATGACTAGTTTCTGTAAGATTTACTACCCTCCCCCTTAAGGTATGTATAGAAAGATAAATTCTTACCGTTGGTTATTGAAAATATAATCACGCTTCGCAGTTATAAGGCTTAATAAATAATCCACTAGACCGTTTGCTCGAGTGGATTTTTCATTGGGCCCTTTAACTCAGAAAAGTTGCTATTTTCAATAACCAACGGTACACTTTTACTTGCCCATGGGAACCAAATGCTGACGTCCTAAAGCAACATGAAATGCGGATTAATTCCCTTGATTACGTATTGATGTAAATAAATCCCTACTGTCGGTCAATAAATTCACAAACAGAGCTGTTTAAATCAACAAAAGCAAAATTTACCAGTGTGGTAATTAACTGTCAATATCATCGATAAAATGTGAAAAATATGAAAAAATATGACCGGTTACACGCATTGAAACGATTTTTTTATGGAAAAGTTCCATGCGCGACCCACTGTCAAGGTACGGTTGACGTAGATTTAACCCCCCTCGTATTGCATTGTATTTATCAGGTTGTAGTCTCGAATATGAATATATCGAAAACTTGAAGTTTTAGTTCATTTTGTAGGAATATATTCATATTCAGAAAACGAACTTTCTTGTAATCTTACTTTATTTACAGATTTTGCTGGGTTAACAAAAAAATAGTCATTCATGCAATTTAATAGTCTTTCTACAAGACTATTTTTAAAGGGAACTAAATCTTTTCATGGTTGGACAAGGATATCAATTAAGTCCCCTGGCTCCAAAAAAAACCTTTTACATAAACTTAGATTACAGAGACAAGCACATGGAAAAAATGCTATACATGAAAGGTCCAAATAAAAACGACCACAGCCAGTCTGGCAATTTAAGAGTGCCTTCAACTTTGACCCCATTGTATATTATTCTAGGGGGTAGGGATATTTCTGCATTATCATTATGTTTTATCCTACTACATTTTTCCATAATTCTTTAGAATTTGTGACTTTTGAATAGCATTATTATATTGGTTTTTTTTAGTTTTACGTATAAGATGAAGGTTTTTATTTCTCATACGTTTGTAGTTTTCCTAGTCTTTTAACTTGTGAAATCTATCTCAATCATTGATTGTTTGATTTCTGCAATAAACCATTGCGGTAACTAATCACTTTGTAGTTGTTTTATGCTTAATTGACAAAATGTCATTGAGTATCGAACAAATAGAGTCTTAAGCCTTATCTGGGTCTACCTCTGTTTCAAGCAGTTGTGACGAAGATAAGCTTAAATCGCTTTGAAATTCAGTTAATTGAAAATTTTCAATTAAAGTTGAAAGTAAATTGTTTTTAACAGTTCTATCATTAATCTGTCTTGTTACACACATAGGGAAATTGTCACTCAATGATATAGACGGATTTAATACATTGTAATACGCAAATCCTATCATTCCTATTTGAGTATATAGGATCTTTAATTGATGATGATTTATTTGATACCCTGGTAAGCCGATCAACCACCAGCCGGAATTCAGCTTTCATGACAAATTTTGACCATGCTTTATCTTCGAACATAAATTGTTCGGCAATGAATTTAAAGTTACGGGAACGTTTACATAGTATGATTTAAGCATATCTATTTCCATGTTCACACTGTATGCTTTAGTATATCTGCATTTTGCGTTTACGCTGAATGCTTTAGCAAAGCTACTTTTTGCGTTAACACTGTATGCTTTAGTATATCTGCAATCTGCATTCACAATGTATTCTATAGCAAATCTGTTTTTTGCGTTCACGCTGTAGGCATTACCATATATGCTTTTTGCGTTCATACCGTATGCTTTAGCATATCTGCTTTGACGTTCACACTGTTTGCTTTAGCATATCTGCTTTTCGCACTCACGCTGCATACTTTAGAATATCTGCTTTTTTCACACTGTATGATTTAGCATTTGAATTTTGTGGTCACGGTATGCTTTAGAATAGACATATATGCTTTTTGGGTTCACACGATATGCTTTAGCATATCTGCTTTTTGAATTCACACTGTTTGCTTAAGCATATCTGCTTTTTGCGTTCAGGCTGTATGCTTTAGAATAACTGCGTTCACGCTATATGCTTTAGAATACACGTATATGCTTTTTGTCTTCACACTGTATGCTTTAGCATATCTGCTTCTTGCCTTCACACTGTATGCTTTAGCATATATACTTTTTGCGTCGTTTCACACTGTATGCTTTAGGATATCTGCTTTTTCCGTTCACGCTGTATTGTTTAGCATAGCTCCTTCTGGCGTTCACACTGTATGCTGTAGCATATCTGGGGTTTTTTTGCGTACACAATGCATATTTGCTTTTTGCGTTCACACTGTATGCTTTAGCATATTTTCTTCTTGTGTTCATCCTGTATGCTTTAGCATATCTGCTTTTTGCGTTCACACTGTATACTTAAGCTTATCTTATTTTTACGTTCAGGCTGTATGCTTTAGCATTTATGCTTTTTACGTTCACGCTGTGTACTTTAGAATACACATACATGCTTTTGGCGTTCACGCTGTTTTCTTTAGCATATATGCTTTTTGCATTCCCGCTGTATACTTTAGAATATATGATTTTTGCGTTCACGCTGTATGGTTTAGCACCACTCCCACTCAACCCAATCCCCCAATTTTACGCTCCGCAAGATAAAAGCTTTGGAAAACATTGTGGCAATGAAATAATTGCTCGTATTAAGCAATGTCTTCATTATTCATTATGTTTTAGCCCAAAAAGATGAAAAAAAAATAAAATTCCATCAACTTGAAATAGTCGTCTGCAGCTTTGTTTAATTTTGACCGGTTTTAAATTCTGTTGTGTGGGAATGGGTTAATGCGAAGTGTATGACAATAACCACCACAGGCGTGAAAATTATCGATCAAATGGTCTCGAGATTAACCGTGGTTGAAACTTTTCGCATGAGATGTTGAAATATCATTCTATTCTACCAATTTTCAGTTTTGAAATTCTGATCTTGATTGACCTCTGCTGGATTATGCTATTTTTCATACAAGTATGTGAGCAGTCACACTATAATTCTATGTCAACAAATACATTCACAGAAACACACTGACACACAGACAGACACACACACATATATCGTTTCAAAAGTGGTAAACCTAGGCTGACATTACAAAAGTAAAAAACATTATTTTAGTAAAGAGAAACGACAATTTTATACGAAAATATGACAAAAGTAATAGCTTTCGCACCATATCAGCCTGCAAAATGCACACAGTCAAAATTACAGTCAATACATTTAGTACCCTCCGTATGGTCTCTACAGGTTACAAATGCTAACATTGACAAAAAAGAATTTTCTATCATTCCAATAGAAAAACAAGGACAAACAAACAAACAAAAAACAACAACAGCAATAATTCCAAATCATTTCAATATTAACCGTCCCAGGGATATTAAAGCTTTACCCATAAGCAGACGGATTTTTAGACTGGTCCCGATTGTAAGGACACGCAGACGACAATCTAAACTTTATGAAATTCAAGATCTTTTTCCAAACATTGTGGAATATGAAATAATTACTCGATGCAAGTTGCAAGCAATTTCTTATTATTTCCCAATGTTTTCTGAATTGTTTTTCTTATGAGGCGACAAAAAGCGTCATTGTGTTGAAAGGGGTTAAAACTTCTGTATTTGCGGCAATTTCTTCATTTTCAACAATGTTTTCCAAAGCCTTTTTATTCAGGGGCGTAAAAAGGATGGATTGTAAGGAATGTGTTAAAAAACAAATGAACATTTTATATCATAGGCTGATTAGTTTGAGAGAAGGCCGAAATGTTTAATCCCAAAGACACCCTTTGTTAATGTTATTGAATTACTGAAGTATTGGAATTTTGATTTTAGGTGATAAGAGACCTGGCTCTGGTGATAAGTGACCTGGTTTTAGTGATAAGGGACCTGGTTTTGGTGATAAGTGACCTGTTTCTGGTGATAAAAGACCTGGTTTTGGTGATAAGTGACCAGGTTTTGGTGAGAAGTGACCTGGTTTTGGTGATAAGTGACCTGTTTCTGGTGATAAGAGACCTGCTTTTGGTGAGTAGTGACCTGCTTTTTGTGATAAGTGACCTGGTTTCGGTGATAAGTGACCTGGTTTTTGTGATAAGAGACCTGCTTTTGGTGAGTAGTGACCTGGTTTTGGTATGAGCCAATTAAGGAAGTTGCTTATATTGTATAGAGGTGAGACGTCCTATACTAATTCCCACACAATGACTCTTTTTTGCGTCTCTGTAAAATAAGATTAAAGAAATCATTGTTGGGAATGTAGAAATAGCTTGTAACAAGCCATTTCTCCCTTTTCAACAATGTTTTCTACCATATACCAAGATTTAGTCGTTTTGGAATGAGTTAAAGTCTCAAAGCTTGAACTATTTTCCAATCTTTAGATTCCTGTGGCTGTGGACTGTTCTAACAGAAAAAATCTTTAACCCTTTCCTGTTTTCCGAAATGTCAGACTCGTCCAAATTGAAAGGTTTTACAGACGACAATCATAAGTGGATTTAACTTGAAAAAAAGCATTCAGTAGGGTAGAAAATATTGTTGAAAAAGAGGAAATTGCTTGTTACAAGCAATTCTTCTTTTTTGCAATGTTTTCTCAATTATAAAATCACAAGGTCGTAAAAACTAGGCTATGAACAGGAAAAGATTAATATATAAATATGAATGCTCTCGGTCCAACTTTATTGGACAAGAAAATGGTAAAACCTTGATCTGTGCCCGAGATAATAAAACTTTTTTCATACTCAATTGAGAGTTTACTCAAATTTCAAATTGAAATTAAAGATCTATTTCAACAAAAATGCTATGGCAATTGCTTCAAAATAAGATATCATATTGGTATATTGCTTTTTATAACAGTTACTGTACAATGAAAGTTGAATTTAAATTTAATTCCGACTTGAAGTTTGAGTAAAATTCTCAGTCGAGTACAAAAAAGTTTTATAACCTCGAGCCCTGATTGAGACTTTTTCTGCGCGTTTGATCATTGGTATAAATTGGTTAAGAAGTGTTTCCCCCCACTTTCAGACATCCGATATATCGCAATCGGGATTTTTCAGAGACAAATCTAAATGCAAAGTATGGTAGCTATGATAGCTATGATCTTATTATTTTTGCGTTAAAATATCTTTAACCCATTACCAGATGACACGCATTCAGACTGGTCCAGATTTAAAAAATGTTGAAGAAGACAAGTTTTATCTCATGGAATTTTAGGTTTTGTGTCTTTTATGGTAGAAATCATTGTGAATAATGAGGTTATTTCTTGTAACAAGCAACCTCTATCTCTTTCCGTTTGAGACTCTCTCTTTCTCTCTCTGTCTCTTTCTTTCTCTGTCTGTCTGTCTCTCTCTTCTCCCCTGTCTTTCTCTGTCTGTCTCTGTCTCTTCTCTCCCTTATTTGTTTGGATGTCTTTATATACAGTCCCCCCCCCCAATTTTCGAATGAGCCGGCGTCAGTTATTTCTGTATTTTCTCCCAGAATCAGTTGATATAAATGCAATGACTCAGCCATGTAATATTTTTATGTAAATTTGTCCCATTCAACAAAACAACAGTTTCTCATCCCATAATCCTTTCTCTTCATTTATCTCCTGATTTCATCATGGTTTACTCTTTTCCTAAAAGCAGAGACAAACATATAAATGTATACATGTCTGTTAGCTACCCTTCTTTCCATAGGAATGAGCCGGGGATAGTTCAGCTTTGTCAGGTGATATCGACTAAGATCAGTCTGCATATTTATGCAGTCTGGTTTTAGTTCACATCCCCTGTTTGCCATTTTAAGCCTTCCTTGTCTATGAAATTCATGAACGAAAGAAATATTGACCCACTTTTAGGATCTTCCGGTTCTTTGATTTTAATGCTATTTTGAACATGGATTTTTTTCGTCATAATAAAGCTTCATCCATTCTCAAATGAGAAAATTTTAGACTGGTCCAAATTGAAAGAAGTTGCAGAAGATAAGACTAAGTTTATGGAAGCTTAGGCTTTTTCAACTTTTGGGGTAGAAAATATTGTCGATACTGAAAAAATATGTTTCCCTTAATGTGCGTAAAAAGGAGGGTTCTTGTGGGAATGGATTTAAGCGATGTACTATGTTAATATTCAACCAAAAGGAAATGCAATATTTACAATTTTTATCAATAAATGACTTTTACGTGACATTTGTAGATTTTGATGTTGATATCGAATGAATGATTGTAGGAGAGACCATTGAAATTAAAAAAAACTACCCATGGCTTGAGCTAAAAAGTGAATCGGGACTTTCTGTTGGAGTCAGTGGCCAAAGGAGGCGATCGGGCCCGACAACCGACTCTTTTGTCCCCTCATTGACTCCAACAGTAAGTCCCGGTTAGACTTTGATTGACGTTGTTTTTGAAAAATTATGGCCAGTAGCATGTCACAACAAGAGTGCCTTAGTCACAATATACGCCGCCACTTTGCTGCTGTTTCACGAAAATAATTGTAGACACTACTTATTTTGACAGAACCAAATTCAAAACATTTGCAGACTACCTTTTTAAATTGTCAAGTTCAAACTGTTCGTTATGATTGATTGATTAAATGGGCACAGAGACTAAGTGTCAAGGGGCATAACTCTTGCAAAAATCAATGAACAATAAAATCCTTGATCCATGTACACCTACAAATTATGGTGATGACATTGACCAAGTTTCATTTAAAATCAAGACAAAAAGTTAGGAGGAGTTGCGTTCAAAAGGCTGCAATTTCAATAAGCCCCAGATACTAAGTTTTAAGGGGGTATAAGTCAGGGAAAATTTATGAACCATAAAATCCTTACTTCATGCACATCTACCAATTTAGGTTATAATATCCACCAAGTTTCATTTAGATCCAGCCAGAAACTTAGGAGGAGTTGCATTCACAAGGCTGCAATTTTGATAAGCCCCAGAGACAAAATATTAAGGGGCATAACTGAGGCAAAATCAATGAACAATAAAATCCTTACTTCATGCACATCTACCAATTAAGGTGAAAACATTGACCAAGTTTCAAAAGATCAATCCAGAAACTTAGGAGGAGTTGCGCTCACGAGAAAAATGGACGTACGTACGGACGGGCGGACGGATGGACGGATCGACATACAGACGGAGAAGATGACACCAATATACGACCGCCTCCGGCGGCGTATAAAAATGGAATGGTTGGTTGGCGAACTTACCGTGGTAACTAAAGCTTGAATAAGCTGTAGTTACGACGTTTAATTCGCCAAACCCACAAATAAGAAACATTGATGTCGACCAATATCTGAGTTCAGTCTTCACTCCCTGTCTAGATGAATGATTTAATTGGTCGCTTTTTCTTGGATTGACAGCCTCGATTGGTCAATATCACATGATGTTATCCCCATAGTCAAAGGGCTTCAATTTTTGCTCTTTGTTCAGTAGACAGCTACTGATTTAAGTCATCTAAAAACGAGTTTATCCATTCCCACACGATGACGCTTTTGGACGCCCTTCAAGGAAAACAATTGTAGAAACATTGTGCAAAATGAAGAAACTGCTTGAAACAAGCAATTTCTTCATTTTTTATAATGTTTTCTACCCAGAAAGTTGGAAAAATCTAAAATTTGATAAACTTAAAATTGTCGTCTGCGGCTCCTTTTAATTTAGACCAGTCTAAAATGTTGCCTTCTGGTAATGGGTTAAAGCATTTTGTGTCTGTTCAGGCTGCTGAATGTCAGCATGAGAAAATGTTGCGCCAAGGCTCATTCGACAATCACTGATATCTGATATGAGTAGGTGAAGTTGTGTAGGTTTCAAGATGTTTTTAGCTAGCAAAGCGTCAACTTTGATAGCTTAAGTTAACAGACAAAATTTTGAGGTCTTCTCAAAGTTCAACGAGTGCAAACTGCCACTGGAGGCTTAACTATAATCAGTTGAATGCATACGCCATAGAATGTAGTTCTTATGTAATTCAGAAATATTGCAAACTCTTCTAAGAAATTGCAGAAGACAAATTCAAATTGTTAAAAATTCTAAAATATTTATCTCTCTAGGTAGAAAACAATGTGGAAAATTAAGAAATTGCTTGTAAAAAGCAATTTCTTCGTTTTACATATGGTTTTTCAGAACTATTTTCTTAAGCGGGTGAAAAGAGGGAATCTGATGGGAATGGGTTTACTCCTTAGTTACTTCAACCTAGTTTATTTTATCATGATAAATATTGGCAGAGAAGATAATTTAACAAAAATATGTTTTGCTAGCTTACAGTACTTTCGGTACTATGATTTAGATACAGAGTTAGAAGTTTATTGAACTTGCATGAAAGCTAGAATAGTCTGCGATGCAAATAGGAGAATCGTGAAGATAGGGGATCGGAATTTCTGAATGGGGGATTTAGTCGCAATTTTTACGGGAAGCTTTTCCAATGAATACGTAAAATGTTTCCCCCATCAATAAAACTATCGTCCGCTTTTTTGTATCCCTGATTATGCACTATTTCGTCGGCCTGGAGAATAAAAAACAAATTCAGACAGTGACATGCCCAACAGTTTTGTAACAGTTTAGCTGTGGGGATGTTCAAGGATAGTATTGGAATTTCTGCTGCGTTAAAAAAGCTTGAATTTTTATTTTATAAGGTAGGTACCTTATTATAACCCCTACGAAGTACAGGGGGACTGCTGGTTTCACTATGTCTGTCTGTTCGTCCTTTCATCCGTTCGTCCGCCCGTACAGATTTTCGTTTCCTTGCTCTTAATCTAATACCATTTGTCCTACAATTGTCGCAAATCATCAAAGGAAGCGCCTTATTGTTTTGAGGCTCATACATTTCAAAGGTCAAGGTCAGAATTGAACATTGATTTTAACCAGTTCCCGTGTTCAAACTCATTCATAAACAATCTGAATGAGAACCTTGAAACTTTTTACATATGTAGATCACGACCCAAGAAGGTTCCATATTGTTTTTGGTAGCTTTGGTGACAAAATACTGCTGAGGGGTATTATAAGTTCTCTTTGCGATAACTCTAGATTGAAATTAATTTCAACTTGTATCAGCTTAAATGGTTACCAGTCCACAGGCGAGTTGAGCAACTAACCATTTGTCATGTTCATAAGATCCATAAAGGAATGGCCCCAGAATATCTAAGCGAACAT
Source organism: Fragum fragum (assembly GCA_946902895.1). NCBI lineage: Eukaryota > Metazoa > Mollusca > Bivalvia > Cardiida > Cardiidae > Fragum > Fragum fragum. The sequence continues at coordinate 1,652,477 of OX336371.1, read as the reverse complement.
TTTATACCCGTCAGGCAAGTTCACGACCGTTTCACAAGGTCAAGGCTAACTGCTGTTTCGTCTTCATTTTTTGATAGTGAAGTAGCTTTTAAAGACTCTGGTAGATATGCTCTACCAAAAGTTAAAACCTTTGGTAAGAAGACTTTTGCTTACCAAGGTATTGTCTCTTGGAACTGCCTGCCACAGCAGCTAAGAGACATTCAATCCTCTGATTCATTTAAACTGCGGTGAAGGAATACCTTGTGGACTTATCTTAACATTCCTTTTGATCATCTTTCATTTATTTTATGTCATACCGTTTCAAATATTTTCATTTCTCCTTTTCTTAAAGTGCTAAGTGATTGTTTTAAGGTCATGTCTTGTTTGTCTAAACTGTAAATTGGTTACTGTGTTAAATACATTTTTTTTTTACTTTTGATACCATTTGAAATGTGATATGATTGTCTGTGATATCCAAAATATGATTTCTTTCTCTTTTTTATTTATTTTCTTTTTTTCGATATCAAATTATATCTTAAAATGTTAAATTGTAAACATGATTTTCTGTACCATGCCTCCATTATCCAGGACCACAATGGAAATAAGAGGATTTAGCTTTCCTCTTTTTTGTGTTATCCTTGGTACTGGAGCGCTTAACATGGTGTTTTTTTCTTTTCTTTTCTTTTTATTTTTATCTTTTTTTTTTTTTTCTTTTTTTTTCAAAGTAAAATTTTGTGTAATGATGTTTTAATATGCCATGTTCTGTACTCTTTTACCCAAATAAACTTATTAGTATTATAGCTATTCTACTGTATTTGGCAAATATAGGCAAATATCGGTGTATTACTGCACATCAATCCATCCAAAACAATTCCGTTTTTAATGACCGCCATGAAAAAGCTCTTGGAAGCATTGTGGGAAACGAAGAAATTGTCTGGTTCCTTCAGTTTACTACAATGTTTTCGAAATTTGTCGTCAGCATCTGCTTTAATTTGAACCAGTCTAAAATTTACCGTGTGGTGATGGATTTATTGACCAATCGCTGACCCAGCCAACTTACTCCGTTGGTCCCGCTCTTTGACTCTAACAGGAAGTCTCGCTCCGATTTTAAACGGCGCTTGTTTGCAAAATCTATGGTCAGTATCACGTAACAAAAGGTATAATGGTTGATTGGCGACTTAAACGTCGTTACTACAGCTTGAATGAGCTGTAGTTACGATGGTTAAGTCACCAAACCATCAAAATACTTCCACATAAATGTTGGCCAATGTCGGAGTTAAAAAAGCCCTTCCTGTCTCAATAGACGGAATAAATCAATGAAATCAATTCCATCTAATCGATAGATCAATCAAATCATAGATTTAGACCCGAATTGAAGTTTGAACTTTCGATAATGCCGAAATGTATTTGAAGCATTTTTGTTGCTAACCAACCATTTGACCTTTATGTTAAATTTCACTGGCCATAAAATTGCCGTATAAGTTGAATTTTCTGTCGAAGTCGGTGGTTGTGATAAGGGATCCGACAATTGACGGTTCGCTAGCCCTGCCTCTGAATCCACTGGCCACGCCCATTGAATCCGCTAGCCCCGCCCACTGATTCAACTGGCCATGCCCACTGACTCTAAAAGGTTGTTCCACTTCGAGACGGAAAAATCTATGGCAACTCACAGTAAAATGGTTGGTTGGTGGCCTGTACGTCGTAACTACAGCTTTAATACGAGTCTAGCGCTCATACTAATGACTAAGCGAAGTGGGCACCATTTGGCTGCTTAATACGTTATTTTGTTTAAAAAAACCAACAACAAAAAACATCGTGATATAGAAATGAAGCAACACATTTCAAGCAACAATCTTCCGGGGTGTGATATATTCTTCTTGTCTATTTAAATACAAGAACAACTAACTCAAAAATATCTTCTCGTGAAATCGATACACATCGTACAAATTTCTGTTATTACATTCTGCGCAATGTAAGATGATATGGTGTTATTCAATTTTCCCGTCCCTGCTTTTATATTTTTTATTTCTTATTTTCACTTTACCATAATACGGTTCTTGGAATCGGAAAATATTAGGGCATAATTTTGTTTAAGGCAGACTAATTTGATATTATTTCTATGTAACTCTATTAATGTTTATCTCTGTCTCTCTCTCCGTGTCTCGATCTCCCTCTCGCTGTCCGCGTATTTCACTCACTTTCTTCCTTTTTTCTGTCTCTCGTTCTCTGTTATTCCCTTTCTCTCTTTCTCTTCTTCCTCTACCTCTCTCTTTTTGTTCTTATTGCTTTTCTTTTTCCTTGCCACTGTCTACTACTCTTGTCTGTCTGTCGGTTTCTATCCCCCTCCTATCTCTCCCTCGTTTTTTCTCCCCCCCCCCTTCTCTCTCTCTTTCTCTCCCCATTCTCTCTCTCTCTCTCTTTCTCTCTCCCTCTCTCTCCCACTCTCTCTCTCTCTATGAATCAACTTAATCTATCAACAACGGTCATTTGATAAAGCAAGTTATGCTGTCCAGGGCTATCTCCAAAAACATGGTAATTAGGGTTAATTATGTATATTGGGGACCTTTGTGGGTTTATAAAATGAGTTTTATCCCATGTTGGATCCATGATAGACACTTAAGAATTGAGAAAAATACAACAAATGAAGAAAGATGAAAAATCTAAAATTCTATTTCTCTCCAAGCTGTGATACTCAATTAAATATTTATGTGGTCAACAGAATATACCAACGTGTTTAAAAGAAAAACATTAGTAAGGGACCCATATTGACCCAATTTTGCTGGGTAAAAGCAGAAATCAACGAACGAAATACAATTGATAGACATGTTAAAGGTGTGAGCAGCAAAGTTTGACGATGCATTTGTATATAATTCGTGTGACTTTTAAAGAATCTAGATAGAGTACCAACCTAACATATGTGAATATATCATTTGATATACCAAAATATTCAACTTCTTATGTGAGGACAAAACTCGAATTTTCTTCGGTTTTATTTATCTATTTTTATTTATTTATATATTTTTTACTCTTGTTTGCATTCGTGTATTTTCGTGAATAATTCTTGAAGCCGGTTTAAATTCAGGAGAAGAAATGACACCTTCTGAAATGTCTAAACGTGTATGCGAATATATGCATGGCAAACATGTTTCCCATTTAGGTCCCATATAGAGGCATTTGGGTTAACAATGGACAGGCAAATGCCCATTTTGAAACAATATGGGTCCTAATTGGCATTCTTATGCCAAAATGGTTTCCAATTGTTTCCCATATAGGACCATGATGGGGACGTGATGAGCATATTATTTCCAATATTGGTCCCACCTGTTTACAGATGCGACCCATAATATATGTTTTTCACATAAGGCCTATAGAAATCCCGGTTGCAAATTCAATTTGGGCCCGAGATCGGCAGCCCAAATATTTTGCCCATGTAGGTTTAATGATTCCCAATTTTTCAAAAGTTGAGGCCATGCTTATCTAATACATGTACTTGTGTAAAATCATTTCGTCTATAGGCGGCCAAAACTTATTCATTACAGCTTAATAACACGTCCTCCGAAGTTCATGTCGCCCGACAACGATTTACTCTTCTTTTTTTTTTCTTGTCTTAGAGACATGTCATTAACCAAATACAATTATTGTTGTTATATATCTCCAACAAACTTTGATTCATATGCCGTCTTAATTGGATTCATTTCTGAATAATTTAATTTCTAGTTTCGGCTATCCAAAAATGGCGTTCTGATTGGTCGAAAAAATTATTCATAGCTCCATGAACAAAATTTTGAGCACGCAGGAATTTTGTATACTTCTGCACAAAATAGTCCCATACAAAAATGTATCAAATTTGTAAAGCCTTTGCTTTTTTCGTTCGATGCTATCAAATTATAAGAAATGAAGGGAATATTTTTGTTTTCACGGAGGTATGAACCGAAAAAACTAATACGCGTATTCATGCATAAGTGTGATTAGGTTTTTCGGTTCATACCTCCATGAAAAAAAATATATTCTCTTCATCTCTTAAATTTTTGAGGTGGGCTTTAGAAGGATTTTTGTTCAGATAACTTTTACTAACTCAAGAAAAGTCTGTGCATCATTGTGATTTCTAAAAGCAATGAAATAATAATAATAGATCTCTAAGCCATATATAGTGATAATATTTTCCAAAGATTCATGTTTAGTAAAGGGACAGAGATGTCCATTGACCGTAAATAGAAGACTGGAATTAATCTAATTTAAATCTATCTTACCAATCAGAACCTTCGGTGCTTTGATACAAGTTAATTGACTTTCCTCATTTACCATAGCGACAGTTCGTTATCTCAAGATCTTCGGTAAAAAGAGTTGAACGTCATTTCGTCCCAAAACAGAAACATTAGAACTATGCAGACATTATTTGATACACATCTCCTATACAAGCCAGAAAGGAAAAGCTATATTGAAGATTACCAGATCTCGTTCACCCTTACTTTCATATTCTGTCTTTATAACAATGATGTATTTCTAGTTGTGTCAATCAAATTTCCTGCATTTTGAAAAACAAGACAAAAACACTACTCAATGAAAAAATAAGAAATTATAATGTGTGCTTGTGTGCAAATTTATTACATTAAAATGTCTTAAACTAGAAATTATTTTGCATATTTGATATTTGTGAATGACGGATAGTATAATTGACCAATCGCTGGCCCCGCCAACTTGCTTCATCAGCCCCGCCCATTGAATCCAACATGAAGTCCGGATTCGATTTTTAACGGCGTTATTTTGAAATATTTATAGCCAGTAGCGTGTAACAAAAAAGTTTTATAGTTGGTTGGCGACCTAACCGTCGAAATTACAGCTTGAATAAGCTGTAGTTACGAAGTTTAAGTCGCCAACCCAACCAAAAAGGTTAACAAAAATGGCGGCCAATGTCGGAGTTGAAAAGTCAGGTCCGGGCTGAATAAATGTTTTGAATTGTCGGTTGACCCCTAGATTTCCAGCCGCGGTTGGTCATTTGTTTTTCTGTTGATGGCGTTAGTACTTTCATCAAATAAATGAAGAAAATACTTTTCGTTTTCATTAAGGTAAAAACCTAAGAACTTAAACACAGCATGCATACTTGTGATTTAGTTTTTATGCTTATACCTCTACGTAAACAAAAACTACTTTTTATTTCTTATAATCTAATTCCATCAAGAAAAGAAAACACATAATTTATTAGTTTAGAGTAAAATTACGTGGACCTTCTTTGCGCGCAACCATACAAAATAGTTGCGCACTTATGTTTTCGTGAAAGTATGGAAAAACCAGCCAACCAAAACGCTTGAATCTTCATAGATAAGATGAGAATTAGAATATTGATACATTAAATTAACCCATTCCAACTCAATCCCTCCTTTTTACGCCCCTCAACAAAAAAGCTTTGGAAAACAAAATGTGGAAAATGAAGAAATTGCTTGAATCAAGCAATTTCTTCATTATCCACTATGTTTTCTATCAAAAAAGACGAAAAAAATTAAAATTCCATCAACTTGAAATTGTCGTCTGCAACTCCTTTCAATTTGGACCGGTCTAAAATTCCACTGTGTTGGAATGGGTTAAACGCCTCACATACGCTGGTAAGAATCCGCTTCGCAGCTTCAGCCAGTTTAACTAGGTTTATCGTTTCATATCTTATTGAAAACACAAATATTCTCTTAATCTGTTAACGAAAATAATGCTCGCCAGTCGTAACGTGAAAAGGGGGGGGGGGTCAGAAAATGTTGTAATACTATTATTTTGGGAGAGAGATCTGATCTAGATGGATTTGCAAGAGTTTGATATTTCGTAAATCGATCTACGAGGGTTGTTTTTCTCAAATACAACGCTGATAATTTCAAAATTAGAATATTTACACGAAAACAAAAGTTGTAATGTCGTTGCTCCTTCATTATAGGTATAGTCCTAGAAGAATATACCAGTTTTAATATGTATATAAGAAATCAAAGATGGGTGCGGCGTTCTGACTTCAAATATTAGCATTGTCTCTCAACTTTTCGAACAATCCAAATTGACAAATCGCGGCTGTCAATGAAGGAATTAACCGACCAATCAAATTATTTATTCACCCCGGACCTGAGCTTTCAATTACGACATTGGCCACCATTTTTATTAACTTTTTTGTTGGTTTGTTGACTAAAACGTTTATGTCGCCAACCAACCATTTTACTTCTTTGTTGTATGCTACTGGTCGTAAATTTTGCAATATAACGCCGTTAAAAATCGAAGCGGAATTTACTGTAGGAGTTTATGGGCGGGGCTTAGGGATTCAGTGGGTGGGGCCAATTGTCGGTCAGAAAACAAATCCTAAGCCCTTATCACTGATCCTTTTCCTTAAGCCTTGTAAAATCAAATTTCAATCTAAATAACGCTTCCAACTAAGAATTCTATAACAAGCGTTCTGATTTGACGGCATATACGTTTCGACCATTCAGAATCCTCGTTTTGAAACTAAAAGACAAAATATTGATTTAGACTGGCTGGTAAACACGTACCCAAATCATGTTATTTTACGTCTTTATTTTCCTGCATGACATTGTTTTATTTTTATGACATCGTTAAAATGTGTCCGCTTTAATCAAGGAAATGAAACGATAATCAAAGATGAAAAGGGACATAACTCTCTAATGTATCAAAGTCTCCTAGGTATTTACTGAAATGTACTTATTAATGAAGCACTTTTTCCCAGTATATAAGACAAAAAATTCTTTGTATGGCTCCGTGAAACATTTAATTGTCGACCGGGTACCAATTCTAATGATAAATTTCTATCAAATAACCATCGTAATTTCCAATAGCTAGGAAATGGACAGGGGACGTGTAGTCACCGACTGAAATGAAAAACATGATGATAAAAAGCTTTAGAAATCAAAATTGAGCCCGTGATTGCGGCTGATACCGAATTTCTCTCATTTTGGACATAACTTGTATGATGTTGCATCTAAGGTTAATCTAAAGTTTCCATAAATTGGTCCTACAAGCAATTCTATGTCATAATAATTAACCCCTGCCACGCCCATTGACCTCTGACAGGATGTTTTATTTTGAAATCAAACGGAGTAATTTTTTTCAAAACTTAGGGCAATTTTAACAAAAATGTAAAATAGTCAGTTTGTGACCTAAACGCTGTAACTATATCTTGATTAAGCTTTAGTTGCAATGTTTATTTTAGTCGCAAAATCAACATAAATGCTTCACATAAATGTCGGTCGATGTCGGATTTCAAAGGTCATTTCCGGTCATAACGTATGATTTGATTGGCCGATTGAATTTTTGATTTACAAATCGATCTGTCACTTGCTTTTTCGACGTAAGAATTATAAGTATGTACTACGAAAGTATCAAGATAATTTGAAATTAAATGGTCATACATACACACAGATGTCGAGATAAGAGGGGGTAAAGCATTCTAAAATCCTTGTTTCTCGATGAAACCCTATTATTTGAGTACTCGTTTCAAATGAGTACCTACAACATAGGTTTATGGCAGTATTGAGGAAATGTTGAAATCTAAAACACGGATAACGCGCTCTATCAATAGCTCTGATATGACACTCGTTTTTACATTTTTCATAAACATAAATTGGAAAGTCTTTGAATGAGGTTTTTTAGAAATATTTAACTAAGACCCTTGCAAGAAGAGATATCGAAGACGAGGCAATTAATTATCCACGAGACGCAAGCTGACTATTGCATGTGATTTTTATCCATGTATGTTTCTTTTGTAGATAGACTGGTGGAGAGATTCACGACTGGTTCGCACGAATAGTTGAATGATATAAATATCGATTTTGGAAGCTGGGAAAGGAGTGTTTCTAGAACCCGTCAGCGGAAAATATATCCGTCATAAATTGTTATGGAAAAATTCCACGGAGATACGTTATTGTCGTCTAGGAATAACAGGTATCATTAAACCGAGCTCTTTATTCTTTGTTTCTCTTGATATGGGATAAAACTTATTATATATTTGTCTAACGACGAAACTTTTTGTCAGTGATATCAGACAAACTTTACAACCGACCTTTGAAGATGTGTTTTTTACAGAGAGTGTTTCTTCATAATTTCATCGTTACATTTTTTGTGCCATGTTCTATCGTCTGTCTGGAAAAACAAGAGACTCGTCAAGGCCTGAAACGCTCCACTGGCTATCAATTCTTTTGTTAACATTTTGCGATTTCAGGAAGTTAATTGCTTAAAGAAGAATGCATAAAATGAAAATTAACAAAATTGACTTTATCCCCTTTATTATTTGAGCAACAATCCTAAAGGCCCCTATTCCTGTGTTTGTTGAAAAATGCATTCCTTTTCCAAATTGAAGTTTTCTTATGACCCTACAGTCATCCTGCGAAAATTTCAACAGAATCCAATAATAATTGTTTTTTTATGAAAACCACAAGGCCCCTTTTCCTGTGTTTTCTGATGGATCCACTTCATTTCCGAAAGGAACTTTCCTTGACACCCAACAATCGCTCCATTTCCGTGATACTTAATTGACATTACCCATTTTAAAAAGATTCAATTCTTAGGATTATACAACATTCTGCGAAAGTTTGAAGACGAATTCGAATAGGACTATGGATTTTTTTTGTTTTGTTTTGTTTTTTGTTTTTTTTTTGTTTTGTTTTTTGTTTTTGTTTTTCGTATGGCCCCTTTTTACATGGTACTTGACGGATCGTACCCCATTCTAAAAAGAACCATCCTTATAATTGTACAATTGTTCTACGAATGTTTTAACTGAAACCGATGAACACTGGGGATATAATTGTGTTACCTGGAATATCTAAATGAATTTTCATAAGCCCTCCCCCCCTTTTCGTGTGATATTTGACGGAACAGATCCACTGTAAAAATCAGCAAATTCAAAAAAGGTACAATCAATCTCTGAAATCTGTGGATTTGTTGTGTAAATGAGGATTCTTAGTGAAGTTTTCATGGTGTCCCTTTACCCATGATACTATACAACACAAACAAAATTTAAAAGAACAATTCTAATGAAGGTACAATCATTCTGTAAAAGTTTAAAGAGAATCAATGAAAACAGTGGACTGAATTGTGTCAATTTTCATAAGGCCCCCTTTTCCCGTGAAATTTAACAAATCAGACCCAATTTACAAAGGAACAATTCTAATGATAGTTCAATCGTTCTAAACGTTTGAAGAAAAGATAAAGACTGGGGACTTTGTTGTGATAACGTTTTTGTAATCAAATTTTCATGAGGCACTTTTTCTCGCGAAACAAGAGATTCGACCCAATTTACAAATGAACAGTTCAAATGATGGTACAATCATTCTATTAAAGTTTGAAGGGAATCTAAAAAGGACTTGGGACATTCATGTTTTAATGGGTTTTTTGTGATAAAAATTTTCATACAGCCCCTTTTCCTGTGATACTAGACAGACCAGACCTACTTTGGAAAAAAATTCTAATGATGGAACAAACATTCTGTGAAAGCTTGAAGAGAATTTGATGAAAACTGTGGACTCTAGAGTGTTAACAAGGATGTTTAATGGATTTTTTTTTTTTCAATTAAATAGACATAAGGCCGCTTTTCCCGTGTTTTTTGACGGATAGGATCCAATTTCGACAGGAAAGAGCCTTTTTATGGAACAATTATTCTGAGAAAATTTAAAGCGAATCAAATGAAAACTGTGGACTCTAAAGGATTAACAAAGAAAAGTTAGCGGACGACTTGACGGACGGCCGGCCGGACGAACGAAGGGCGGACGCACGAACGTCGGACGGGAAAACGCCATCGCTACGGCTCTTGGAGAAATAAGAAGGTTCTAACAATGGCTCCTGGTTTCTAACCCTTCCCTATAAAATTTGTATAAAAAAAAAAAACTTATATTTTGGACATCCTCCTCCAGTCATTTAACATTTCATGGGTTCGATCCCCGGCGGCGGCACATATCCTTTCCGACATTTGTCTCTCAAAAATGGGTGGATAATTGTAAACCTAAGTGGGATAGCAGCCGGAGGCTAGGAAAGGATGTAGTGGAGGTCCTGGTGTGAGAAATCGTTGTTGTTGTTGTCTTTTTTCATAAGGGACAAAAATATTGGAAATTTAAATTGTGTCAAATAGTCATTTTTGTTCAGTATAGTTAGGCTAAAAGGTCCATTTCGGCTAAGATTAACACACAATTTTCTCTTGCAATTTTTTTTATTTATTTATTTTTTTTTTTAAACTTGGTGATCAATTCTATTTTCCTCACAGTAGAGATACAGTGTGGTCTCTCAGTCTTATCTTGTGAAGCGGATTCATACCGAAGGGTGATTGGAGTTTTTTCTTGTCTCTTTGAAAACAAAAATATTCTTTTCATTTCTTAACTCAAACGTACTACAATGTGTATATGCTTAACCTTTACTAGAACACATGGAAGAATGTTGGTCTAACGGCTTTATCATAAATGAATGGATCAATATAATCGGTGAACCCATTAATTCGATGAGTCTTTGGCCACAACTGACTGATCGCTGGCCCTGCCCAATGCCTCCGCTGGCCCTGCCCAATGCCTCCACTAGCCCCGCCTACTAAGCTTCTCAAGGGAAGTACCACTCAGATAGTAAACGGCGTTAGTCTCCAAATTTTATGGCCAGTAAACTGTAACAAAAACTTAAAATGACTGGTTGGCGACCTAAAGGTCATAACTACAGCCTGGATAATCTGTTGTTACCGAACAGAGAGAGTAGAATGTTTCCCACTAATTTTTGGAGTTCAACGTTCACTTCACGTGTGAATGAATGATTTGATTGGTCAATTGATTCTTTGATTAACAGCCGCGATTGTTCAGTTGCTCTTATAGTAGCTAAACTTATTTGTCGTAGACCTAGTACATGTACTAGCCAACCTGCTAAAACAATTTTAATTTGGATGAATCTTAAGCGAATGCACTGCTTCAGCTTGATCGTTGATGTTCCGGAACTAAATGAATGCGCTGTTTAACCCTTTCCTGTTTTGCAAAATTTGGACCTGTCCATATTCAAAGGTTTTGCAGAGTTGGTTTTATTTGAAAGTTAGGTAGAAAATATTGTGGAAAAAGAAGAAATTGCGTGTAATAAGCAATTTCTTCTTTTTCCACAATGTTTTCTCCAAATAAAAACGTAAATACCAGGACTGAACAGGAAAAGGTTAAAGTAATGTGTTCTTTGTATATTCAATTTGGCGCAAGTCTACTCGTAAATGGCAAAATTTATGTCTACACTAAAACAAACAAAAATGATTCTTCGGAAACTTTTTAATAAAATAATAATTGTTATACATTTCAGGTACCCATGACGTTTCCATGAAAGTTGTGTCGAGACCAAGTCAACTGTGAATGGTTTACATGAATTCAACAAACTTTTCTGAGCGGCATGGTTACGGGGTATTCAGTTACCTTCGAGGCTATAACCAAATGGAGTCACCTCAAGGAAATCCAACATCACTGGATCATTCGGTTTTACTCGGTTTCCTTATCGCCATACTTGTCATGGGCCTTCTGGGTAACGGAATTGTAATCTACGTCATAGCCTGTGAGCGGAAGTTACATAATGCGCCGTTTTATTTCCTGGTGTGCATTTCCGTTACCGACCTATCCAAAACCGTGTTTTGTCTCCCTTTTATTATCGGTACAGTGTATAACAATTTTACGTGGACATATAGCGATCAAACCTGTACAATTTTAGCGTTTTCGAATTCATTTCTCGGTGTTGCCACTGTTATTGGTTTACTAGCAGTTGCTGTAGATAGATACATGTCTACGACGGCTCCAAGATTTTACAGTAAGTGTTCACACGGTCTAGTTAATCTAGCAGTTATAATCGTCGGATGGGGCGTGGCCTTCTGCTTATCATTCCCGCCTATTTTTGAGACCGACGCCTACAAATATATACCAGAAGAGCTTCAGTGTACCTTCAACCAACAACCCTATCGCAAAAACGATACACTTGGTTACACAATATCCTTTCTCTGTGTTATATGTGTAATTATATTTCTCTATATTCGTATATTTATATTCATGAGATCGCACCGCCGAATGGCGCCACTGTACCACGAACCTGCGCAGAGCAACAATTGGGCGTTTTTCGGCCCCGGTGCAAATGGGCAAGCTTTAATAAATCTCCTTAACGGCTTTACTGGGCCTCCAACTGCCTTCACCACCGCTGTTCGGAACATGCATCAAAATTTCGGACGTGTTGTTAACTTACGGGTAATGAAAAATGAACACCTTACCAGACTATTCTTCTTTTCGAGTGTTGCTTACGCCCTGCTATGGCTGCCATATTTGTTTCGTGTCTTCGTAAAAGTGTTTTTGGACAATTTATTCATATCACCTGAGTACATTGTTGTGTCTATGGTATTGAGTCACTGTCATATAGCCGTATGTCCTTGTATCTATCTATTTCTAGGAAGTCCTATACGGGATTGTATTTTCGATCGGTTTAGACAGCTTCGCAGTGGCCGGACATATATCGGTGTATCGCAAAATGATTCAGAACAAAGTGAAGCTAATGTGCGCTGTGTTGAACTCGAAGTTTAAAAGATAAAGATTTTTTCAATGTAAACTGATGTTAACAAAGTATAGCAAATTAATAGATTTTCATGAATATTTGATTTAGGTAAATTATCTTCTTTTCCAATATTTATTAATGGAATTTTCACGATAAATATTCTTTCTTCGCGTTTTATCGACTAAATTCATTTAAGATTGAATTTAATGTGATTTATTCTCAGTGTCCTACTTTGAAACCTCGGAGTTTATCCGTTGAGATCGTTTGTCTTCGGATGATATCGATAAAGACTGTGTTGCTAGCGGAATCTAATGACGTAACTGATACGTCATGGAAAGTACAAATGAGGCAATTTTCGGTGCACTTGTCAGAAAACGTATTTAGCCTATGAATTCCTGTTTCATTCGGGTTGTACTTCGTTGACTTTTTTTTTCTTTTTTTTTTTTTTTTTTTTTTTTCGTCTCGTAACGCCATTTTTTTTTTTTTTTTCTTTTAATTTATTTTTGGGGGGGGGGGGATGGGGCTTCTTTTGTTTCTTTTTTTAAAGGTACGAACAGTCATGTTCATTACAAAATAGGCTAAATCACTTTCTTACATAAGTCAGAAAACATTACAGTTGGAATTGTGAAAAATTCATTGTATGCGCAAGAGCCGCTTTAAGCGAACCTTTGAGTAATTAGGCGATATATGGTATTACTATACGCTACGTAGAAAATTGTGTAGCTCACTCACAATCTCACATCCAGTTCAATGCCTCTGTGATCAATGTCGACATAAATCATTTGAATATTTTCTATGGATTCCTTAGTTTGAATAATAACAAAAATTATGATATACATATTATCTAGAATTCTGTGTTATTAGAAAAATCTGAGGAATTCATCGAAACATAAATAAATATACCTAAAAAAATCAATGTTGTCGGCTACGTGGTGGACAATCCCAGTCTGTCATTTCGAAGACAATCCCAGTCTATAATTTCTAAGACAATTCCAGTCTATCAGTCTGTGGACAATCCCAGTCTGTCATTTCGAAGACAATCCCAGTCTATAATTTCTAAGACAATTCCAGTCTATCAGTATGTGGACAATCCCAGTCTGTCATTTCGAAGAAAATCCCAGTCTATAATTTCTAAGACGATTCCAGTCTATCAGTCTGTTGACAATACCAGTCTGTCATTTCGAAAACTATCCCAGTCTGTCATTTCGAAAACAATTCCAGTCTGTCACTCTGCAGATGTACATTTTATTTATATCAATATATATAACTTAGTAATATTTTAATTTGTGATAAATCATGATTCAGTATTTGTTATTAGCCTCTAATGCCGTTTCACAATCAACATTATTAGAGTCAGATCCACATTTAGTTTAAGCTTTTCTAACACAATAGGTGTCATTTTTGAAATTTAGAGAAAACGAGAACAGGGTTCTTTTTTAATGTTGTTGGGGGAATGGAGAAATTAATTGCTTGCTTCATTTTTTTCAGTTTTATTTCGCTAATGGGTGTCTTTAACCTATACTCAGATTTGACCCGTTTATACACGTACAAATGACATTATGAATGTCAATTTCAACAATTCCACATTTTCAAAGATCTAGAACAACCGCACAGTCTTATCAGCGTCTTCACTATGCAATTTCAAGATAGAACCCCCCCCCCTTTTTTTTCTTCAGGCGGTCAGCTAATTGACCAATTAAAAAACCATTCGACTAATCAAAAATTCTATTTAGAACGGAAGTAAATTTTTAACTCCGACATTGGTCGATATTTATGTGAAATTCGACCAACAATTTTTGTTTTCATTTCACTGACCATACATTTGCATAATATTGCCGTTAAGCAGCGAAGTGGAACTTCCTGTCGGAGTTAGTTGGGCGACAAGCAGAGTAAGTGGGCGAGCCAGCGATCCATTAATATTCTAAGTGCATTAAGTTGATGTCCAGGCTTCTAGATGTATAGGCTTTCCGCACGTGCGAAATTATTGGTAATGTCACGAACCGACTCATACGTGAACCCGTAAATGAATTCTCACAAGTATAGTTGTACGGACTGTACAGGGTGACAGGGTTTTAGGGCGAAATTTCTCCGCAAACTTTTCGATTCCCGTATGGATATTATGTAAAAAAGCCTTTCAAATTGGAATAGGAGATAGTAAAGAAGTGTTGCATTAAACACACTTTTCTGTGACACGGTCTAAATTGTCTACGCAATGTTGGGTGAGTAGGAACATTCACGGTAAAAAAATCATTCCAATTCATCCGGCATAAATGTCCTAGATATGTTAACAAGAAGCGGACGTACGGTCGTATGTCGATACGGACGGACAAACTAACTGACGGAGATGATGCCAATAGATTCTTCCTTTTTGTGGCGGCGCATAATGATGGCATGCGCCATCGGAGCGGACTAAAGAAAAATTCTGAACAAATAATAATTGGGAAAGTTATAGAAAAAAAATCAACCACTGTGTCATAAATAAGTGACCACGAGATATAGTTCACTTCTATAGTATTAAGCAGTAGTCGTACAGATTATTTCGTGACACCCGAAAGTATCACTTACAGAATTGGTGGTCTTGGAGGTACAGTACCACCGACTAGTCCTTTAAGTGGCCAACCACGTTGTTGTTGTGTTGTTGTATTTGTAGTTTTATAAGGTCCCTCCGTGCTCGAGGCATATATGGTATGGACCCCAGGCTGCAACCCACCAGCCCGTTTAAAAGACTTTTTCACATCGAAAAGGGTTGAGATTTGATGAGAAATGAATTTCAATTCTCTTACTCAGCAAAAGGACAAATTTGGGTGCCAAATTTTAAGGATACAAGATGCTAATTTAGCAAAGTGTGTACCCATGGTGCCCGTAGGCCTATAATGTTACAAAAGATTAACATCCTTTATTGTTCACGTGATCAACCTGATCTTAGGGCATTACTTTTATTCTCTCTTTTTCTTATAACCTTTGCTATTAGAATTCGATTTTGCATTGCCATTACCACTATTTCCCCCCTTTTAATCATACTTCTTTCATCAATTTAGGTTTAGGTATGTGGATTTACACTTCGCTATAAGAGTGTGTGTGATTTATTTCTTTATCATTTCTTTTTTCTTTAAAGTGTCAAATTCAAGTTTTAGTCATTTATATATATATATTTTTTTTTTCATAGTTACATTATGTGTATACTTTGTTTAAGTGTAAACTCTTCAATTTTTTTTTTTTTGGATTTCTCTTTCTCTCTTTTCTCTCTCTCTCTCTCTTTTTTTTTTTTTTTTTTTTTTTTTTTCCTATTACCATCACCATTTTTATTTACATTGTTCTTATCTCTTATATATACAAATAACCAACCAGTACAAAACAGTATGGTCTATATACTAATTTTCCCCTTGAAACAATGTTTTTTTTTTTTGTTTTTTTTTTTTAATGTTCTAATCATTTATATACAAAATAAGTCAGCTGCTTAAAACAGTCTTGGCAAAATTCTAATTTCCCCCTTGAAACAATGTGGCAAGAGAAGTATAAATAAAGCTTATTGATATTACATATGGTAAAGAAAAGGAAAACTGGCTAATCAAATTTTTATCTGATAGAGCGGATGGCTTATAATACCAAGAATAATAGGATTAACATTGCTTTATTCCTTTGGTAAATTATAAAATCAGAAGAGTAAATTCTCAGTTTGGTATTGCCTTCTCCCTTAAATGGTGTCTAAAATCTAGCTTGGACATTGTTTGCATTGTTTTTGTTGTACAGGCATTGTTAGACAATACCTTTTGTAAATCGTTATTTTCAAACATACATAAAACACAGTGCAAACAACTTACAAGCTTGATGGTTCAAAGTGTGATTTCTCAAATTATTTCGGCTTGATACTTTTGTTTCTTATCAAGTTTGCTGATTACCTTCAATCCCCCTTATCTTTAACCCTTTCCTGTTCAATTCCTGATTTTTAAGTTCTGTGTACCTATGTTTGAACAGTGTGAAAAAAGAAGAAATTTCTTGTAACAAGCAATCCCTTGTTCTTCTACAACATTTACTACCTTTCCCCCTGAAACAATGTTTTTTTTTGTTTTGTTTTGTTTTTTATTTAGTGTTTGCAATAACCATCAATTACTAGTAGTTATTATTATTGTTTCTTTTTCATTTTATCGTTATCACAATGGAGTTTTTTAGGGGGGGGGGTATCATTTTTTTTTTTTTTGAATTTTTGTTTTTCTTTAATCAGTATAATTTAGTAATGTATTTATAACAAAAATAAGCACATGTTATTTACAATGTTATGGCAAAAACTAATTTGTTTCATATATACAAAATAACCAAGAACTAAATCTGTTGTTAATCCTGGGCTATCAAGAGAGCAGCCATTTACTGACCTCCCTTTAAGGACAATTCGCAGCTTTAAGGCTGTTTAGCACAGTCCTATGTTTATAACTTTAGAAAATTAAGTATTATTATATAAGCCCATGGTTACTCAATTTCATAATATTGTATTATTTGTATTTCTAATATGTTATCCCAAATCATGTTCCTAGATATTCTGATATTCTAGCAATATTGTTACAGCCTTATCTATCAATTTCAATTTCTAAAGAAGCAGCCATATGCTGACCTCCCATAGACGTTATTCAAATTTATAACTATTATTATGATTGTTATTTTTATATTGGTTAAATTAAATTGGTTAAATTAGTTAGCATCCCAATCTGCACATTTTGCGCCATCAGACTAAACTGTTGCTTTACTGCTGAACTTGTATTGTTTAAAATTTTACTTTATTTATACTGTTTTCCCCAATCTTATTCTTCAATATCCAGACAAATTCACTACAGTTTATCTATTAATTTTATGTTCTTCAAATACTTGAAGACAGCATTTCTGGTTTGAAGCGCCAATTTGTTTTCTGGGAACATTAGGGTTTTTCTACTTATAACTGGTATATCCAGGCAGAGTAGTTCATTTCGAAAATCGACCCTCTCTTTTCTATATAACGGACATTCAAAGAAAACATGGTCAAAGGTTTGTTCTATCTCACATCGTTCGCAATTAACCTTTGGGAACCTTTCTGCTCCTAAACGACTTACCTTTAGCCTTAACTTTGTATAAACTGTGTCATGGACTTTGTTAGAACTGTAAACCGTGATAGCTGATGGTTGATCATAATAACCGTATTTTGATAAGTCCGTTTTCTTAAATTCATTTTTAATGTTCTGTTCAATGAGATGGTACATTTCTTTAACACTCAGTTTGATTTTGTTAATTTCACCCGAAGTCGCTCCTTTTTTAGCGGTTTGGTCGGCTATTTCGTTCCCTATTATACCCACATGGCTTGGGATCCATACAAACGTGGTTTTTAATTCTCTTTCTTTAAAATATTTTATTGAAAGTAATATTTTATCTAGGATTTCAGGGCGTGATTTGGATTTACCTGACTGCATAGATTGTAACGAGCTCAGGGAATCCGTAAAAATCGTTATATTTGAGGTTTTGAATAAATGGGTATCCCTTTTCTTAAGCCAATCCAGTGCATAGTCAATAGCACTCATTTCACATGTGTATATAGACAAACCATGGTCCATTTTAATCCCTTTATTCAAAATGACAGTGTTTTCTTCATCAAAGATAACAACCCCGGCCCCTGCTATATACTTTTCTTGGTCTTTGCTGCCATCTGTATACACTTTAATTGAATTTCTGTATTTTGACAAGTGTTCTTTTGCTTTATGTAATTGGAGACTGTGATTGTCTTTCTTTGAGATATGATGAGTTAGTTCTAAATCTATGTCTGGTTTGCATATTTCATAAATGTCTCTTTGATACGGTTGCACCAGATCGTTTGCATTTAAATTGTATTTTGAGGTCAATTCTTGAATCTTTTGAGAGTATGGATTTTTAACCGATTTGACCCGTTTTGGATTAAAGAGAAAGATTGGATCAGTCTCAATTTTTTCATTTATCGGTAGATTTGCGCCATGGCCTATAGATCTTGCCCAATACTTTAACATGTTCATTTCTCTTTGTTGCTGTAAGGGTAGGTCACCACATTCTGCTATTAATGTACTTATGGGTGTGTGTTTTGGACAATTTGTGATGACCCTAAGGGCCTTATTTTGTAATTTTTGGAGTTTTTCAAGCACACTATTATTTGCTGAGTTGTAAACAATAGAGCCATAATTCAGTTTGGATTTTATTAAACTCTGATAAATGTTAAATAGGGATTTTTTGTCAGATCCCCAACTATAGCCTTTGATTGATCTTAAGAGATTTATGTCTTTATCAACTCTTTTGGTAAGTTTATTTATGTGCTCCTGCCAGTTAAGATACTTATCAAAGATGAGTCCGAGGAACAATGCTGATGAGCTAAATTGCAGAACATTCTTGCCTAATTTTAATTTAGGGAAATCCGGGTCTTGTTCGGGTGGTTTTAATTTAGATTTTAGGTGGAACATAACTACCTGTGTTTTTATAGGATTTATTAGAAAGCCATTTTCTTTGCTCCAATTGTCGATCGAGTTTAGAGCCTTTTGGGCTTTTTTAACTGCTAATTTTGGACATTTTGATTCCGTCCAGATTGCGCTATCATCAACAAATTGAGAGAGTTGTATGTTGTCAAGTGTATTGTTTTCTGTCTTATTATGTCTATCCATTTTATCTCTAAGAGAATTCATGACGAGTGAAAAAATGATGGGCGATAATACACTTCCTTGGGGACACCCGTTCAATGTTTCAACAGTTTCAGAAACATGACCTTGATATTTAACTTTTATTTTTCTACTTTCTAAAAAATCTTTGATCCAGTTCAAAATTTTACCCCTAAGGCCTATCTTTTTTAGATAAATTATTGCTCCAGAATTCCATAGTTTGTCAAAAGCAGCAGTTAAATCCAGAAATACAGCAATTAGAAAATGTTTGCTTTTTTGAACGCGTCGAATATCGGTCTCTAATCTAGTTAAGTTATCTTCACAAGAGTGTCCTTGTCTGCAGCCTGATTGATAATTTGATATTAGATTATTCTTTTCTAAATAACTGCAGAGTCTCGGTTTAATCATTTTTTGCATGAGCTTTGTAAAAGTACTTGTGAGAGATATTGGTCTATACGACGCTGGGTCAGTTTTGGGTTTATTTGGTTTAAGCAGGGGAATTATGGTTGCTTCATGCCAAGAATCTGGAGTTTTACCTGTATTCCAAGATTTGTTAAAGAGGTACAAAAGTTCGGATTTAGCATTTTGTGACAGGTTTTTTAGAACAGAGTAATGTATTCCGTCATCACCAGGAGCACCATTTTTGCAATCCTGCAGAGCCTGGTCCAATTCAAACATAGTGAATTCCGAATTAAACGGCAAATTCTTACCCACATCGGCTTCATGAACCGGATCAAAGCCCCGCAGAATGAAATCGGCCTCTGCCTTTTGTTCTAGAAAATCATTATCATAACCATCATTGCTACTGACCTTTTCGTAATGTTTTACAAGCACAGACGCTTTTTCTTTTGCATTTGTAACAACTTTCTGATCTATTACGAATGGATGGTTTGTTTGTGGCTTAGTTCCTTTAATCTTTCTGACAAAATCCCAGACTTCCTTTGAGTTTGTTCTATCGTTAATTTTGGAGCAAAAATCTTGCCAACCTGTTCGCTTTGCTTGACGTATTGTATATTCAGCGTCGCGTCTTGCTTGTGTGTATAGATCTCTATCAACTTTAGTTTTGCTAAATCGGAGTCTTTTTCTTAAATTTTCTCTGTTTTTAATTGCACGGGAGCAATCGTCTGTCCACCAGGGCACTTGATATTTCCTTTTTAGATTTGATTTTGATTGAGGTATAGTTTTGTTTAGTGTTGTTTCTAGTTTCTTACAATATTTATTAAAAAATATTTCTATATTTTCGTCAAAAGCGCTTTCATTGAATTCTAAACTGCATTCATATTTAAAACCTTCCCAGTCTGCTTCTGAAGCCTTTCTAAAGTTCCATTTTGACTTTACAGTGTCAGTGAGTGTACCTAGCCTTTTCCTTAATGTTATATGAATTACTATTGGCAGATGGTCACTCCCAAATGAGTTGTCAACAACACTGAATTCGCTAAACGGATGTAATTTAGCAGACACTAGGCCCAAGTCTATAGCACTTGCTTTGTTTGCACTTGCATCTATTCGAGTCACTTGGCCATCGTTTAGTATGTTAACCTGATTTGCAGAAAGAAATTCTAATAAGGTTTCTGCCTCGCCGTCATGTCTATAATCTCCAGGGGGGTTCCAGCTTAAATGTTTAAGATTAAAGTCTCCGACAATTATGCTGTAATTATTTAGGTTTTGGAATATATTTGGCAAATTTTGGTTAGTAATTCCTTTTTTGTCTATGACATGTAAATTGTGAACATCAATGTTATGGGAATTTCCAAAAATTGTTATTGCGCATAATTCTATCTGGTTTGTGAAGTGTACATATTTTTCAATGAATTGGACCCCATTTTTTACATAAATGCATAAACCCCCACCTGCGCTATTTTGTCTAACTTTATTAATTGGTTCTTGATACCCTTTGAGATTGAATGGTTTGTTATTTTGCTTATACCATGTTTCCTGGATACAAATAACATGTATAGGATCTCTAGTATTATTTATGAAATTTTGAAGTTCATTCATTTTCAGGCTTGTTTGGCCTTTAATTGATCTTGCGTTCCATGACATGACGGCGAGTCCGTATTCATTATTTATAGTTGAATTGTTATTATTTTTCACCGCCATGGTCTATAATTAATTTGTAGTCGTTACTTTTACATTATTATATTTTTGTAATAAAACTATCAATGGCGGCTGAGGTAGTGATGAGGACGAAAGCTAAAACCATCCTGGCGATTCATAAATGGAGGGGGGAACGGAAAGTAAGCACCAGGTGCCCGGAATGGCGGCCTATAAAATCTTTGCGGAGAGCCCTGACCCTTGAAATGTCCATTTCCTCCATTCTGAGTGTATTTCGGTCTAATTTCTTTTTGCTTTGCTCCATTATTTTGAAGACGCCGATTTGAATAAGAATTTTGATTTCTATAATCCTTTTTATCCTGGGTTTTATTTGTCCCTTCAGAGCTCTGATTTTCACTATTTTTGGAGCATTGTTTTATTTCATGATTCTTAAAAAGCTTGTTATTTAATACTTCCAGTATTTCAGTTTCGCTTTTTCCGACCAACAGTTTCGCTATCTGATGTAAATCTGACTCATTAATTTCTTTTGAAATTTTCTTTACTTGTAAAGTTTTTGGAATTTCTAAACCAGCTATTTTACATTTACTTGTATATTGGTTGATAATTTTTGAGTTTAGGTTTTGAATTTTGTTTGAATACTTAAAGTATGCTGGACAACCTTTATAAGCAGCGCTATGCTCACCTGAGCAGTTAGCACATTTCTTTGCTCTCGATCTGCACTGTTCATGAGAATGATTGCCTGCGCAGTGTGGACAATGTAGTTCATTGTAACACACGCTTTTAGTATGTCCAAAACCCTGACATTTGTTGCATCGAAATACGGATCTTAATGCAGGTGAAATCTGGTGACCAGCAATATTCATAGGAAGGTTTGGGGAATCAAAAGTTACAATTAGATTTGTATCATTGCGGCCTTTTGTTACTTTAGATACACCTTGAGAGCTGGCTAACCTCTTTTTGATATCTTCAATTTGGTTTTTGTCACTAATTTCAATGATTCCCCTAGCCAAGCTTGGTTTATCATCCTGAATTTTTAAATCAAATTGTCCAAATTTAAAATTTTTCAGTTGAGTTACTTTATCTTCTCGTATTTTTATTCTGACGCTATTTTTCACGTTATTTATGTTACTTAGAATTTTGATATGGCTTGAACTGAATTCTTTTAAAAGGGCTGTAAAAAGTTCACCCATTTTGCCCGCTTGAGTCCCCATTGCACCAATAACTATAATTGTGAAGGAAAGCCATATTGGTGTTTTACTTTGGGCCTTGTTTTGTCTTTGTCCCTTTCCTTGGACAATCGACCAACCTTCATCTTCATCCTCTTTTGAACCTCCTTGATGCACAGTTGTTGGAGTGCTAGTGACAGCCCTTGAATAGCGCCCTAAGTATGATTCAAGGGAGTTTGTGGAGTCTAAAGATTCCACAGAAGAGTCTGCCAATAAAAGTTGTTTGGCATCTGGAGATCCAAAAGATGACGAAGAAGAGTTGGCCACCTCAGAATAGGGTCTCTTCTCTACTCTTTGGTTTGGGGTGAAGGGGGTCATAGGAGTCATTTTGTCAGATTCCATCTTATAGCAAAATGTGATGTTTTTTATGTGAGATATCTTAGAGGATGGTTGTTAGATAGTGAATTTTCAATTTAAAGAAACAGATTTGAAACAATGTGAAAGTTAGTAGGGGTTATAATTAAACCAAACCAGTCTGTTGAACATCAACACCTAATTTCTCCTTTCCTGTTCTCTTGATAATCCAATATAATTTTTTTCACAATTTAAGATTTATTAGTTCACTTTATTACTATTATTGCTTATTATTCTAAAATAATTTTTGGCAGATCTATATTGACACAATATAAGTGTAAAAGAAATAGATTTAAGATAATCTGCTTGTTATCAAAAAGGATTAAATCACAAGAAACACGATGTTGACCCTTCGGTGATCAATAAATCTTTCGGCCAACCACGTTAGAGCAATTTCTTCATAAGTAAGTGCTCGAATCTGATTAATATAAAATTTGAAATTGCATTAAATTTAAGTTTAAGTAACAGGATATACACTAACAAATTATTGATAAATTCTTTTTTCGAAAATTATTACAAAAATCAAAATATATTTAGAACTATGCTACGCAAAAGAAAAAAAATCGGATGTTTAGTAATAATTTGTTATATAAAGGGAGGTAATTTTCCAAAACAGGTCGTGAATCGAAAGTCAGAAGGCTTATTTGGAAACATTCCGAGATTGGTGTGTGTTGGGGTGGTAACTTAGGAATTAATGAGCCCTTACCGATATGCGGAGTTGTCCCGAAAATTGTCATTTAATTATCTCCCTTGACAATACTCGGTAGTTCTGGTTAAATTTTGTGTATGAGTTTATAAAAGCTGAGACTTGATTGGGTGGTGTGTTTTTGGTTTTTTTTTTTTGTTTTTTTTTTTCTTTAGTAGGCCTTTTACAAGAAGAGAAATATAGAATATCCCTGTAATACTCTAAGAATATGAAATTGTTGTGGTAGTTTGAATCGTCTTCCCTTCCAAGACCACCAATTTCATTCTCATCCTGTTTTCATAGTTTACTTTCCGAACTTGTAGAATTATTGGTAATGTCACGAACCGACTCATACGTGGCCCGTTAATGTATCCACACAAGTCCAATTGTACGGACTATGCAGGCTGACTGGTTTCAAGACTAAATTTCTCCGCAAACTTTTCAATTCCGTTATTGCCATACTTGTCTTTTTATGTTAACTTCACAGATTTTTTTTTTTTTTTTTTTCAAATATCTACTTAACTGAGTTCCTAAGGTGGGCCATCCTTACAACTTTTATTCCAAAGATACGGTAATTGATCCTATAGCGCCCATCTGAGTCTATGTAGAAGTAAAATGGCGCAAGTGCCCTTATTTTGGCCAAAAGTAACCTGTAACCTGTTCTTAGTACATTATGTATTGTGTAAAAAATAAAAAAAAAATACATCATAACAGTGTTTCAAGGTAATTGTTCCAGAAGTGTACTGTCGATATAGAAAGAGGGTATTTTTCTAACATATGACCTAGTAACCTATATCTTAAAAGAACGTAACACCGGGGTATCAAATGGCTTATGGGTTAAAAAAACTAGTTGAGTTGTAGTGCTTTGGTAAAGACTTACGCTTTCCGGGTCAAAGAAACAAATATATCTATACTGAATGAAATTAATTGTAAACTATATGAATATGCGTTTATTTCTTAGCAAGATAGGCAGTCTTCTGCTAGAATAACATTGAAAATACATTGAAATAACATTGAACGATTTGTGTTACCACTGACGCCTTACTCATTTATATTTCAGACTGACGTCCACTCATCACTGTAGAATGCGTGTATGTAGAGTCTGTGATCTTTTTCTCATAAAAACGAGAGCCATGTTGGACATGGCAATTCCCCGCCGTAAAAGCTTGATAGTAAACTGAGGACAGTTAGATTTAGGCTTCTTGTGCTCTGCACTTCTTGTCAATGAATTCGATAATAGATATTATACTTTCAGTGACATGCTCTGGACAGAACCTTAAAAACAACAAAGGGCTATCACTCCAAATTTATGCAAGCCAGAGTTGTGCACTGCAATTCTCCCTAGTGAGATCTATCCACCTATGAAGTTTCAAGTTGATAGCTATTTTACTTTTAGAGATATCCTTCGGACAAAAAGTTTGTCTTTAAAACAACAAAGGACAATAGCTCCAAAATTATGCCAGCAACAGTTGTGGGTCTGGTGCACTTCTCCTAAATGAGGTCTATCCACCTATGACGTTTCGAGTTGATAGCATTTATACTTAAGGAGATATGCTCCGGACAGGCTTAGTGACGGAATGGCGGTAGGATAAAATGACGGAATGACGTACGGAGACCATTACTATATCCCCTTCGCCGAAACGGCGGGGGATAATAAGATATAAAACGATTTTGTTTTGGTGGGTGTGTTGTTGTTGTTTGTGTTTTTGTTGAAAAATAATAAGACGAAATTAAGAAATCTAATCCCACTGTACGAACCCACCAAGCACATGTCATAAAACGACATAAAATAGAAACAAAGATTTTAACAGCTTCAGAAAGTGTTTGCATAACTTCTGATCGTGCTTACTTTTCCGTAAAACGAGTTTTCAGCTAATCAGAGTGCAGAAATCTTTTAATACGAAACTAAAGTTAAAACGCGTGTCATTATGTTTTGGCAATTATCTTTAAGACTCTTAACGTTACTATTAAGCCCGAGATACAGCACTAGTTCATATAATTATGCTGTTGAAATATTGATGTTAAACTGAAAAAGCTGCAACACTAAATAATTGTCAAGCAAGACATCATATCCCTACGAAAGGAAACTAGAGATGTCCCTTCAAAAAACAGATTGTTTGAGGTGCTTTACACAGAGAAGTATCTAATAGTCCAGAACTGATTTATTTGATAATGGCGACATATCAAACAAAGACTGTACCTCTCATTTACATACATACATACATACAGACAGACAGACAGACAGACAGACATGCATAAATGTATACATACATACATACATACATACATACATACATACATACATACATACACTCATTCCAAATGTACTTTATTACATTAAACACGTACATACGTGCTTACATACATACATACGATGTCCGATAGTTTTCTAGTGAAGCGTTATAAAAAAAAGGGATAGATTACTATAAGCGTTTTAAAGGAAAAGTATTTTTTTTTAAAAAAAACACGAAAGAAACATAGTGGTCATTACGCACAGCTTGACATGAATGCAGTTTTTTTTTTTTTTTGGGGGGGGGGGATCGCTCACATAAGGACACTGTCGACGTCATAATGTTAAGATTTGGAGTTTATATGGATTTTCTCGTTAAACAACTTTGCTCTAGCCTTTTATCGTCTAAAACCGAAATAAAAGAAGCATACCACGAGAGGGATGATCATGGATAGTCTTCGCTGTCCTGAAACAACTAAAAGAATTAATTAGAAATCAGAAATTGTTTTTACGACATATGTCTCCCTACTATGTAAACAGATGGAGTGCAATGGCAGCCATTTTGAAACTCGCGGCCATTTTGGACAAAAATGAGAACATCTTGCAAAACTTGAGGTGTTGGTGAACAAGTGTATGAAGATTAATCAAACTTGGCCCTATGGTTAAAGAGCATTACCCTGGACAAGATGTCGATTTGCTAAATAAAATGGCTGCCCTTTTTAAACAGGCTGTCATTTTGAACCACAAGAAAAGTGTCGCGCAAAACAAGAGGTTATACTGAACAAGTACATGAGGTTTCGTCTAAATCATACCAATGGTTACTTAGCATTCGTCTAGACAATAAAGGTCGGTTTACAGAGTAAAATATCGTCCAATTTTAAACCACCGGCTTTTTTAAAAAAAAAATGAATAAATTTTATGCACAACTAGAGGCGATACTAACAAGCGTGTGAAGTTACGAATTCGGTCCATTGGTTACTGAGCATTCTTTCAGACATGATAGAAGTGTAATGTAGATTTAAAGAATTAAATGGCGGCCATTTTTGAAAGTTGCAGCCATTTAAAATTGGTCCTAAGGTTAATGAACATTAGTCTGGACAAAAAAATATAGATTTACTAAATAAAATGGCTGCCCTTTTGTAATCGGCTGCCATTTTGAAAAGGGGAATGTTTTGTGCACAACCAGGGTTGAAACTGTACAAGCTTGAGAAGTTAAAAAAAGGGCCATTAATTACT
Source organism: Fragum fragum (assembly GCA_946902895.1). Lineage (NCBI taxonomy): Eukaryota > Metazoa > Mollusca > Bivalvia > Cardiida > Cardiidae > Fragum > Fragum fragum. The sequence continues at coordinate 1,625,567 of OX336371.1, read as the reverse complement.
AAGCATTCGTCCAGACAGAAAATGCCGATTTGAAGAGTGAAATGGCGGCCAATTTTGAACCGCCAGCTATTTTGATAAAACAAAATCAATGCGCAACTAGAGGGGATACTATACAAGCTAATGAAGTTACAAAATCGGTCCATTAGTTACTGAGCATTCGTTCAGACGTAAAAAGTAGAGAAATGTGGATTCGGTGGCAGCCATTTTGAAAAAAGGGAAGAGTAATGCCTAGATAGGAAAAAATACAGTGCAATTGACCAATCGCGGTTTTCATTCAAGGAATAAACTGACCAATCAAATCATTTATTCATCCCGGATCTGAGCTTTCAACTCCAACATTGGCGCCCATTTTTGTTAGTCGTTTTGTTTGTTTGGCGACTAAAACGTCGTAACACACTACTGAAGCTGTAGTCACTACACTCCTTTTTTGTTAATTTTACATGGTGACACCCGAAAGTATCACGTACAGAATTAGTGGTCGTAGAAGTATATTGCCACCGACTAGTCCTTAAAGTGGCTAACCACGTTAGAGCAATTTCTTGTTTATGAAATGCTCGAATCTGATTAATATGAAAATTGAAATTCCATTAAAATAAGTTTTAAGTAACTTGGCTTACACTAATAAACTATTTATAACTATATTTTCAAAAAAATCATTATATATTTAGCAGAAAATTAAAGAACTATGCTATGCTATGCAAAAGAAAAAAATATGATGTTTAGTAATAATTTATATATAAAGGGAAGTAATTTTGCAAAACAGGTCGTGAATCGAAAGTCAGAAGGCCCGTAGATTGGGGTGGCTAATTTGGAAACATTCTGAGATTGATGTGTGTTGGGGTGGGTGGAGATAGAGTAACTTAGGAATGAGCCCCTACCGATATGCAGAGTTGTTCCGAAAATAGCCCTTTAATTATCTCCCTTGACATGACTGGGTAGTTCCGGTTAAATTTTGAGTAAGAGTGTATAAAAGCAGAGACTTTAATATTCCTGTAATACTCTTAGAATATGAATTTGTTGTGGTAGTTTGTATGGTCTTCCCTTCTGAGGAAACCATTTTCCTTCTCATCCTGTTTTTATTTTTTACTTTCTGCACGTGTGAAACTATTTGTAATGTCACAAACCGCTCATGTGTGGCCTTTAAATGTATCCACACAATTCCAATCGTATGGACTATGCAGGCAGACTGGATTCGAGACTAACTTTTCTCCGCGAACTTATCAATTCCAGTATGGCCATACTTGTCTTTTTATGTTAACTTCATAGATTTTTTTTCAAATGTCTACTTGACGGAGCGGTTCCTAAGGTGGCCCGCCCTTACAACTTTAAGTCCAAAGACACGGTAATTGATCCTATAGGCGCTCGTCTGTGTCGAAGTAGAAGTAAAATGGCGCAAGTGTCCTTATTTTGACCAAAAGTAGCCTGTAACCTGTCTTGTGGCCGTTTTGCAGAGTGAAATGGCGGCCAATTTTGAACCGCCAGCTATTTTGATAAAAAAATCAATGCACAACTAGAGGGGATACTATACAAGCTAATGAAGTTACTAAATCGGTCCATTGGTTACTGAGCATTCGTTCAGACGTAAAAAGTAGAGAAATGTGAATTCGGTGGCAGCCATTTTGAAAAAAAGGAAGAGTAATGCCTAGATAGAAAAAATACAGTGCAATTGACCAATAGCGGTTTTCATTCAAGGAATAAACTGACCAATCAAATCATTTATTCATCCCGGATCTGAGTTTTCAACTCCACCATTGTCGCCCATTTTTGTTAGTCGTTTTGTTTGTTTGGCGACTTAAACGTCGTAACACTCTACTGAAGCTGTAGTCACTACACTCCTTTTTTGTTACATGCTACTGACCTTAAATATTTCAAAATAACGCTGTTAAAAATCGAAGCGGAACATCTTGTGGGGGTTACTGGGCGAGGCCTAGATAATCAGTGGACGGGACCAGCGATTGGTCAATTGTGAGAAGTCTTGTCAAAATCGGTCTAATAGTTACTGAGTATTCTTACAGCTCTGTTACTTGAAAGAATTTTATTCTCAATTCTACAAACTGAGTAATTCTTGACAAATTGACAGTTTTGGTCATAAAAAACAATTTCGACAAGTCCCCGTGGGCAAGGTCAAGTGACTAGGGATATTATGTTAAAATGCCATTCAAATTCTGTCTTGCATAAATGGAGAGGAGATAGTAAGGAAATGTTGCATTAAACACTTATTTTCTGTGACACAGTCAAAATTGTCTAAGCCCCGACAATCATGCGCAATGTTTAGTGAGTAGGAATATTTACGGTAAAAATTTCATTTCAATTCATCCGGCATAAATAACAAAAGAAAAACTCGGAACAAATGATAAATTGGGAAAGTTATAGAAATAAAATCAACCAAGGTGTGATAAATAAATGACCACGAGGTATTCATCATTTCTATGGTATAAAGCATTTGCCGTTAATTTTATATGGTGACACCCGAAAGTATCACGTACAGAATTAGTGGTCGTAGAAGTATATTGCCACCGACTAGTCCTTAAAGTGGCTAACCACGTTAGAGCAATTTCTTGTTTATGAAATGCTCGAATCTGATTAATATGAAAATTGAAATTCCATTAAAATAAGTTTTAAGTAACTTGGCTTACACTAATAAACTATTTATAACTATATTTTCAAAAAAATCATTATATATTTAGCAGAAAATTAAAGAACTATGCTATGCTATGCAAAAGAAAAAAATATGATGTTTAGTAATAATTTATATATAAAGGGGAGTAATTTTGCAAAACAGGTCGTGAATCGAAAGTCAGAAGGCCCGTAGATTAGGGTGGCTAATTTGGAAACATTCTGAGATTGATGTGTGTTGGGGTGGGTGGAGATAGAGTAACTTAGGAATGAGCCCCTACCGATATGCAGAGTTGTTCCGAAAATAGCCCTTTAATTATCTCCCTTGACATGACTGGGTAGTTCCGGTTAAATTTTGAGTAAGAGTGTATAAAAGCAGAGACTTTAATATTCCTGTAATACTCTTAGAATATGAATTTGTTGTGGTAGTTTGTATGGTCTTCCCTTCTGAGGAAACCAATTTCCTTCTCATCCTGTTTTCAATTTTTTACTTTCTGCACGTGTGAAACTATTTGTAATGTCACGAACCGCTAATGTGGTTACACTCCTGTCCGTTTTAGCCTCATTAAATAAAGAGCAAAAAGGGCCCACTTTCACAATCTGTAGCTCCCCCCAAAAGTTTCGTTGGGCTTAAATCTTAGTCCGTCTTAAAGAGCAGTCTTTGATCTTGAATTACAGGCCAGGAAAATGGTATCATTAGGGATAAAGTTTTTCGCAAATCTTCATTCTGCACATCAACCCATGAAATTGTTTAGGCTCGGAAGTGAAAGTCTTGTAGGATACCACCTTCAAATGTCAGTTTCTACAAGGAAATAGTTCCCTGATTAAAGCTTTGAATCACATGCATGACATGCAGCAGTGATCTCTCACTCTGCAGAACCCAACATCAAGCAACTTGCTGTTGATTAAACGTTAGAACAGCATGACAAAAGGAGGAGATCAAATTTTCTTAATGGACTACTTTAGGGTACAACCACCCGGAAGTAATTCCGGAGTGGAGTTGACCCTATATAAGACATTTTTTTCTTTTGATTTTGACAAAACTGCAATTAGTCTATGCATATGCTAATTGCAACAATCCCTATTTCTATTTTCTTCAAATATATGGCTTAGGAGTGAAATGACAGAAAAATTAGTACAAGGCCCCTTTTGCTTAAATTATCCCAAAAAATGGGACAGTTTTGGTCTTCTTCTTATGGTCAACAGAAATGGTCATAACTTTTGTAATAACGGATGAATTTTCATAAAATAAAAAGAGACCTATAGAAAAATGACACTCTCTTCAAATCTAACCCTTTACAAGATGACTTTGTCAAAAATTGCTTTTGAAAAGTACAAAATTGACCAAAAAAATGCAATTTAAATTTTAAACCAAGTTAATTCATCTTTAAAAAATTTATCAAAAATACACACAAAAGCTTTTAAATTGGTGTTGGTAACAAATTTGGAATGTTGACAATAAGTCTAAGTAAAAAAACACACAGAAAAAGGTAAATAGGCTTAACAGGACAGTGTTCAAAAAGGGTACCCCATACACTAAAATATCAGAAATGGCCTTGGCACCTTCAAATTAATATAGCTGCAGTGTATTTTTGTTAACCCATTACCAGATGGCAAAATTTTAAACTGGTCCAAATTGAAAGGACTTGCAGACGACAATTTAAAGCGTATGAAATTTTTAAAAAAAGTAAGTCTCTGGGTAGAAAACATTGTGGAAAGTGAAGAAATTGCTTGTGACAAGCAATTTCTTCATTTTCAACAATGTTTTTAAATTCATAAATCTAAAGCTCATGAAATATTCCATTTTTTCAACCTTCTAGGTCAAGAAAACATTGTGGAAAATAAAAAAAATTGCTTGTTACAAGCAATTTCTTCATTTTCAACTACATGTATGTTTTCCCAATTGTTTCCCTTCGGGGCATCCGAAAGCGTCATTGTACAGGAATGGGTTAAAGACATTAGATTTTCTGAAATGTTCACTCTTTTGCTTGTTGTTGTTGTTGTGATGATTTAAGTTAAGAAGTTGCTGAATCCAACACTGGACCATCGATGATGAAACAATGAAAAGGGGCTCTTTACAGGGTATACCCAAATAGGGTTAGGGTTTAGAAGCTTATCAACTTAATTTCAAGAGTGTCATAGGCTGGCAGCCAATCCAATCAATGCCTTTCTGGTCATGTGACTGAGAGGGTGACATTGGCAGGGTAGGTATAAAAGAGGATGAAAATGCCTCTCTTGACCAAAATTAGTTACTCATTCATTATCTGCACATTACAAGAAAATATTGAATTCACCCTGGTTAAACGGGAAAGACTTAGAAGAGTTTCAGCAAACTGCTTTTACAAAAAAGGGAATACATTTCAGCTACTGAAAAGAAGGAAGCACCCAGGACTTTCATAAGAAACGGATGAAAGGGCCAATATCATTTTTGCTGCAGACCACAATGTTTCGAAAGAAAATAGCTATAACCTATGACCACACGTATGGCGACACAAAGTCGCAGCTTGGAATGCGGGACTTTTACAACTCCCTCTCAAAGAATGGAACGTGACAAGACATGCCGACCCAAACCGTTTATCTTTTGCCAAGAACCAAAAGTATGTAACGTTCACTTCAGTGAAAGAATGTTTCAGTTCAATACAAAGCGTTAGACGGACTGCACATGGGAAGATGTGATATGATATAAGAATGCAATGTAACACTGTCATTGTAGAAATGGCAAGAAGGGGGCAGGGTGATATATCCAAAACATTGAAGGACTTGCGCTTAATAAGAGCCTAAACCGTGGAATCTTATGCTGTAAATTTTAGCAACTGTGCCACTAATTCTCTTCTATGTGATTGGAGTTTCTGCTTGGATGCCTATTCAAAATTGCTCAGCCCTGCCAACATAACATATCTCTGAATGACTGAGAATGATATAGGCATTGTTAGAGGTGATCTTGCAGATGAGACTCAGTGAAGGTGCAATTTACAGTGTGAGTTCCAGGGCATCCACACAAAAGTGTGAAGCATTTAACAGCGCAGCATCTGCTACTCTAAGCAAAAGAGTAAGCTTCAGCCGGACCTTCACAAGAAGGCTTTCGGCCCAAAATTTGCATTCAAACGGGGCTTTCGACAAAGCGGTCAAAAAGAATATATGGAAAATAACAGGAACAGGGCTTGGAGTTTGGGTAAAAAGCATCTTAAACAGATTTCAGTACGCCAAATGAAGACCAAGAAATACAGAAAAACTGACTGGTACAGAAAGAAGTGTCTTAGAAGAAGAGCTGTCATGGAATTTCAATACCATGAAGCTAGGAAAAACAGAAATGAAACAGGGTATATGGGCAATGATGACATACATAATTATGCACAGATTGTGAACTAGAGGCGAAAGGACAACAGATAGAGATTTAGTAAACAGAAAACAAGATGGGATGAGAGATGACAGCAATTTCTGTCTGGTGGAAAGCAACACCACTGATGAGGCTTGATGCTAGCTGAAACAGAGTAAATACTGATGAAGCGCAATGTTAGCCCAAGGCTGGCCGTCTAGTGGTGAATTGTTGTCATTTGAAGTACTATCCAGGGGTAACAAGAGGTGCAGACGAGCTTTTATGACAACATTGGCCAAAATTGATGCATTCTGGGGGATCAGAGTATTGCAAAAAGGGTGAAAACTGAAATTTAAAAGTTTTTCAAAAATTTAAATTAAAATTTCACTTACCATAAAAGAATTTTATTAAAATCCAATTCTACACTATCTATTCTATTAATGTTCAAAATTTGAAAAGAAAATTCACAAAAATACGGCCAATATCACCGTTTTTGTATAATCCCCCCTGCTTCATATAGGTTACACTCCTGTCCGTTTTAGCCTCATTAAATAAAGAGCAAAAAGGGCCCACTTTCACAATCTGTAGCTCCCCCCAAAAGTTTCGTTGGGCCTTAAATCTTAGTCCGTCTTAAAGAGCAGTCTTTGATCTTGAATTACAGGCCAGGAAAATGGTATCATTAGGGATAAAGTTTTTCGCAAATCTTCATTCTGCACATCAACCCATGAAATTGTTTAGGCTCGGAAGTGAAAGTCTTGTAGGATACCACCTTCAAATGTCAGTTTCTACAAGGAAATAGTTCCCTGATTAAAGCTTTGAATCACATGCATGACATGCAGCAGTGATCTCTCACTCTGCAGAACCCAACATCAAGCAACTTGCTGTTGATTAAACGTTAGAACAGCATGACAAAAGGAGGAGATCAAATTTTCTTAATGGACTACTTTAGGGTACAACCACCCGGAAGTAATTCCGGAGTGGAGTTGACCCATGTGTGGCCTTTAAATGTATCCACACAGTTCCAATCGTATGGACTATGCAGGCAGACTGGATTCGAGACTAACTTTTCTCCGCGAACTTATCAATTCCAATATGGCCATACTTGTCTTTTTATGTTAACTTCATAGATTTTTTTTTCAAATGTCTACTTTACGGAGCGGTTCCTAAGGTGACCCGCCCTTACAACTTTAAGTCCAAAGACACGGTAATTGATCCTGTAGGCGCTCGTCTGTGTCGAAGTAGAAGTAAAATGGCGCAAGTGTCCTTATTTTGGCCAAAGGTAGCCTGTAACCTGTCTTGTGGCCGTTTTGCAGAGTGAAATGGCGGCCAATTTTGAACCGCCAGCTATTTTGATAAAAAAAATCAATGCACAACTAGAGGGGATACTATACAAGCTAATGAAGTTACTAAATCGGTCCATTGGTTACTGAGCATTCGTTCAGACGTAAAAAGTAGAGAAATGTGGATTCGGTGGCAGCCATTTTGAAAAAAAGGAAGAGTAATGCCTAGATAGAAAAAATACAGTGCATTTGACCAATCGCGGTTTCCATTCAACGAATAAACTGACCAATCAAATCATTTATTCATCCCGGGTCTGAGTTTTCAACTCCACCATTGGCGCCCATTTTTGTTAGTCGTTTTGTTTGTTTGGCGACTTAAACGTCGTAACACTCTACTGAAGCTGTAGTCACTATACTCCTTTTTTGTTACATGCTACTGACCTTAAATATTTCAAAATAACGCTGTTAAAAATCGAAGCGGAACATCTTGTAGAGGTTACTGGGCGAGGCCTGGATGATCAGTGGACGGGACCAGCGATTGGTCAATTGTGAGAAGTCTTGTCAAAATCGGTCTAATAGTTACTGAGTATTCTTACAGCTCTGTTACTTGAAAGAATTTTATTCTCAATTCTACAAACTGAGTAATTCTTGACAAATTGACAGTTTTGGTCATAAAAAACAATTTCGACAAGTCCCCGTGGGCAAGGTCAAGTGACTAGGGATATTATGTTAAAATGCCATTCAAATTCTGTCTTGCATAAATGGAGAGGAGATAGTAAGGAAATGTTGCATTAAACACTTATTTTCTGTGACACAGTCAAAATTGTCTAAGCCCCGACAATCATGCGCAATGTTTAGTGAGTAGGAATATTTACGGTAAAAATTTCATTTCAATTCATCCGGCATAAATAACAAAAGAAAAACTCGGAACAAATGATAAATTGGGAAAGTTATAGAAATAAAATCAACCAAGGTGTGATAAATAAATGACCACGAGGTATTCATCATTTCTATGGTATAAAGCATTTGCCGTTAATTTTATATGGTGACACCCGAAAGTATCACGTACAGAATTAGTGGTCGTAGAAGTATATTGCCACCGACTAGTCCTTAAAGTGGCTAACCACGTTAGAGCAATTTCTTGTTTATGAAATGCTCGAATCTGATTAATATGAAAATTGAAATTCCATTAAAATAAGTTTTAAGTAACTTGGCTTACACTAATAAACTATTTATAACTTTATTTTCAAAAAAAATCAGTATATATTTAGCAGAAAATTAAAGAACTATGCTATGCTATGCAAAAGAAAAAAAATCTGTTGTTTAGTAATAATTTATATATAAAGGGAAGTAATTTTGTAAAACAGGTCGTGAATCGAAAGTCAGAAGGCCCGTAGATTAGGGTGGCTAATTTGGAAACATTCTGAGATTGATGTGTGTTGGGGTGGGTGGAGATAGAGTAACTTAGGAATGAGCCCCTACCGATATGCAGAGTTGTTCCGAAAATTGCCCTTTAATTATCTCCCTTGACATGACTGGGTAGTTCCGGTTAAATTTTGAGTAAGAGTGTATAAAAGCAGAGACTTTAATATTCCTGTAATACTCTTAGAATATGAATTTGTTGTGGTAGTTTGTATGGTCTTCCCTTCTGAGGAAACCAATTTCATTCTCATCCTGTTTTCATTTTTTACTTTCTTCACGTGTGAAACTATTTGTAATGTCACGAACCGACTCATATGTGGCCTGTTAATGTATCCACACCATTCCAATCGTACGGACTATGCAGGCAGACTGGATTCGAGACTAACTTTTCACCGCGAACTTATCAATTCCAGTATGGCCATACTTGTCTTTTTATGTTAACTTCATAGATTTTTTTTTCAAAAGTCTACTTTACGGAGCGGTTCCTAAGGTGGCCCTCCCTTACAACTTTAAGTCCAAAGACACGGTAATTGATCCTATAGGCGCTCGTCTGAGTCGATGTAGAAGTAAAATGGCGCAAGTGTCCTTATTTTGGCCAAAAGTAGCCTGTAACCTGTCTTGTGGTATTGTGTAAAAAATAAAAATAAATACAAGAAGTGTAATGTCGATATAGATATATGTTTTTTTCTAACATATGACCTAGTAACCTATTTTAAAAGAACGTTACATCGGGGTGTCAAATGGCTTAGGGGTTAAGTTACTAGTTGAGTTTTTAGTGCTCTGGTAAAGACTTATGCTTTCCGGGTCAAAGAAACAAATATATCTATACTAAATAAAATTTATTGTAAAATATTTGATTATGCGTTTATTTCTTAGCAAGAAATTCAATCTTCTGCTAGAATAACATTGAATAACAATAAACGCTTTCTCTTACCATTGACGCCTTACATATTTAGATGTTAGACTATCGTCCACTCATCACTATTGAATGCGTGTATGTAGAGTCTATGGTTGTTTTTTTTTTTTTTTTTTTTTTTTTTCATATAGAAAAGAGCTATGTCGGACATTGCTATCCCCCGCCGTAAAAGCTTAATAGAAAACTGAAGCCAGTTAGATCTAGGCTTCTTGTGCACTGCATTTCTTGTCAATGAGTTCGATAATAGCTATCATACTTTCAGTGATATGCTCTGGACAAAATCTAAGTCTTAAAAACAACAAAGGGCAATAACTCAATAATTATGCAAGCAAGAGTTGTGGGTCTTATGCAGTGTACTTCTCCTCAATGAGATCTATCAACCTATGTTCAAGTTGATAGCATTTATACTTAAGGAGATATGCTCCGGACAAGTTTAGTGACGAATGGACGGAATAGCGGAATGAGGGACGGAGACCATTACTATGTCCCCTTCGCCGAAACGGTGGGGGACAATAAGACATACATCGATTTTGTTTTGGTGGGTGTGTTGTTGTTGATTTTGTTGTTGTTGAAAAATAATAAGAAGAAATCAAGAAATCTAATCACACTGTATGAACCCACGAATCACACGTGATAAAATGATATTAACAGAAACAAAGATTAAAGCAGCTTCAGAAAGTGTTTGCCTTACTTCTGATCGTGTTTACTTTTTCCGTAAAACGAGTTTTCTGCCAATCAGAGTGCAACAATCTTTTAAGACGAAACTAGAGTTAAAACACGTGTCATAATGTTTTGGTCATTCTCTATGACACGTCACTTTTAACGTAACTATTAAGCCCGAGATACAGCACTAATTCATATAATCATGTTGTTTAAATTTTGGTGTAAAACTGTAAAAGCTGCAACACTAATTAATTTTCAAACAAGACATCATATCCTTACGAAAAGAAACTATAGATATTATTCAAAAACAGGTTGTTGGAGGTGCTTTACACAAAGAAGTATCTAATAGTCCAGAACTGATTCGTTTGATAATGACGACATATCAAACAAAGACTGTACCTCTCATTTGCATACATACATACATACATACATACATACGTACATACATACATACATACACAGGGTTTTCCATGACCCTCTCCTTCTTTGAATCCGGACCCCAATTTTTCAGAAATGACCCCCAAAATAGCTAGACAGCCTTCTTTATCTTATTTGATAGGGGTCATAATGTGGCAAAATGACCCCCTGTTTTGAAAGTCGAGGGAAAACCCTGCATACATACATACATACATACATACATACATACATACATACATACATACATACATACATACATACATAAATACATACATATATACATACATTCATACAAACATACATACATACATGCATGCATTAGTGTATACAAACATACATACATATATACATATACACATACAAACATACATATATATATATACATGCACATATACATAAACACATTACAAACGTACGTTATTACATTAAACACGTACATACGTGCGTACATACAAACATACGATGTTCGATAGTTTTCTAGTAAAGCGTTATAAAAAAAAAGAATAGAATACTATCGGCGTTTTAAAGGAAAAGTATATTTTTGAAAAAAAAAACGAAAGAAACATAGTGGTCATTTCGCAAAACTTGACATGAATGCAGTTATTTTTTTCTTCTTCTTCTTCTCCTTATGCGCATCGCTCAAGGACTCTGTCGACGCCATAATGTTATGGTTTGGAGTTTATATGGATTTTCTCATTAAACTACTTTACTCTAGCCGAAATACAGGAAGCTTACAACGAGAGGGCTGATCATGTACATTCTCCGTTTTCCTGAAACAACTAGAAGCCTTGTTTAGAAAACAGAAATTGATTTTTACAACATATGTCTCCCCACTATGTAAACAGATGGAGTACAATGACAGCCATTTTGAAACTCGCGGCTATTTTGGACAAAAAATGAGAACATCTTGCAAAACTTGAGGTGTTGGTGAACAAGTGTATGAAGATTAATCAAACTTGGCCCTATGGTTAAAGAGCATTACCCTGGACAAAATGTCGATTTGCTAAATAAAATGGCTGCCCTTTTTAAACAGGCTGCCATTTTGAACCACAAGAAAAGTGTCGCGCAAAACAAGAGGTTATACTGAACAAGTACATGAGGTTTCGTCTAAATCTTACCAATGGTTACTTAGCATTCGTCTAGACAAAAAAGTCGGTTTACAGAGTAAAATATCGTCCAATTTTAAACCGCCGGATAAATTTTATGCACAACTAGAGGTATTAGTTACGAATTCGGTCCATTGACTACTGAGCTTTCTTTCAGACTTGATAGTAGTGTAATGTCGATTTACGAAATAAAATGGCGGCTATCCTTAAAGGTGGCAGCCATTTAAAATTGGTCCTAAGGTAAATGAGAATTAGTCTGGACAAAAAATATAGATTTACTGAATAAAATGGCTGCCCTTTTGAAAGCGGCTGCCATTTTGAAAAAAAGGAAAAGTTTTTTGCACAAATAAGGATTACAAGCCTGGGAAAGTAAAAAGGATCGGTCCATAGGTTACTGAGCATTCGTCCAGACAAAAAATGTCGGTTTAGAGAGACAAATGGCGGCCAATTTCGAACCGCCGGCTATTTGAAAAAAAAAAGAAGAAAATTTCAATGCACAACTAGAGGGGATACTATACAAGCTAGTGAAGTTGCAAAATCGATCCATTGGTTACGGAGCATTCGTTCAGACGTAAAAATTATTATAATGTGGATTCAGTGGCAGCTATTTTGAAAAAGGGAAGAGTAATGCCTAGATAGAAAAAATACAGTGCAATTGACCAATCGCGGTTTTCATTCAAGGAATAAACTGACCAATCAAATCATTTATTCAGCCCGGATCTGAGCTTTCAACTCCACCATTGGCGCCCATTTTTGTTAGTCGTTTTGTTGGTTTGGCGATTTAAACGTCGTAACACACTATTGAACCTGTAATCACGACGTTTAGGTCGCCAACCAACTACACTCCTTTTTTGTTACATGCTACTGACCTGAAATATTTAAGAAAAAACGCTGTTAAAAATCGAAGCGGAAATCCGGTTGGAGTTACTGGGCGAAGCCTAGATAATCAGTGGACGGGACCAGCGATTGTTTAATTGTGAAAAGTCTTGTCAAAATCGGTCTAATAGTTACTGAGTATTCTTACAGACAAGGAAATGTCGGTTTCCAGAGTAAAATGGCGGCTGTTTTGAAATCAGTGGCCATTTTGAAGAGGAAAGTGTAATGCACATCTATAGGTGATACTGAACAACTGTACAAAGTTTCATAGAAATCGGTCCAATGGGAACTAAACATTCGTCCGGGTTCGTGCCGATTGACATAGTATATAATGGCGTTAATTTTCAAAGAAGAATGGTGTTGTGTACAACTAGATGCGATACTTAACAATAGTGAGGAATTTTATCAAAAGCAGTAACTGGGCATTCCTCCGGATAAAAGAAAAAAGTGGATAGACTGACAGACAGACAGACAGTCACCGCTGACATAAACATTACCGCCTACAGAGTTTGGTGACATGATTATCACGTGATATTATGACGTTGTAATAACCCTTCAGTAGAACATCGTCTGTCATTTACTATCCAAGTTATATGTGGTCAAAAGACTATCTTTAGGTGAGTGCGATGGGTGAAACGAGCAACAACCTATCTGACATGCACACACAAAATTGTACAAGAAACACAAACGAAATTCATCAAACTTATTTCTATTTCGACAACTATTTATTTGACCAATCAACCAGTTCATGTCATCTTATTTATATTAAAGCTTATTTTTGGTCTATTAAAGTTGACTTAAAGCTTACTTCTGGTCTATTAAAGTTGACTGAATGAGATTAAATTTGTAGAATATAAAGGAGTTCCCTGTCATCATTTATCTTAGAGACACAGTTATCATTATCTGGATCGAGTAATCAAGGTCCACAATGCTCTCATAACTTTCTATTCTACCCTACTCAATTGAGATCATATCATTACACGTCCTATATTCTATATCTTTCATTAACTGTCGAATAGAATGGATAAAAGTTACAAAGCTCAGCAAAGATAACATTTCATAGCCCTTATTTTCGTTGTGGTTTGTCTAAAATACGAGGGTCGATTGAAAAGTCCGTAGTCTTTGACAGTAAAACCTACCAATTCAAGTCTATGTAGATGAAATATAATAACTACTATGCAGTTGCTGTGGCGTTTTTTTCCTATCCGTTACTTGATAGAATTTTAATCTCAATTCTACCAACTGAGTACTTCTTGACAAATGGACAGTTTTTGGTCATATAAACAATTCCGATACGTCCCTGTGGGCAAGGTCAGGTGACTAGGGATATTATGTGAAAATGCCATTCAAATTCAGTCTTGCATAAATGCAAGAGGAGATAGTAAGAAATGTCGCATTAAACACTCATTTTCTGTGACACAGTCTGAATTGTCTAAACCCCGACAATCATGCGCAATCTTGGGTGAGTAGGAACACTCACGGTAAAAATTTCATTCCAATTTATCCGGCATAGATGTCGAAGATGTGTTAACAAGATGCGGGCGTACGGTAGTATGTCGACACGGGCGGACAAACTGACTGACGGAGATGATGCAAATACTTGCACTCTCGGCGGCGCATAATAAAGACATGCGTGATCATAGCAGACAGAAGGAAAACTCGGAACAAATTATGAATTGGGAAAGTTATAGAAATAAATTCAACCAAGGTGTGATAAATAAATGTCCATGAGGTACAGACCATTTCTACAGTATGGGGGTTTGGTCGCTGTATCTATTGCGTGACATCTGAAAGTATCACGTACAGAATTGGTGGTCTTAGAGGTACAGTGCCACCGACTAGTCCTTTAAGTGGCCAACCACGTTAGAGCAATTTCTTGGTTACTTAGTGCTCGAATCTGATTAATATAAAAAATGAAAATACATAAAAATTAAGTTTAAGAAACAAGATTTACACTAATAAACTATTGATAACTATATTTTCGAATTTTTTTACAAAAATGAACATATATTTAGCAGAAAATTAAAGAACTATGCTATGCAAAACAAAAAGATTTTCTGATGCTAAGTAATAATTTGTTATATAAAGGGAAGTAATTTTGCAAAACAGGTTGTGAATCGAAAGTCAGAGGACCCGTAGATTGGGTAGGCTAATTTGGAAACATTCCGAGATTGATGTGTGTTGGGTGGATGGAGTTAGGGTAACATAGGAATGAGCCCCTACCGATATGCAGAGTTATCTCGAAAATTGCCCTTTAATTAACTCCCTTGACAATAATGGGTAGTTCCGTTTAAATTTTCTACAATAGTATATAAGAGCTGAGGCTTAATTGTTCTTTTTTTCAGTAGGCCTATTTCACATGGAGAAATATTGAATATCCCTGTAATACACTTAGAATATGAATTTGTTGTGGTAGTTTGTATCGTCTTCCCTTCCAAGGAAACCAATTTCATTTCCATCCTGTTTTCATATTTTACTTTCTAGTTCTAGGAAGTTATTCCAAAAACTGCTGAAATTCAGCAAGTCATGACCTCTACTGTAACCGCTAACCTGTCCAATAAATCTTAATGAAGTTCTGGCACTGGTCATTTTACAAGGCAATGAATTATACCTTTTTTGCAACATGTATTATTTTAACTTGTTCTCTGCATTACAAACTTTGTTTCCCCTTTTCTCTCAGTCAACTGAAGAGTCAAATGCAAACTGATCTTATTTAAAATTTTACACATGACTGTAACGTTAGTGTATTAACTCATTACCATATGATAGAATTTTAGGCTATTCAAAATTGAGTTTGAAAATGCACTGAAAATGAAAAATAAGCACAAAATTTGGGGAAAAAAACCATTCTGAGGAAAGGAATATTGCTTTTACAAGCAAGCGATTTTTCCCTTTTCCACAATTTTTTTCATAGTTATATTTCTGCAGGACGTGATTTATTTGCTTTATCTTTAATTTGAAGCTAAAATAGGTTGCAAATCATTTGGAATTACTGTAAAAATGTGAGGAAAAACTTATAGAACGTTTTCTTCTTTTACGCATTTTTTTTCATTACATTTAACCAATCTGCTTTGATTTGATCCTGAAAAAAAAATCAGATGAAACAACTCATATAAATTCTGATGTAAGTTGAAAGAAGAATTATGAATTTAAAAAGATAGAAATGTTATGAGAAAGAGAGGAATTGCCCGGTACATAGTTTTAACATATATAATAATATCTCAGTACAATTTCAGTTGGTTATATGGAATATTTGACATTTGTCTCTCACCAATGGGTGGACAATTTTAAACCTAAGTGGGATAGCAGCATGAGGCTATGAAAGGATGTAGTGGTAGTACTGGTGTGATAAATACAAGGAATCTTTTGTTAGGTGCTCCAGCCGCCGCAATAAAACTGAAATACTTGTGGTGTAAGTGGTGTAAAACCCCAATCAATAAATCAATCAACCAATCCAATTTAAAAAGTCTTGCATGCTTTTTACTTGATATGCAACCCCCATGATACCTGTATGTCCATTTATCATCACCCGTCAAAAAAAAATCTTTTAGTTTTTTCCAGGTATAACCCATTCCCACGAAATCCTACTTTTTACGCCCTCGTAAAAAAGTTTTGGAAAACATTCTGCAAAATGAAGAAATTACTTGAACAAGAGGACCATGATGGTCCTAAATAGTTAACCTGAGGCATCTGCAAATTACAGTACTTTTTAGCTCGACTATTCGAATAATGGGGGCTATTCAAATCACTCGAGCGTTGAGTGAGTGTTGGCTTCGGCGTAATGATTTGGTTAAGCCTTACGTGCAAGTGTCTTCTCTCAGTTTCTACTAATGCTATTGCTTTGAAACTTTGCACGTATTTTTTGTGAAATAATATTACCCTATTAACAAGGTTTCATTACTCTGATAATCATTTTAAAGGAATTTTAGCCCTTTTCGGAATAGGAAACTCTTGGTTAAACCTTACGTGCAACTGGCATATGTCTTTAATAACTCTCTTTCTATTAATGCTATTGCGTTGAAATTTTGCACATCCTTTTGAGACCAGATAATCATCTTCTAGACAAAAATCATTATAATTATATCTATCATAGTAGAGTTTTAACCCTTTTTGGAAATAGAAACTCTTGATATTACCTTGCTTGCAACTGTCATATAACTTAAATTACTCTCTTTCTACCATTGCTATTGCTTTGAAACTTTACACATGTTTTTGACAATGATATCAGCCTGTAAATATAGATTCATTACTCTGACATTTATTTTAGTGGAATTTTTACCCTTTTCGGACTTAGAAATTTTTGCTTAAACATAACGTGTAATTGTCATATATCTTTAATTTCTCTCTTTCTACTAATGCTATCGCTTTGAAACTTTGCACATGTTTTTGTGATAATTATATCAGCTTCTAGATACAGATTCATTAAACTGCCATTCATTTTAGTAGAAATTTAACTCTTTTTGAAATTACAAATTCTTGGGTAAACCCTACCTGCAACTGACATATATCTTTAGTAACTCTCATTCTACTTATGCTTCGAAACTTTGCACATGCTTTTGTGACCACGATATCATCTTCTAGGCAAAGATTCTTTATAATAAAATTTATTATAGTCGAGTATTAACCCTTTTTTGGACTTTAGAAATTCTTGGTTTAACCTTACGTGCAACTGTCATGTATGTCTTTAATAACTCTCTTTCTACTTATGCTATTGCTTTGGAGATTTTCACATCCTTTTGTGACCACCATATCATCTTCTAGACAAAAAAAAAATACATTTTAATTATATCTATCATAGTAGAGTTTTAACCCTTTTTGGAAATAGAAACTCTTGATATTACCTTGCTTGCAACTGTCATATAACTTAAATTACTCTCTTTCTCCCAATGCTATTGCTTTGAAACTTTTCACATGTTTTTGACTATGATATCAGCCGGTAAATATAGATTCATTATTCTGACATTTATTTTAGTGGAACGTTTACCCTTTTCGGACTTACAAATTTTTGGTTAAACATAACGTGTAATTGTCATATATCTTTAATTTCTCTCTTTCTACTAATGCTATTGCTTTGAAACTTTGCACATGTTTTCGTGACAATTATATCAGTTTCAAGATACACATTCATTAATCTGCCATTCATTTTAGTAGAAATTTAACTCTTTTTGAAATTACAAATTCTTGTGTAAACCCTACATGCAACTGACATATATCTTTAGTTACTCTCATTCAACTTATGCTTCGAAACTTTGCACATGCTTTTGTGACCACGATATCATCTTCTAGGCAAAGATTCATTATAATAAAATTTAATATAGTCGAGTAATGTGACCACGATATCATCTTCTAGGCAAAGATTCATTTTAATAAAATTTATTATAGTCGAGTATTAACCTTTTTATGGACTTTAGAAATTCTTGGTTAAACCTTACGTGCAACTGTCATATGTCTTTAATTTTTATCTTTTCACATGTTTTTGACTATGATATCAGCAGGTAAATATGGATTCATTACTCTTACATTTATTTTAGTGGAACGTTGACCCTTTTCGGACTTAGAAATTTTTGTTTTAACATAACTTATTATTGTCATACATCTTTAATTTCTCTCATTCTACTAATGCTATTGCTTTGAAACTTTGCACATGTTTTTGTGACAATTATATCAGTTTCTAGATACACATTCATTAAACTGCCATTCATTTTAGTAGAAATTTAACTCTTTTTGAAATTACAAATTCTTGTGTAAACCCTACATGCAACTGACATATATCTTTTATAACTCTCATTCAACTTATGCTTCGAAACTTTGCACATGGTTTTGTGACCACGATGTCATCTTCTAGGCAAAGAATCATTATAATAAAATTTATTATAGTCGAGTATTAACCCCTTTTTGGACTTTAGAAATTCTTGGTTAAACCTTGTGTGCAATTTGGGAACTGAGCATTTGTCCAGATGGATTCGTGCCGATTTACAGAGTAAAATGGCGTTCATTTTCAAAGACGAAGGTGTTGTGCACAACTAGATGCGATGTTGAGCAATTGTAAGGAATTTTATCAAACGCAGTTACTGGGCATTCGTCCGGACAAAAGACAGACGTAAAGACAGACAGACAGTCACCACTGGAGTTGGGAGACATAATTATCACAATATCATGACGTTGTAATGTCCCCTCCCTTGTATGGCCTCCCAGAACATCGTCTGTCGTTTATATCCAAGTTATATGTGGTCAAAAGACGATCTTTAGGTGAGTGCGATGGATAAAACCAGCAACAACCTATCTGTCTGTCTACTCTATAAACTAACACACATTGCTCTGAATAAACGTCGTTCCCAGATGCCGGTTACTGGTAATAGTTTTCCTATTTTCGTCGTTTATTATCGAAAGCATTTTTAAAAGATGGTAATCGAGGCAGTCTATTATATTTAAGAATATGTATGCTTCACACACACCTAACACGGAAAAATACCGACCATTTCAAAAAGAAACATACACACACAAAATTGTACAAGAAACACAAACGAAATTCATAAAACGTAATTCTATTTCGAAAACTATTTCTTTGGCCGATCAACCGGTCTATTAAAGTTGACTGATAACGATTAAATTTGTAGAATATAAAGGAGTTCTCCGTCATCAATTAATTACCTTAGAGACACAGTTATCATTATCCGGAGTAATAAAGGTCCACAATGCTACCTTTTCTATTCTATACTCAAACTAACTGACGGAGATGATGCCAATAGACACTTCCACTTTCGGCCGCGCATAATGAAGGCATGCGCGATCGGAGCGGACAAAAGAAAAAACTCGGAACAAATAATAAATTGGGAAAGTTATAGAAAAAAACAACCAAAATGTGATAAGTAAATGACCACGGGATACAGGTCATTTCTATAGTATGAAGCAGTTATCGTTATGTTACTTTCGTGACACCCGAAGGTATCAACGTACAGAATTGGTGGTCTTAGAAGTACAGTGCCACCGACTAGTCCTTTAAGTGGCCAACCACGTTAGAGCAATTTCTTGATCGTTTTGTGCTCGAATCTGATTAATATGAAAAATGCAAATACATTAAAATTAAGTTTAAGAAACAAGATTTACACTAATAAACTATTGATAACTATATTTTTCGAAAATAATTACAAAAATCAACATATATTTAGCAGAAAATTAAAGAACTATGCTATGCAAAAGAAAAAGATTTTCTGACGCTAAGTAATAATTTGTTATATAAAGGGAAGTAATTTTGCAAAACAGGTCGTGAATCGAAAGTCAAAAGGCCCGTAGATTAGGGTGGCTAATTTGGAAACATTCCGAGATTGATGTGTGTTGGGTGGGTGGAGTTAGGGTAACATAGGAATGAGCCCCTACCGATATGCAGAGTTATCCCGAAAATTGCCCTTTAATTAACTCCCTTGACAATACTGGGTAGTTCCGTTTAAATTATCTACAATAGTATACAAGAGCTGAGGCTGAATTGTTCTTTTTTCAGTAGGCCTATTTCACACGGAGAAATATTGAATATTCCTGTAATACTCTTAGAATATGAATTTGTTGCGGTAGTTTGAATCGTCTTCCCTTCCAAGGAAACCAATTTCATTTCCATCCTGTTTTCATATTTTACTTTCTAGTTCTAGGAAGTTATTCCAGAAACTGCTGAAATTCAGCATGTCATGACCTCTACTGTAACCGCTAACCTGTCCAATAAATCTTAATGAAGTTCTGGCACTGGTCATTTTACAAGGCAATTAATTATACCTTTTGTGCAACATGTATTATTTTAACTTGTTCTCTGCATTACAAACTTTGTTTCCTCTATTCTCTTAGTCAACTGAAGAGTCAAATGAAAACTGATCTTATTTAAAATTTTATATATGACTGTGACGTTAGCGTATTAACTCATTACCATATGATAGAATTTTAGGCTATTCAAAATTGAGTTTGAAAGTGCACTGAAATTGAAAAATAAGCACAAAATTTGGAAAAAAAAACATTCTGAGGAAAGGAATATTGCTTTTACAAGCAAGCAATTTTTCCCTTTTCCACAATTTTTTTCATAGTTATGTAACATAATGCATGATTCGAGCCTATTGTGGAAGCTCAGATATTTCTTTCATGAAGAAATTAGTAGAGTGGCCACGGTCCGAATCCATGAAATCAATACTAAATATTATGTTGATGGGTCGAAGATAAACACGCCCATCTGCTGTCCATACTTTCTTGAATGAACATTTTTGAGAGGAAGATGCGAAACAAGATATTTGATTTGTTGATATAGTATTTTGGTCCCATATAAATAGGGAAGCAAATGCGCAAGACGGGGGAAGAGCCGGGAGTTTGAGATGGGATAGATCACGTATATGACTGTTGGAGCTTATGCTCCAAGAGTAGTTTAGAAGAAATAAATATTGTATGATGTAAACAGAAGTTTGGAGTTATTGTTAATTTATCCACTATACGATCACTAAGAAGAAACATGGTAGAAACAGGAGAAAAGGCCGAGATTATATTACATGTTTAATTTGGTGCAGAGTGACCAGGATCGACTAACAGTCGTGTTACGGCCTTGGGATAATAAGTTCGAAGATCAAGATAAGAAGGAGATTTTACGTACTTCAACGCTATCATAAACCACATCAAAAGACATTTGTGAAAAAAAGAACGTCCACACTTGATCGTTAGTTTGGGAAGCATTTGGACAGTTAAACCGAGGAAAATATTGCTATAATTTCGACGCCATTCTGATACTTAAGGAGACATTTGGTGTTTCGAGCGGAACCATTAAGAGCGCCGGGCCTTGGTGAAGAAATTTAGACAATTACAACCGACACCGGAAAAGACAATTTCACGATATTTAATTTTACCGTGAGTATTTTGTTAATATTTGAACATGACTTCTAGTCAAAACCAGCCAGATTTAGGGGCCATTATTCAAAACTTTTCTGAGCAACTCGGGGGTTTGAAGGATGCATTTCAGGCTCAGGGTGTATCTCAAATTGTTTCAACCTTTAAGGGAGATTCACAAGAATTTCAAAATTGGATAAAAGCCATAGATAGGTACGCTTTATTAGCTCGAATTCCGGAAGACCAAAAATGTTTGATTGCTTTACAAACGTCAGCCGGTATAGTAGCCGACTTTTTACAAAGGTATTTGCAATTGCGTCCTATATGCAAATGGGAAAATTTAAAATTAGAATTAAGTTCTAGGTTCGCGTTCGTGACGGACCCCATGCATGCGCTTACCCTCCTATCTAGAGTTAGACAGAGTCATAAGGAAAAGGTGCAAGTATTCGCTGAACGTTTGTTGAATCTTGCCACACAAGCATTTGGGGAGCAAGGAGGTCCGGTTATGGAGCAACAATTGATCGGATATTTCATCGATGGAATAAGAGAAAATGCAGTTAAAATGCGGGTCCTGCGTGAAAATCCAATATCTTTTCAGGATGCTGTGAAAGTAGCAACTTTTGAACAAAATTTATTAAATAGGTTTCAATTGCGAGTACAAAATTCACAAAATACGCGTGGCGAAGAGCCGATGGAAGTCTCTCTTTCCAGGCCAAAACAATGCTTTAAGTGTCATCGTTATGGACACATTAGGAGAGATTGTCGTTTTGATAACGATGGTAAATCAAAGAGAAAAAACTAGTCAAGTCTGTGCGTACTGAAGCCGCCGTACGGACGAAAAATAGAGTACAAAGATATAAAATCAATCTTTCAGGAAATCCAAATTCTATTTTAGTAAATTTAGGAAAACAAAAATATCGCGCATTAGTAGATACCGGCGCAGAATTATCTTTAATGCATAGAAGAGTTTATCAGAGTTTTAAAAATAAACCGAAATTATTCAAGAAGGCTATTTGTTTACAATCCGTAAATGGTCAATCTCTAAGTATTGATGGCTGCGTGAAGATTTCATTTAAAGTCAATGATTTAACGCTGACGCATACATTTGTAGTCGTAAAAGATATGAACAGAAATTTAATTTTAGGTCATGATTGGTTAAAAGAAAACGGCGTCAGGATTTACTTTGATTTAGGAATGTTACGCATTGATAAGACTTACGTTAAAATGCAGGAGGATGTGCATGTGTCATCTTTTGTACGTCTCAAAGAAAAAATAGTAATCAAACCTTCTACTTGTTGCGT
Source organism: Fragum fragum (assembly GCA_946902895.1). Classification (NCBI taxonomy): domain Eukaryota; kingdom Metazoa; phylum Mollusca; class Bivalvia; order Cardiida; family Cardiidae; genus Fragum; species Fragum fragum. The sequence continues at coordinate 1,602,804 of OX336371.1, read as the reverse complement.
CGCTGATTGTCGCTTACAAAGAAATTTTAGAAATTAAAACTCATTTGGAACAGAATACGGGAACAAAAACCATACAAAATAACTACATTTGTTTAGACGATATTTTGTATTATCTGTCAAGTGCCGACTCCGATCCGACATTGAGACTTTATATACCAGAACATTTACGAAAATACGTCCTATTACAATACCATGATTCAAACGGTCATATCGGGGTAGACAAATGTTTTTATACCATCAAACCCATGTATTTCTGGCCAAATTTATTCAAGGACATAAATGAGCATATACACGGATGCGTTCCATGCCAAGCTCGAAATTTGAGACCAATCAAGGCTCCTTTGCAAACAACTAGTTTAAGTGCTTATCCGTTTGCACGAATGGCACTGGACGTATCGGGGCCCTACCCAGAAACACTCTCAGGAAATAAATACTTGGTTACATTTATTTGTATGTATTCGGGTTATGTAGAATGTTTCCCGTCGCATGACAAATCCGCACAAACAATAGCTCATTTTCTCGTGGAACAAATAATTCCGAGGTACGGGTGTTGCTTAGAATTAGTCCATGATAATGGAATGGAAAATGTCGCAAAACAAGTTCAAGATATTCTCCAATATTATAAGATTCATAGTGTCAGAACATCATTCTATAACCCGAAAGCAAACGGGTTAGTTGAAAAATCGCATAGTTCATTACTCTCAGTTATAGGAAAGCTCATGAATGAAAATGAATCGTGGGAATTATTGATTCCGGCTGCCCTTCAGTCTGTTAGATTTTCGGTAAATTTGTCAACGCAAATGTCGCCTCATTTTCTCGTATATCACGTTGATCCCGTATTCCCAATAGACAAAATTCTTCAACCGAGACGAAAGTACCAAGGTGAAAACAAACTGGAACAATTATTGCAACTACAACATCAAGCTTTTACAATTGTGCATCGAAATTTACAAAAAGCAAGAGCGAGACAAAAAAGGTATGCAGATAAAAATGCCGTTTCGGAAGAATTGCAAGTAGGCTCGCCAGTCTACTATCGAAATTTTAGACGGACTTCTAAATTTTCACCGCGATTTCTTCCCTATTATAGAATTATAGAACAAAAAGGGCCCGTTTCTTTCGTAATTCGAAATCAATTAGACGGGACTGTAACAAAGGCCACGGCAGATCAGTTAAGGTTAGCTCATTTGGATTGGGGCGAACTTAAGGAAGCAAAATTATATAATCCAACGGGGCGTCCGATACGAAAAACGCAGTTGGCGATGCCAGAGGAAAGTGAAATTTCTAGCTCGGAATCGGAATCAGAATCAAGGGGTACCGATACCTACGATATACCGCGGAACAGACAAAATAACCAATATCGACTCGAGAGGCAATCTTCCACGGATTCAGAAAATATTCCGTTATTTGAGTTAAAAGAACGACTACGCATGAAATCAAATAGGGAGGCGGAGCCAAGGAGTTCCGATAGTCAGGGTTCTGATTATAAAGACGCCCAAAATTATGAAAAGGACAGTACCGCTTACGAAACTTCGATCGAGAGCATGTCACCGGAAAATGTACCGGATCAAGACTTAATTGATAATTCGCAAATGGAAATCGACAATGTAGCTAATCGTAAGAAGAAATTAAGAAAGAAAAGAAAAAAATCGTCAAATTTGTCGGATACGAAAACAATATTCTTTGAAAAGGTTATGGATAAAATAGCTGAACGATTTTATTCGGAAGTATTGAAATAGTAAAGTACTTATAGGGCTTCAATAATAATTATGAATGTGTAAATAACTATGGTAGTGAAGTCAATATTAAAAATGTATTTTGTTAACGCGTTTTAACGTCAAGGACGGAAATCATTAAATACCAGCTACAAGATCACGGGGTTAATTAATAACATCTCATAGGAGACCAATATCGCCGCGTTACAAAATGGCCGAAGCTATTTAAAGATAATAGAGGAAAGATTTTGCAATAGAGAGCCAGGACAAAAAATTCTTTCAATTATGTTTATTTCCCATAAATCACTCGCATCGGTAATCAAATGCGCTTCCAAAAATTCGATGAATAACAACAAGTTTGCCAAATTACTTTTCGGTCAAGCCAAGTAATCAAACAACGAGGATACTTTAATCTGTAACGAACAATGAATTTTTCGGACGATCACACAAATGAATAAATGCATCATGAGAACTCATCATGAATGAACCCTTCTCCAAATAATTTTGTCCCCGAAATAAAACACTGGAAATTGAAATACAAAAGATGGCTGGTTCTTGACTTAAACAATGTTCAAAAGTTAGCAAAGTACAAGTATGAGGTCGGGATATACTCAAATGTATAGATGTCATAGAAATGATTCGTCTATAGGCAAGGACATTATGCCTAGTCCCGACGGAGAATAAAATTGACTGTTGCCTCTACAGCAGAGTAGTGTAGTGACTCTAGAAAATGTTGTAATATTAATGTTATCAGTGGTGTTAAATAGTATTCGTTTATAGAGTTGTTTCATAAAGTTAATATTACTTGGACTCTATTGGGCTAACCCAGCCAACATGATTTCAAAAAAATTGAAGTTAGCTGAATTGAATATATTACCGCTGACGTATGAGAAATGCGGATATGTTTTAAATAGTTAATTATATGTACTTGTATAAGTTATTTCTGAAAGGATCTTGCACAGGGGATTTAAAGTCGCTTTCTTACCTAAGATATATATTTAACAATGATATATCTCAAAAGACAGGGGCGTATGTAACATAATGCATGATTCGAGCCTATTGTGGAAGCTCAGATATTTCTTTCATGAAGAAATTAGTAGAGTGGCCACGGTCCGAATCCATGAAATCAATACTAAATATTATGTTGATGGGTCGAAGATAAACACGCCCATCTGCTGTCCATACTTTCTTGAATGAACATTTTTGAGAGGAAGATGCGAAACAAGATATTTGATTTGTTGATATAGTATTTTGGTCCCATATAAATAGGGAAGCAAATGCGCAAGACGGGGGAAGAGCCGGGAGTTTGAGATGGGATAGATCACGTATATGACTGTTGGAGCTTATGCTCCAAGAGTAGTTTAGAAGAAATAAATATTGTATGATGTAAACAGAAGTTTGGAGTTATTGTTAATTTATCCACTATACGATCACTAAGAAGAAACATGGTAGAAACAGGAGAAAAGGCCGAGATTATATTACAGTTATATTTCTACAGGACGTCTTGGTTACTGGTAAAAGGAATTTCTTGTACTGATTTATTTGCTTCATCTTTAATTTGACACTAAAATAGGTTGCAAATAATTTGGAAATACTGTAAAAATATGAGGAAAAACTTATAGAACGTTTTCTTCTTTTACGCATTTTTTTTCTTTTTTTTTAATTTTCATTATTCTATACAAATAAATGTCGAAAATACGTTGAAAGAGTTATTGCGCTTGAATACTCTCCCATTTGGTGAAACTTCAAAACGGTACGAATTCTATTTCCGGGTAGAAAATTTAGATAAAAGAAATGGCAGATAATAAGGCAGTAATTAAATCGAGTTTATTGTTCCGTATACTCTAATTATCGACGGAAAAACGTTGATGGCCAATCCATCATGACAGACGATGGACACGGCACCATCGGTAAAGCTCGCCGCTAAAAAAAGGCGAGTTTCAAATTCTAGTTCGGATGAGAGTAACCACTGTTTATAAAGACAGGGAGTACATATAATGAATTAAATATGTACAAAAAGATCTCCTCTTAGAGTGACTTGTCCCTGAAAAGGAATATAAAGTAAATAAGGCCTTAGTAATGATTGGTCACATGTCTTTAACCTATTACCGAATAACGCAATTTTAGACTGGTCAAAATTAATGTTACAGACAACATTTTCAGATATAATATAGGTGAACTTCAAAAATGGTCCTAGGAAATACTTTATATTGCATATAAATCTGCGTTTGAAGTTCACTTTTCATTTGTGTACACCATATCTGATTTGAATAACAAATCTTTTGCTTTCTTCGAAAAATAAAGAAATATAGTAATTAATGTGTTGAAATGCTTTGAAATGCGCATGTTAGTAAAAAAGTCAAAATGTTTCCCCAGATCAAACACATTTTATTAGAGGTATGATGCAATCACACTCAGAGGTGAACGAACCTTTGTTAGATACCAAATAAGAGCTGTCAGTAAACAGCAACACTAGATTCAACTCCAATGATTGCCTGGGTAATAAATCCTTGCTTTCCCTTTACAAAACAATACTGGTCCAAATGGAAAGAAGTTACAAATAACAACTTTAAGTTGATAGAATTTAAAATCTCATGTATAGGGTAGGAAACATTGTTGAAAATGAAAGAATTGCTTGTTTCAAACAATTTCTCCAGAAAACGAGAAGTTGCTTGTAGCAGGGAATTACTTTTCATCCCCCAAATTAATCGCCTTCTGCAACTGTCATTTAAGACAAGTCTAAGATTTTGCCTGGTAGGGATTTAAAAGGTTGACTTACATTGTAAGACCCATTATACATGAGCGAATGTTCAAAACAAAACTTAAGTCATTGCAGAGATGTAGAAATTATTGCACATTAAACTTGAACAAAATGTTGTCAAAGTCTATTGATGACTTTCTTTTGAATATCCCTTTAAATAATATACAACATGTTATTTCTTTAACATTATTTCAAAATTTTTGAGCACAAAGTTATTCTAGAGAAATTTATAACACAATCCATCAAAGTAAACGAAAACAAACGAGAAATAAAATTTAGACCTTTGTGTAAATAAGTTATCTTCGATAAAAGAGAAAAAAATGTATAAATACAGTTTTGATGGAAATATTTTTGAAAAGAATGAACTTCTCCCTTCAAGTTTCCAAAATAAGTTAAACGAAACTTACACAATTTCTTGTTCAATCCCTGATTTTTACGTCCCTGTGTTTTTACGTTCTTCCTTTCTTCCTTTTCCATAATGTTTTCTATCCTACTGAATGATTATTTTTAAGATAAAATTGACTTTAAATTGTCGTCTGCAAAACATTTCATTTTTTAGACGGGTCTAAAATTTGACAAAACAGTAACATATTTATAGGTTAAACTATTTCAAGTACGAGTATTTGATGATGCTGAACATATTTTTAAATGTTAATACGATGATAATAATCCTGTTTCAGATAGGAGAGTGTTTTTTTTCTGCAGTATAATTCTTTATCAATTCCTTTTTCTATGTTATAGATAAATATTACTTATGAAAAGGAAAAGATCTTGAGGAAAATGGCTGGTAAAAAAATAAATAATCTTTCCACATAACTTCATTCTAATATAGCTTTGACTGAATATGCATCTGTCAAGGTTATTTTTAATGCAATATTGGTTGAAACATATAATTTGAAATTAAGCAAACGGTCTAAAATCACCTTAGTTTTCAGTTTTCTTTTTGAATTACTGGCACGCAAGTATTTCTTCAAATAGCAAATTTAAAAGTTGAAAAGTCGATGTTTTCGTCTGGTAGAAAGCCGTCATCCTCCGTGGTTCACGGAGTTGTATCAAAATTTGCTACCCGTACGAAGGGAAGTCACTCTAACGACTTTGGGTCAAAGGGAAGAAAACCACGTTTTCGGAAAGGGCTAATAGACTCATTGCTGTTTTGATATTGGCTGTTCATAGTTAGATGAGTCAGTAACACGCTGTGCTCTAAATTCTGAGGTCTTGAGTTTGAGCCCTGGTTCTGTCGACATTGTTTCATGGTCATTGCGAGATATGTCACTTGTCTCTCACCATTGGACGAATGGTAAATAGTGCGTCTTTACTGGAATGAGCAGCCGGCAGCTCAGAGAGAATGCTGTGGATGCACTGTGTGCGAAAAAGTGGGAAACCATGATTAGATGCACCAGCCTCCATGGTATAAATAAAGTACTGATGAAAGTGGAGGTAAACCACATACATTTAACCAATCTGCTTTGATTTGATCTTGAAAAAAATCAGATGAAACAAATCATATAAATTCTGGTGTAAGTTGAAAGAATTTAAACAGATAGAAATGTAATGAGAAAGAGAGGAATTGCCCTGTACATAGTTTTAACATATATAATAATATCTCAGTACACTTTCAGTTGGTTGGATGGAATATTTGACACTTGTCTCTCACCAATAGATGGATAATCGTAAACTTAAGTGGGATAGCAGCTGGAGGCTATGAAAGGATGTAGTTGTAGTGCTGGTGTGAGAAATACAAAGAATCCATTGTTAGGTGCTCCAGCCGCCACAATAAAACTAAAATACTGTTAAAGTGGCGTTAAACCCCATTCAATCAATCAATCAATCAATCCAATTCAAAAAGTCTTGCATGTTTTGTTCTTGATATGCAACCCCCACGATACCTGTATGTCCATTTATCATCACTCGTCAAAAAAATCTTTTAATTTTTTACCAAATATAACCCATTCCCACGATATCTTACGTTTTACGCCCTCGTGAAACAAGTTTTGGAAAACATTCTGCAAAATGAAGACATTTTTTGAACAAGAGGACCATGATGGTCCTAAATCGTTAACCTGAGGCACCTGCAAATTACAGTACTTTTTTAGCTCGACTATTCGAATTATAGGGGGGCTATTCAAGTCACTCGTGCGTTGGACAAGTGTTGGCGTCGGCGTAATGATTTGGTTAAGCCTTACGTGCAAGTGTCTTATCTCAGTTTCTACTAATGCTATTCCTCTGAAACTTTGCACATGTTTTTGTGAAAATAATATCACCCTATTAACAAGGTTTCAATACTCTGACAATCATTTTAATGGAATTTTAACACTTTTCGGACTTGGAAATTCTTGGTTAAACCTTGAGTGCAAGTGTCATATGTCTTTAATAACGCTCTTTCTACTAGTGCTTTTGCTTTGAAACTTTGCACATCCTTTTGTGACCACAATATCATCTTCTAGACAAAAAATCATTACAATTATGTCTATTTTAGTAGAGTTTTAACCCATTTTAGAAATAGAAACTCTTGATTTCACCTTGTGTGCAACTGTCATATATCTTTAATTACTCTCTTTCTACCAATGCTATTGCTATGAAACTTTTCACATGTTTTGACAATGATATCAGCCTGTAAATATAGATTTATTACTCTGACATTTATTTTAGTGGAACTTTTACCCTTTTCGGACTTAGAAATTTTTGGTGTAATTGTCATATATCTTTAATTTCTCTCTTTCTACTTATGCTATTGTTTTGAAACTTTGCACATGTTTTCGTGACAATTATATCAGCTTCTAGATACACATTCATTAATGTGCCATTCATTTTAGTAGAAATTTAACTCTTTTTGAAATTACACATTCTTGTGTAAACCCTACATGCAACTGACATATGTCTTTAATAACTCTCATTCTACTTAGGCTACGAAACTTTGCACATGCTTTAGTGACCACGATATCATCTTCTAGGCAAAGATTCATTATAATAATATTTATTATAGTCGAGTATTGTGACCACGATATCATCTTCTAGGCAAAGATTCATTTTAATAAAATTTATTATAGTCGAGTATTAACCTTTTTATGGACTTTAGAAATTCTTGGTTAAACCTTACGTGCAACTGCCATATGTCTTTAATTTTTCTCTTTCTATATACTAATGATATTGCTTTGAAGCTTTTCACATCCTTTTGTGACCACCATATCATCTTCTAGACAAAAAAATCATTATAAATATGTCTATCATAGTAGAGTTTAACCCTTTTTGGAAATAGAAACTCTTGATATTACCTTGCGTGCAACTGTCATATATCTTTATTACTCTCTTTCTACCAGTGCTATTGCTTTGAAACTTTTCACATGTTTTTGACTATGATATCAGCAGGTAAATATAGATTCATTACTCTGACATTTATTTTAGTGGAACGTTTACTCTTTTCGGACTTAGAAATTTTTGTTTAACATAACTTGTTATTGTCATACATCTTTAATTTCTCTCATTCTACTAATGCTATTGCTTTGAAACTTTGCACATGTTTTTGTGACAATTATATCTGTTTCTAGATACACATTCATTAATCTGCCATTCATTTTAGTAGAAATTTAACTCTTTTTGAAATTACACATTCTTGTGTAAACCCTACATGCAACTGACATATATCTTTATAACTCTCATTCAACTTATGCTTCGAAACTTTGCACATGGTTTTTGACCACGATGTCATCTTCTAGGCAAAGATTCATTATAATAAAATTTATTATAGTCGAGTATTAACCCCTTTTTGGACTTTAGAAATTCTTGGTTAAACCTTGTGTGCAATTTGGGAACTGAGCATTTGTCCGGATGGATTCGTGCCGATTTACAGAGTAAAATGGCGTTCATTTTCAAAGACGAAGGTGTTGTGCACAACTAGATGCGATTTTGAGCAATTGTAAGGAATTTTATCAAACGCAGTTACTGGGCATTCGTCCGGACAAAACTGAGACAGACGTAAAGACAGACAGACAGTCACCACTGGAGTTGGGAGACATAATTATCACAATATCATGACGTTGTAATGACCCCTCCCTTGTATGGCCTCCAAGAACATCGTCTGTCGTTTATATCCAAGTTATATGTGGTCAAAAGACGATCTTTAGGTGAGTGCGATGGATAAAACCAGCAACAACCTATCTGTCTGTCTACTCTATAAACTAACACACATTGCTCTGAATAAACGTCGTTCCCAGATGCCGGTTACTGGTAATAGTTTTCCTATTTTCGTCGTTTATTATCGAAAGCATTTTTACAAGATGGTAATCGAGGCAGTCTATTATATTTAAGAATATGTATGCTTCACACACACCTAACACGGAAAAATACCGACCATTTCAAAAAGAAACATACACACACAAAATTGTACAAGAAACACAAACGAAATTCATCAAACGTAATTCTATTTCGAAAACTATTTCTTTGGCCGATCAACCGGTCTATTAAAGTTGACTGATAACGATTAAATTTGTAGAATATAAAGGAGTTCCCCGTCATCAATTAATTACCTTAGAGACACAGTTATCATTATCCGGAGTAATAAAGGTCCACAATGCTACCTTTTCTATTCTATACTCAAACTAACTGACGGAGATGATGCCAATAGACACTTCCACTTTCGGCCGCGCATAATGAAGGCATGCGCGATCGGAGCGGACAAAAGAAAAAACTCGGAACAAATAATAAATTGGGAAAGTTATAGAAAAAATCAACCAAAATGTGATAAGTAAATGACCACGGGATACAGGTCATTTCTATAGTATGAAGCAGTTATCGTTATGTTACTTTCGTGACACCCGAAGGTATCAACGTACAGAATTGGTGGTCTTAGAAGTACAGTGCCACCGACTAGTCCTTTAAGTGGCCAACCACGTTAGAGCAATTTCTTGCTCGTTTTGTGCTCGAATCTGATTAATATGAAAAATGCTAATACATTAAAATTAAGTTTAAGAAACACGATTTACACTAATAAACTATTGATAACTATATTTTTCGAAAATAATTACAAAAATCAACATATATTTAGCAGAAAATTAAAGAACTATGCTATGCAAAAGAAAAAGATTTTCTGACGCTAAGTAATAATTTGTTATATAAAGGGAAGTAATTTTGCAAAACAGGTCGTGAATCGAAAGTCAGAGGACCCGTAGATTGGGTAGGCTAATTTGGAAACATTCCGAGATTGATGTGTGTTGGGTGGGTGGAGTTAGGGTAACATAGGAATGAGCCCCTACTGATATGCAGAGTTATCCCGAAAATTGCCCTTTAATTAACTCCCTTGACAATACTGGGTAGTTCCGTTTAAATTATCTACAATAGTATACAAGAGCTGAGGCTTAATTGTTCTTTTTTCAGTAGGCCTATTTCACACGGAGAAATATTGAATATTCCTGTAATACTCTTAGAATATGAATTTGTTGCGGTAGTTTGAATCGTCTTCCCTTCCAAGGAAACCAATTTCATTTTCATCCTGTTTTCATATTTTACTTTCTAGTGCTAGGAAGTTATTCCAGAAACTGCTGAAATTCAGCATGTCATGACCTCTACTGTAACCGCTAACCTGTCCAATAAATCTTAATGAAGTTCTGGCACTGGTCATTTTACATGGCAATTAATTATACCTTTTGTGCAACATGTATTATTTTAACTTGTTCTCTGTATTACAAACTTTGTTTCCTCTATTCTCTTAGTCAACTGAAGAGTCAAATGCAAACTGATCTTATTTAAAATTTTATATATGACTGTGACGTTAGCGTATTAACTCATTACCATATGATAGAATTTTAGGCTATTCAAAATTGAGTTTGAAAGTGCACTGAAATTGAAAAATAAGCACAAAATTTGGGAAAAAAATCATTCTGAGGAAAGGAATATTGCTTTTACAAGCAAGCAATTTTTCCCTTTTCCACAATTTTTTTTCATAGTTATATTTCTACAGGACGTCTTGGTTACTGGTAAAAGGAATTTCTTGTACTGATTTATTTGCTTCATCTTTAATTTGACACTAAAATAGGTTGCAAATAATTTGGAAATACCGTAAAAATATGAGGAAAAACTTATAGAACGTTTTCTTCTTTTACGCATTTTTTTTTCTTTTTTTTAATTTTCATTATTCTATACAAATAAATGCCGAAAATACGCTGAAAGAGTTATTGCGCTTGAATACTCTCCCATGTGGTGAAACTTCAAAACGGTCCGAATTCTATTTCCGGGTAGAAAATTTAGATAAAAGAAATGGCAGATAATAAGGCAGTAATTAAATCGAGTTTATTGTTCCGTATACTCTAATTATCGACGGAAAAACGTTGATGGCCAATCCATCATGACAGACGATGGACACGGCACCATCAGTAAAGCTAAAAAAAGGCGAGTTTCAAACTCTAGTTCGGATGAGATTAACCACTGTTTATAAAGACAGGGAGTACATATAATGAATTAAATATGTACAAAAAGATCTCCTCTTAGAGTGACTTGTCCCTGAAAAGGAATATAAAGTAAATAAGGCCTTAGTAATGATTGGTTACATGTCTTTAACCTATTACCGAATAACGCAATTTTAGACTGGTCAAAATTAATGTTACAGACAACATTTTCAGATATAATATAGGTGAACTTCAAAAATGGTCCTAGGAAATACTTTATATTGCATATAAATCTGCGTTTGAAGTTCACTTTTCATTTGTGTACACCATATCTGATTTGAATAACAAATCTTTTGCTTTCTTCGAAAAATAAAGAAATATAGTAATTAATGTGTTGAAATGCTTTGAAATGCGCATGTTAGTAAAAAAGTCAAAATGTTTCCCCAGATCAAACACATTTTATTAGAGGTATGATGCAATCACACTCAGAGGTGAACGAACCTTTGTTAGATACCAAATAAGAGCTGTCAGTAAACAGCAACACCAGATTCAACTCCAATGATTGCCTGGGTAATAAATCCTTGCTTTCCCTTTACAAAACAATACTGGTCCAAATGGAAAGAAGTTACAAATAACAACTTTAAGTTGATAGAATTTAAAAATCTCATGTATAGGGTAGGAAACATTGTTGAAAATGAAAGAATTGCTTGTTTCAAACAATTTCTCCAGAAAACGAGAAGTTGCTTGTAGCAGGGAATTACTTTTCATCCCCCAAATTAATCGCCTTCTGCAACTGTCATTTAAGACCAGTCTAAGATTTTGCCTGGTAAGGGGTTAAAAGGTTGACTTACATTGTAAGACCCATTATACATGAGCGAATGTTCAAAACAAAACTTAAGTCATTGCAGAGATGTAGAAATTATTGCACATTAAATTTGAACAAAATGTTGTCAAAGTCTATTGATGACTTTCTTTTGAATACCCCTTTAAATAATATACAACATGTTATTTCTTTAACATTATTTCAAAATTTTTGAGCACAAAGTTATTCTAGAGAAATTTATAACACAATCCATCAAAGTAAACGAAAACAAACGAGAAATAAAATTTAGACCTTTGTGTAAATAAGTTATCTTCGATAAAAGAGAAAAAAATGTATAAATACAGTTTTGATGGAAATATTTTTGAAAAGAATGAACTTCTCCCTTCAAGTTTCCAAAATAAGTTAAACGAAACTTACACAATTTCTTGTTCAATCCCTGATTTTTACGTCCCTGTGTTTTTACGTTCTTCCTTTCTTCCTTTTCCATAATATTTTCTATCCTACTGAATGATTATTTTTAAGATAAAATTGACTTTAAATTGTCGTCTGCAAAACATTTCATTTTTTAGACGGGTCTAAAATTTGACAAAACAGTAACATATTTATAGGTTAAACTATTTCAAGTACGAGTATTTGATGATGCTGAACATATTTTTAAATGTTAATACGATGATAATAATCCTGTTCCAGATATGAAAAGGAAAAGATCTTTAGGAAAATGGCTGGTAAAAAAAATAAATAATCTTTCCACATAAGACTTCATTCTAATAAAGCTTTGACTGAATATGCATCTGTCAAGGTTATTTTAATGCAATATTGGTTGAAACATATAATTTGAAATTAAGCAAACGGTCTAAAAACACCTTAGTTTTCAGTTTTCTTTTTGAATTACTAGCACGCAAGTATTTCTTCAAATAGCAAATTTAAAAGTTGAAAAGTCGATGTTTTCGTCTGGTAGAAAGCCGTCATCCTCCGTGGTTCACGGAGTTGTATCAAAATTTGCTACCCGTACAAAGGGAAGTCACTCTAACGACTTTGGGTCAAAGGGAAGTAAACCACGTTTTCGGAAAGGGCTAATAGACTCATTGCTGTTTTGATATTGGCTGTTCATAGTTAGTTGAGTCAGTAACACGCTATGCTCTAAATTCTGAGGTCTTGAGTTTGAGCCCTGGTTCTGTCGACATTGTTTCATAGTCATTGCGAGATATGTCACTTGTCTCTCACCATTGGACGAATGGTAAATAGTGCGTCTTTACTGGAATGAGCAGCCGGCAGCTCAGAGAGAATGCTGTGGATGCACTGTGTGCGAAAAAGTGGGAAACCATGATTAGATGCACCAGCCGCCATGATATAACTAAAGTACTGATGAAAGTGGAGGTAAACCACATACATTTAACCAATCTGCTTTGATTTGATCATGAAAAAAATCAGATGAAACAAATCATATAAATTCTAGTGTAAGTTGAAAGAATTTAAACAGATAGAAATGTTATGAGAAAGAGAGGAATTGCCCTGTACATAGTTTTAACATATATAATAATATCTCAGTACACTTTCAGTTGGTTGGATGGAATATTTGACACTTGTCTCTCACCAATAGATGGATAATCGTAAACTTAAGTGGGATAGCAGCTGGAGGCTATGAAAGGATGTAGTAGTAGTACTGGTGTGAGAAATACAAAGAATCCATTGTTAGGTGCTCCAGCCGCCACAATAAAACTAAAATACTGTTAAAGTGGCGTTAAACCCCATTCAATCAATCAATCAATAAATCCAATTTAAAAAGTCTTGCATGTTTTGTTCTTGATATGCAACCCCCACGATACCTGTATGTCCATTTATCATCACTCGTCAAAAAATCTTTTAATTTTTTACCAAATAGAACCCATTCCCACGATATCCTACTTTTTACGCCCTCGTGAAAAAAAGTTTTGGAAAACATTCCGCAAAATGAAGAAATTGTTTGAACAAGAGGACCATGATGATCCTAAATCGTTAACCTGAGGCACCTGCAAATTACAGTACTTTTTTAGCTCGACTTTTCGAATAATAGGGGGGGCTATTCCAGTCACTCGTGCGTTGGGCAAGTGTTGGCGTCGGCGTAATGATTTGGTTAAGCCTTACGTGCAAGTGTCTTATCTCAGTTTCTACTAATGCTATTGCTCTGAAACTTTGCACATGTTTTTGTGAAAATAATATCACCCTATTAACAAGGTTTCATTACTCTGACAATCATTTTAATGGAATTTTAACCCTTTTCGGACTTGGAAATTCTTGGTTAAACCTTACGTGCAATTGTCATATGTCTTTAATAACTCTCTTTCTATTAGTGCTTTTGCTTTGAAACTTTGCACATCCTTTTGTGACCACCATATCATCTTCTAGACAATAAATCATTACAATTATATTTATTTTAGTACAGTTTAACCCATTTTGGAAATAGAAACTCTTGATTTAACCTTGCGTGCAACTGTCATATATCTTTAATTACTCTCTTTTTACCAATGCTATTGCTATGAAACTTTTCACGTGTTTTGACAATGATATCAGCCTGTAAATATAGGTTTATTTCTCTGACATTTATTTTAGTGGAACTTTTACCCTTTTCGGACTAAGAAATTTTTAATTAAACATAACGTGTAATTGTCATATATCTTTAATTTCTCTCTTTCTACTTATGCTATTGTTTTGAAACTTTGTACATGTTTTTGTGACAATTGTATCAGCTTCTAGATACGAATTCATTACTCTGCCGTTCATCTTAGTAGAAATTTAACTCTTTTTGAACTTACAAATTCTTGGGTAAACCCTACATGCAACTGACATATATCTTTAATAACTCTCATTCTACTTAGGCTACGAAACTTTGCACATGGTTTTGTGACCACGATATCATCTTCTAGGCAAAGATTCATTATAATAAAATTTATCATAGTCGAGTATTAACCCTTTTAGGACTTTAGAAATTCTTGGTTAAACCTTGTGTGCAACTGTCATATATTTTTAATAACTCTCTTTCTACCAATGCTTTCGCTTTGAAACTTTGCAAATGTTTTTATGACAATAATATCGCCCTTAATGTTAAAGTTTACTTTCATAACTCTCCACTAAAGCTATTGCTTTGAGACTTTGCCCATGCTTTTGTGACTATCTTATCATCTTCTAGGCAAAGATTCATTACAATTATATTCATTATACTGGAGTTTTAACTCTTTAGGACTTAGAAATTCTTGTTTGACTTAAAATTTTATTTGAAAGATACTACTTAGGTATTATGTCTTATGTCGACATTGAATTGTTGTTACTATCCAGCACTCAGAGTAATCGAGCGTTGCTGTCCTCTGACAGCTCTTGTTGTATAAAAAGAATTTTCCAAACTTTGGACCTTAAAGGGTGTGGCCGTTTTTGACCCCAGGGGCATGCTTTTTAACAAGAGGACCATGATGGTCGATGGTCGTAAATCGCACATTTGAAAAAAATCTTCTTCTTATAGGGCTTAGAACATTCATATTAAAAGCATGGCATAACATTATTGTTATCTACCATGTTTCTTGAAGTTATACCCCTTTTTACAAAAATGGCCCTTGCCAAGGCATCCAAAGTTGTGAATTTGCTCTCCCAATGTATAAGTTGTAATGCATTCCAATTTGATTTATAGTACACCCAGATTGTTCTCTACCAAAGTGCTAAAATAATACCCCCTTGGTCAAAATAGCCCCACCCCCAAAGGTCCGAAGTTTTTAATTTTCTCAATTAGAGCAATTTCAAAGTCCTCTCTTAACACTGGTCCACTTTAAAAGAAGTTGCAGATGGTAATGAAAGTTTGGTTGAAATTTAAATACAATGAGTTTTCAGGGTAGAAAACATTGGGGAAAATGGAGAATTTGCTTGTAACTACTAAGTTCTACATTTCTCACAATGATTTTTTAAACCTATATTTCCTTGAAGGTGTCAAAATGCGGAATGGTTTAGTAATTGAGTAAACTATAAAGCCATACGCATTCATATTTATTGAATGGCATTACTCGGTTGTGTTTTACTACGCCAAAAATCTTATAATTTGTTTTATCTATTTGGCTCAAGTTGTATCTTTTATTATACTAAAAGTACTGTAATTGCAGATGCCTCAGTTGAGCGATTTAGGACCACCGTGGTCCTCTTGTTTTATTGTTTTGTTTTGGGATGCCGTTTTACTTTCTCTCTTTGTTTCTTGCAGTGAGAAATAGTCAGGCACTAAGAAACTACCAACCAGTTTATGTGCCGGCTACTCTTAGTGGTAATGAGATTGTCTGCTAGTGGTATTAATTACAAGTCGATTGTCCAAATACCAGGGAAGGTATTAATGACTTTAATGGGTCGATAATTTATTTCCCAAGGGACCCTATAATTTGGCCGAAATATCGAGATAGGAGTAGCATCCTAGGACTGTGTAATATGAAGAATTTGAAGCTAATTTTATTTCATGACACCCGAAAGCGTCACGTACAGAATTGATGGTCTTAGAAGTACAGTGCCACCGACTAGTCCTTAAAGTGGCTGACCACGTTAGAGCAATTTCTTGATCGTTTGGTGCTCGAATCTGATTAATATAATTATTGAAATTGCATTAAAATGAAGTTTAAGTAACAGGACTTACACTAATAAGCTATTGATAACTATCTTTTTCGGAAATTATTACAAAAACCAACATATATTCAGCAGAAAATTAAAGAACTATGCTATGCAAACGCAAAAAATCTTATGTTTAGTAATAATTTGTAATATAAAGGGAAGTAATTTCCAAAACAGGTTGTGAATTGAAAGTCAGAAGTCCCGTAGAATGGGGTGGCTAATTTGGAAACATTCCGAGATTGATGTGTGTTGGGGTGGTAACTTAGGAATGGGGCCCATACCGATATGCGGAGTTGTCCCAAAATTTGCTCTTTAATTAACTCCCTTGACAATACTGGGTATTTCCGGTTAAATTTTTTTACAAAGAGTGTATAAAATCTGAGACTTTTTCAGTTGGCCTATTTCACGCAAAGGAATTATTGAATGTCCCTGTAATACTCTTAGAATATGACATTTTTATGGTAGTTTGTATCGTCTTCCCTTCCGAGGAAATCAATTTCATTCTCATCCTGTTTTCATATTTTTCTTCTCATTTTCGAAAAAAAAAGCAAAGATAGCTTTTTGTTCCTTGACTTGAAAAGACTTATCAAAACCAGCAAATAAACCAAACAATAACAGAGAGCAAACGCATTTGTTCTGATATTTTTTCTTATCTGTATATGGTTAAATGGTTGGTCAATTTTGAGAACAGATGATATCCTTCCATAAACTCCTGTTTTAATCGAAGTAACTTGAATACTTCTAATCGGTATCTTTGATTTTGCAATAATCCACGGGTGGCCGGTATTTGAAATTTGACTGGTGAGCCTAGCCTAATCTGATGATACAAGCAGCGTAGATGGGACAGGTTCGCAAGTCTATATTTGCAATGTACACCGGATACATCTCTTAACCCATTTTCACATAATGACGCTTTTAAACACACCTTAACATTAAAGTTTTGGAAAACATTGTTGACAATAAAATAATTGCTTGTTACAAGCAATTTCTTCATTGTCCACAGTGTTTTTTTTATCCCAAAAGACAAAGATTTTAAGAATTTCATCAACTTAATATTGAGTCTGCAACTTCTTTGAATTTGGAGTAGTCTAAAATTTTGTCGTGTGCTAATGGGTTAACGATCGGCTATTACTTCATCCGACTGCCAATACAGTTGTGCCCTTTTTATAATTCAGCAAAGAAGTCGTTTGTCTAAAATCATTTCGAATTTATCTAGTTCCAAAAATTTTGAATATTTTAAAAAGGGCTATAAACGCAAAAGGTAACGAAAAGACATTTTTAAAACTTTTCTCAATATAAAATATGTCAAAGCCTTTTTTTAGATACTTGAACACAATCTTTTTTTACATTACATATTACATTGTATCATTCATATCTAACATTGTTGTAGATAAATTGTATCAACTTATTATATAACACATTCAAAGTGAACATTATAGTTTGATCTCGTAACATTTCTTATACTTCGTTTTCAATCGAATAATTAATTTGGGCGCATGCGTGACATTTCCAACCATTACACATGTGCGCAAAGTTAAGACTCAGATCAGCCTGTGCATCCGCACAGTCTGATCAGAGTCTTCACTCTGCCCTCTGTAGATAGATACTGACCAAAAGCTTCTTTAAACAATCAGCGAATATTCTAATTGCCCCGAATGGCTGTCCAGGGTGCTCAATGTGTGCGAGTCACGCACATGCGAAATGGTTGGAAATGTCACGCATAAGCTCATTTGTATTTTCACTTTATTCTTATTCTCATTTGTTGTCGAGTACAACCTTCAAATAGATAGATACTGATGTTAAAAAATAATTCGAAAGCTTAAAGAGGCATTAAGTCGGTAGGTGACCTTAGCTACTAAGCTATAGCTTAAACTATGAGCTGTAGTTACGGGGTTTTGTCGTCATCGACGGTTTTATAGTGAAGAATAATGTGACGCAATAAGTCACATTTAGTATGGTGGCACATTTTACATTCTCAGTGATATATGTTTTGTGAAGCTTTACATAAAAGTTAAGACTATATTGTCATTCAAAATAATATCGATATATACCTACCAGTTTGATGTCATGTCTATAGGTATACGGAATAAGCATTCAAGTAATCAATATATATATATATATTTATATATAGAAATAATATAACTTACCCATTTGGACTTACGAATTTTGTCAGTGCTTTGAAATAATTTTTTCTTCAAGTTTGATACTTGAGAAATATTAACGAAGTGACAATATCCAGTCACAACTATTAATGTGACTGATTTATGATAATATTGTCATGCAAAGTACATGTACCCTAGTTTTTAAATAAATTTACCATGGGACTTTAACAATTTCAGGAATAAAGTGAAAAAGCTTTCAATATGATGGAAAACACCGAATTTTAAAGGTATTCATGCATCTTCCTCTGTAAGGTAAGTGTACAAAGATAGACCGGAACTACCAAGAATGGAAGGGAGGTAACTCCGTATATCGGTTGATTGATTGAATGGGGTTAAACGCCACTTTTAACAGTATATCAGTCATATCGCGGCGGCTGGGGCACCTAACAATGGCTTCCTGGTATTTTCACACCAGTACTACCATTACATCCTTTTCTAGCCTCAAGCTGCTAGGTGCTCTTAGTGTGTACGTGCAAATCGGTACAAAATATTCATGTTTTTTCCATTCTTGCCAAAACCATTGCAGGCCGGTGGAGTCGGAGAGGAGCTACCCACCCCCCAAACCCTGCTCCTACGGGCCTATGCGAAATGCGAAAGTTGCTTTAAGGTCATTCGCACATTTCTGAAACTAGAAAAAGGCTATAGATCCATTTTAACTTTCTATTGGTTAACTTATTTTTACAGGGATTACAAAATATTTGGCACCCCATTTGCACTCGGACAGTCAAAGATTCAATTGATCAATAAAATTATCCATTTAGGCAGGAAGTAAGCTTTGAACTCCAAACATGGCCGACATTTTAGTTTGCTTTCCCGACTTTAACCCATTACTACACAAATATGTTTTCTGAAGCTCATGCTTATACAATACGACAATGAAAAACTTTGTCATGGGTCAAGAAGTTGCTTGTAACAAGTAATTTCTCCTTTTCACGCGATGTTTTCACTTCTTTTCATAATTAAGTGCAAACGAAATTGCGTGCGCAACTTCTTTTAATTTGAACTAGTTTAAAATTTTGTTTACTGTAAATCAGGGTTAAAGGCATATCTTCCCCCAAAATACACTATAAATTAAAAAGAAAGCCTTACTCCAGGCTTAAAAGCATGAATGCATATGACTATTGAAATTATAAGATCAACATAATTGTACGCAAATGTTACCCCCTGGACCACAATTCAAGATTTGTTTACATCAAAATATGACCTCAGTGATGACGTTTTAACTTTCACTAATCATTCAAACAACCAGCTAGGTCACGAAATTTAACGAAATAGTCCGGAAAGTTAAGTCATTATCATCTGTGCATATAACAGTCAATGCCGAGGATTAGCGAAGATTTCCTGTGGAGAATCGGTAGCAAATCGATTTCAAAATGTTAACAAACACACAAAATCCTCTTTCTAGAGAACATCACTTATACCCTGCTTTTGCATATCCGGATATTAAGAAGGCCTTTGTTTGCTTTAGTGACCAAATAAGCGATGGATTATTTCAACTATTTTTTCCTTCCTCGGAGGGCAGATATGCTTTTAAACGTAGTAAATGCATAGGGTAGGGTTGGGCAAAACGTCCCTTTGGCTTCGATATCTTGGTAATGCCAGTATACGAGACATAATTATGACTTCACTGTCATCTGAGATCGAGGTTAGATCTATCTATGAGTGTGAAAGGGGGACCAAGCTCTCTCATCGATAAGTAAGAAAAAAATTCAATGCATCAATTTGTGTACATGTATATATTTTGTTATTTTTTTCCTACTTGTATAGTGCGTAAAACTAAATACATTTGTAGATCTACATAACTTTTCACATCCTCACTTTGTCTTGTTATTTTTACCAAAGCAGACGAACTTGCGTACTTTGTTGTTATAATCGGAATATCTCGATTAGTAATGAAATAATCGAACAGGGGTCAAACGCCCATAAGCGGTTTGCCTACATTCTGATGTTTGGTAAAACTAAACGATAATAACTGATAAGTTTTTTTTATTCTTTTCAGACACAGATCGTCATACATCATTGAGAAGGAAGGAAGGAAGGAAGGAAGGAAGGAAGGAAGGAAGGAAGGAAGGAAGGAAGGAAGGAAGGAAGGAAGGAAGGAAGGAAGGAAGGAAGGAAGGAAGGAAGGAAGGAAGGAAGGAAGGAAGGAAGGAAGGAAAGAAGGAAGGAAGGAAGGAAGGAAGGAAGGAAGGAAGGAGGAAGGAAGGAAGGAAGGAAGGAAGGAAAGCTTGACGGACAAATGGACGATCGGACGGATGGACGGACGGATAGGGATGGACGGATGGATGGTTGGCTCGGTTTTCAACCGAATAGTATTTCAGTCATATCACGGCCACTGGAGCACCTAACAATGGATTCCTGGTATTTCTTACACCAGTACTACCACTTTATCCTTTCCTAGCCTCCAGCTGCTATCCCACTTAGGTTTACGATTACTCACCCATTGGTGAGAGACAAATGTCGGAAAGGTAAAGGAAAATATTCAAAATAAGCCAGAAAATATTGAAAAGGGAAAAATATTTGTTACACCGTTTTTCCATGATGTATAATTTGATATCCAAATTATGTAAAAATCAAAGTACTGAAAGTGCTGGAAGCTAGCAAAGCATGGTTTTATAAAGTAATCTTCTTTATCAAAGGTTATCATTATTAGTGGAATTTATAAAACTTTTGCCTTGTAGGGTAGAAAACATTGTGGACAACGAATAGGTTGCTTGTTACAAGCAACTTCTTCATTGTCCACAATGTTTTCAAAGCTTTTTTCTGGAGATGCTTCAAAAGCGCGATTGAGTGGGATGGGGTTAAATAGCATGCTTTTGAAGAAGTTGTCTAGAATTTGAATTAAGCTTATTAAAAAAAGGCAGTGGCAGAGTTTGCAATATTCCTGAAATAAGAACTACTTTTCAAGAAGTAGGTATTCAATGGATTTAGTCATTAAGCCTCCAGTGGCAGTTTGCACTCGTTGAACTCTGAGAAGACCTCAACTTTTTTCTGTTAACTTAAGCTATCAAAACTGACATTTTGCTAGCTAACAAGAGCTGTAAGAGACGGATTATACACCCCGAATATAGCCCTGTCACAAAAGTATGAAATAAACAGGACAAAGGGGTTCGGACGCAGCGACAGACGCAGATGGGGATATATGCTTGCTGTATTCCAGACATGCAAAATTTAATGCACATCCTTGAGCTGTGACCTTGACCTCGGAGCTATCTGAAAATTTATTTCAAATGGCACATCTACTAACAATAGAGAACAATTGTGCTTATTTTTTTCGAAATCAATCCACAATTTTAGGAGCCATGCTCTAGACATGCTTAATTTTAATATTTGACTTAAGCTATGACCTTGAAATTTGAGCTATTGGGGTTTTGTTGTTGTTGTTGTTGTTATTTTTTGTTGTTGTTTTTCCCAAACTGCACATCTACTTATGATAATAGTGACAAGTTAAATTGAAATCAATCTATAATAGAAAGAGTTATGCTCTGAAAATGCTTAATTTTAATGTTCCACTTGAGCTGTGACCTGTACCTTGGAACTAAATGAATACATTTTTCAAATGGCATATCTACTCATGAAAGACAGCAATTGTGTAAAATTATTCCGAATTCCATCCATAATTGAGGGATCTATGTTCTGGAAATGCAAAATGTTTCACGTTCAACCTTGAACTATAGCCTTGACCTGACAATTTGTTTAAAATGCACATCTACTGATGATAGGGAACAAGTTATTTTGAATTTAATTCATAATTTTACCAGCTATGCTTCAGACATGGCTATTTTCTACATTTGACCTTGACTTGTGACCTTTGAGCTATCTTTTTTCCAAATGACACATCTACTCGTGATTGAGAACAATTG
This sequence comes from Fragum fragum, assembly GCA_946902895.1. Classification (NCBI taxonomy): domain Eukaryota; kingdom Metazoa; phylum Mollusca; class Bivalvia; order Cardiida; family Cardiidae; genus Fragum; species Fragum fragum. The sequence goes on along the minus strand of OX336371.1, from coordinate 1,580,495 downwards.
TGCCAAGTTATGTTGAAATCCTTCTATAATTGAAGGAGCTATGTTCTGGAAATGCTTAATTTCAACTTTCGACCTTGAGATGTGACAATGACCTTGGAGCAATCTGAAGATTTGTTTCAAATGGCACATATACTCGTGTAAGAGAATAATTGTGTTATGTTATTTTCATAATTCATAATTAGATCCATAATTAGAGGAGCTAAACTCTGGAAATACTTAATTTCAATGTATGACCTTGAGCTGTGACCTTGAAATTGGACCTATCTGATTTTTTTCCAAATGCCAGGTACATGTACTAATAAGAAAGAACACTTGTACTAAGTTATTTTAAAATCCATCTATAATTGAAGGAGCTATGCTGTAACCAAGGTAAATTCTAACCTTTGACCTTTAAGTGTGATGTTGACCTTGGTGCTATCTATTTTTTTTTTTTTTTTTCTTTTTTTACAAATGGTACATCTATTCATGATAGACAGCATTTGTGCCAAGTTATTTTGAAATCCATCCATAACTGAAGGAGTTATATGCTGCAATCAAGGACTATTTTGACGTTTGACCTTGAACTGTGACATTGACCTTGGAGCTATCTGTTGTTTTTTTTTGTGTGTTTTTTTTTTTTTGTTGTTGTTGTTGTTTGTTTTTTTTGTTTGTTTGGTTGGTTGGTTGGTTGGTTTTGGGGGTTTTTAGTTGTTGCTGTTGTTCTTTTTCAATTGGTACATCTATCATGATAGAGAACAATAGTGCCAAGTAATTTTGAAATCGATATATTATTGAAGGAGCTATGCTGTAAACAAGGTCAATTTTGACGTTTGACCTTGAACTGTGATCTTGACCTTGGATCTCTCCAAAATCTGGGAAAAGCACCTCGTCGCATACCATAAGGAATTCACATGTGAAGTTTCATACAATTTGGCCAACTGGTTGTATAGATTTCGGGGCGGACGGACGGATAGATGAAGCTGCGACTCTATGCTCTACCCTCGGGGAGCATGAAAATATAATCTACAATTAGGATTACCGTCCCCAGAGTATAGCTGTCAAAAGGTAGATCTTGTGCAAACATACAAGCTATTGAACAAAAATAAATGTAACCTCAGTAAATCTACTAAATACGGCACACACAACCATCCCCCCCAACACACACACGTAAAAAAACTATAGAATTGTTAAACAAGGGTGCAATACAGACATTAGGAAATACTTAATTCAAAGCAAGGCTGAATAAGGAGTTGACTGTCCGAAATAAATTCGACATAATTTGTTTCACTTGAGAAATGAAAAAATTGGGAAAGTTGTGCCTTACAACCTGAGACCATGGAATTAATCAAAACTATTGTAAATGTAAATAATGTACCTACAAAGTAGGGAACAAAGTTTCGGTATTTAAGTGAATTTCAGATGAATCTTTCAAAAAGGAATAAATGAATATATATATACACACAGTAATTATGATATAGGAAATGGCCACAATATTTACGCCCAGATTAACCTGAAATTCTACCAATATTACTTTATTATCTTTTTACTATTTATTCATTTTATTGCGAGCAGTAATATACGTCAGGTAAGTACCAGTCCGATAAGTATTTCAGTCAGTGTACCATTAAGTACAAAGGAGGCCGTTAACCGGAGCAACCAAGAAAAGGGGAATCGTCCTCATAATCAACGGAGAAACACAACAAGAGGGTCATTGGCCCCCCAAAGCGCTCACCTGAGTCGATGACTGCAGAAGTAATAAAAGCGCTAGTGACCTAATCTCGGCCAAAAGTCACCTCTTAGCATAATCTTGAATCAGAAGAAATCAGAAATGAAAAGAAGTTCTTCAAAAGATTAAGTGTGTGTGTGCCAGAAAAGTAGCATGCAGATTGCAAGATTTCGGTTAATGAACTAGATAGTGGATTAAAAAGAATAGGGTGTGGTTGGTTGTTTTTTAAGATTTTTACTATGTTTCTATGTTAAAAATAACTTGAGGTGCGCCCGTGCAGAGCCAAAATATATCCGAAGGGTAAACACATGAAAAACCTTTTGGAGGTTCACTAAGAGGTTCTACATACCAAATATCAATGCTTTAGCCTTTCTCATTTCAGCGAAGAAGATTTATATCTTCTTTATTTCAATTATAAAATTGGTTGCGGCTAGGCGGAGCCCAAATATAACCCAAAGCTATCGCATAAACAAAATCAGTACAGATTGACTTGGAGATTCTAGATACCAAATATCAATACTCTAGACTTTCCGGTTTCAGAGAAGAAGAGTTTTAAAGTTTTACTTTTTTGTTTCTATGATAAAACAGGACGAGCCCGGGCGGGGCCCAAATATGACCCAAGGGGCATAATATGAACAAATATGATAGAGGTCCCCCATGAGATGCCGCATACCAAATATCAATACTCTACGCTTTCTTGTTTCAGAGAAGATGATTTTTAAAGTTTTCTTCTTTTCTTCGGTGTAAAATGTGGTGTGCCCGGGCGATGTTCAAATAAAACCCGATAGACATCATTTGAACAAACTTAATAAAGGTCCCCTAGGAGGTGCTGCATACCAAATATCAAAGCTCTCAGCTTTCTGATTTTAGAGAAAAAATGTCTAAAGTTTCATGCCTGCCAAGTTTCACCAATATTTGCTTTCTGGTTCAGGAGGAGAAGATTTTTAAAGTAATTATTGACAGACGCACCACAACGACGTACCGGACACTGGGTGATCGCAATAGCTCACCCTGAGTCACTTCGTGCTCAGGTGAGCTAAAAAGCGCCATTAGAAAGACCAATGATTATGTCTACGAAATCCGGTCTCTAGAACTGTCTGAACTTGTTTTGTATTTTAAGAACATACGGTTTAAAAAAACAACAACAACAAAACACAAGGCTGACATGTGTTCATATCCCGCTATGTTATGGGGCCGCTAGGTCGGTTTGAAGTACACTTTCAGCTCATAACATTAGCTGAAATATTTTGACCATGGTCATAAATAGAATATACAAGACGTTTACCCCCAAGTGTGATAGAGATGTGGTAGTTAGCTTATTAGTGGGGGAACAGCACAAACAAACGTGTAACTACAGCTAACAAAATGCATTGAATAACCCATTTGAAACAATCGGAGTGGTGACGTCTCTTTGAGTATACACGATTAGCCTCCCTTGGATGCGCAATCCGCATAGAAATATGCTATTACTGCGCATTTCTTCATCGAGCCATTATAAGCAAATCTGACCTTCGCGAGGAAAGGTAAGAAATAAAGTTAAGAAAACTAAAAGATGATTTTTCGTATAGAAATGAAGAATAATAGAGTAAGACTTTCAAGATAAGATTGTAACATGCTGCTCTCAGGGCGGTGTGTACCCGCCTCGCGGTTTCGAAAGTTGGCGCAAGCGCTGACGTGCCCATCCTCGCGCAAACTCTGGCGCATCTATATTTGCGATTGTTCTGCGCAATGTTCGTTTGTAAACAAACTTTTGACTGCCTGTCGAAATCGGATTGAGCATCCTACAAATATTAAAAATATGAGGCTGTCAAATTTGATTGATTTTGACGCAGAAATACTGAACCTCATTTGATATGTTGGAAAAAATGGCGACCATCCTCAACATTTCATCTTCAGAGGATCAGCTGATCATGCGGTTCGGAACCGGTGTGTTTCGACCCTTATAAGAACAGTCTTAAACTATCTCTGCCCTGTCCTTTCTTTTCCCTTTAATCTCTCGTAATTCAGATAAAGTTTCTTTTGGTCTCCCTGCAAGCTATGCTTTAACCCATTACCAGACAGCAAAATATTGGACCCCCATCAACTTGAAAGGAGTTGTTGACGACAATTTAAAGTTTATGAAATTTTATATTTTTTTAACTTTCCGGATGGAAAGCATTGTGTAAAATGAAAAACATGCTCTATTTAACACATTTGTTTTCCAAATGTTTAGGGGTGTCCAAAAGCATCACTTTGGGATTGAGTTGATGTTGGGTTTATAACTGAATAACGTTAACAAGGCTAATAATAGATGGGGTACAGTAGCTTCCAACCTGGTGGTCCCTTCCAACATTGTTTGTAAAGTTAGAACATGTAACAAAAAGTAATATTGTTTAACGGTGATCTAAACATCATAACCAGCATGCCCACTGGTTTTTCATTTTGGGGGTACATGTACCCTTTAGCTTTTGAAATGGGGGTACAAAGAAAATTCTGGGGGTATAGTGTACCCTTTACTTTCAGAGTTAAGGGTACACCATGCCAATCTGAACCCTTCACCAAATGACAATGTTTTGGTTATATACTTAAATGTTAATAATCAGTAAATGATTGCCACACGTCATGTGCAAGTAGAGAGAAGGATAGCAAACTTTTTTTTGAAAAGCTGACTTATTACAATTCACTTCTTCTTAACCATTGGATTTTGGAAGGGTTGAGTGGAATATGAGAGCGATGGCTAAACAAGACCAACAAGTTAATTACGAGAGTGGGGATGGCATTTTGGAGCAGGCCATACAAGGCATGTCAGCTCAAACTCTGGTGATGAAACACTTCTGGTACAGAAAATATCAAATGGCCTACGAAGGTCACCATTTGTGGAGAAATAGAAAAGATTTTGTTATGTCATTTTGCATACAGAAAATTACATTGCTTAAACAAAACTACAATGTTAAATAAACGGCTCCAGTTTGTCACGTCCGACTTACGTGTACAATGGAACGTACGAAAGAAACTAATTTCAAAATCAAATTCTACTTAGTTAAGTTTCTCGCCCAAAACACGTAAATATCTTGCGTTTTGTTTGAATAGCCCAACTTTGGACTTAATTCAAAACAAAATAGTAAGGTCAGGATCCTCATTATAAAAAAAATTTTCCAACTGCTGATTCCCCCATTCTCTAGAAAAGAAGCTATGGTTCCCGTCGTATAATAGGGAAATCACTTGCTCCTGATGCAATTTTGTTCTACTTTGCTTACAATTTTTGGGTTTTTGGGGAAAAAATACGCACATAGAGTTTCTGGTTTTATATGCAAATGATTTTAAATGAACACGCACAAAATAGCATTTTTGTTTCTACCTGTTATTTGATTGACAGCTGGGATTGGTCAAGTTGTAATGAAAAGAATTAATCATCACTGTATGTGTACTCACAAAAATTCTACAACACAGTACTCACAAAAATGTCTACAACACAGTACTCACAAAAACGTCTACAACAAAGTACTCACAAACATGTCTACAACAGAGTACTCACTAAAATGTTTACAGTACTCACAAAAATGTGTACAGCACAGTACTCACAAAAATGTGTACAACACAGTACTCACAAAAGTGTCTACATTACAGTTCTCAAAAAAATGTCTACAACACAGTACTCACAAACATGTCTACAACACAGTACTCACAAAAATGTCTACAATACAGTACTCACAAACATGTCTACATCACAGTACTAACAAAAATGTCTAGAACACAGTGCTCACAAAAATGTCTACAACACAGTACTTACAAAAATGGCTACATCACAGTTCTCACAAAAATGTCTACAACACAGTGCTCTCAAAAATGTCTACATCACAGTTCTCACAAAAATGTCTACTAAACAGTACTCACAAAAATGTCTAGAACACAGTGCTCACAAAAATTTCTACAACACAGTACTTACAAAAATGTCTACATCAAAGTGCTCACAAAAATGTCTACAACAGGGTACTCACAAAAATGTCTACAACACAGTACTCACAAAAATGTCTACAACACAGTACTCACAAAAATGTCTACCTCTCAGTGCTCACAAAAATGTCTACAACACAGTACCCACAAACATGTCTACAACACAGTATTCACAAAAATCTGTACAGCACAGTACCTAAAAAAATTTGTACAGCACAGTACTCACAAAAATGTCTACAACACAATTCTCACAAAAGTGTCTACATCACAGTACTCACAAACGTGTACAGCACAGTACTCACAAAAATGTCTACATCACAGTACTCATAAAATTGTCTGCATCACAGTACTCACAAAAATGTCTACAACACAGTTCTCACAAAAATCTCTACAACACAGTGCTCACAAAAATGTCTTCAACACAGTACTCACAAAAATGTCTAACTCAGGGTACTCACAAAAATGTCTTTCATTAAAGTTTTAAGAATTTTGCAGACATGGAGCTCTCTGTCCCAAAAATTACAGACTTGGAAAAAAAGCCATAATGTATGGAAAGAATTCTGAACATGTCAGTTCACCTAAATCATATGTTTATTATTGTCATTTCAGATTTTCTACTCGGATGGCTGATCCCAGTAACTAACAAGGATGAACCAGAACTCTTCCCAATCTGTGGTCAACAACACCATTTCCAACACCATTACCAACACAATTACCATCAACACCAATCAACTGAGTACCAGTATGATGAGCGATGGGATGAGCGAGCCAAGTTCACCTGACAGTACCTTCGATACATCGGACCTGATGGGGGCGGGAGGTATTGGGGATGATGTCACCTCACAACTTGTACATTCAGGTTCGTAAGTTTTGGAGCTCCGGACAAGATCCATTGACGATTATCTAAATCTTTTGATAAACCCATTTCCACATGACAAAATTCTAGTCTGGTCCAAATTGAGAGTTTACAGATGACAAAATAAAGATGGTTTAAATTGAAAACCAAAGGCCAAAATGAGGTAGAAACAATATGAGAAAGAAGAAATTGCTTGTTTCAAGTAACTTCTTCTTTAATCACAATGTTTTCTTCTAAAATCTAATTCTTCAACCCATGAAAATGTGGGAATGTGTGGTAATTGGTAAACAAAATCCTGGTTCTTTATCACCCTCATAATGTCCTTAAGAAATACGAATTTTAGACTGACGTTACTTGTACAAGCCCTGTAAAGTATGTTGGAATTGTCTCTTCATTGGAATGGGTACCCACAACATAATGTTTCACTGAGAAATAATAATTCTAGATTTTTCCTAACCCTTTTTCACAAAACCTTGCTCTTGAACGTCCCCATTTGAAATTTTTATTGACTAGAAACTTTCGTTTGAAACTTGAATCTGGACTTCTGGATCAGTTTCTAATTTTCTTGTCTTATAATGGGTTCATATGTCAGGTCCGATGACTTTATTTTTAGCTCACCTGAGCACAACATGCTCGAGGTGATTTTTTGTGATCATTGAATATTTATCGTCATCAAAAATTGAAGTGTTTCCACACTAGATGCCACAGTTTTGACTCAATCTTCATGAAACGTGGCCAGAATGATTGTTAGTTCATAAGGATGAACCCCACTGATTATGGGAAGGTTCTACAAGAAAAGGGGCCGTAATGACAGTGTCTTTGTTAACACTCTAGAGACCACAGTTTTGGATCAATCTGTTGGCTCAAGATACATTTCTTTAACAACAGATGATTCAGGTGAGCGATTTAGGACCAACATGGTTCTCTTGTTTGATTTAGGTCCAGTTGGCATAGCAGCTGCAGCAGCCATTGCATCAGGCAGAAAGAAACGAAGACCACATCTCTTTGAAATAAATCCATCTATCAGAAAACGACAGCAAACTAGGTTACTTAGGTATGGGTATATCCAAGTTATAATTAATCCTTGTCATGCTGAACCTGGAATTAACAGGAGGTATAGACTAAGATCAGACTGCACTTATGTGCAGTCTGATCTTTGTTTATACCTCCTGTCTGTCCTTTTGAAACCTGAGTTGTTTATGAAATTAATTCTCAAAAGAAGTATTGACATCTGAACAACAAGTGCTACCAGTGCTTTCAGCCCTTTGATTTTTGTACAATTCTGAAAAGGATTTATTAGCATGACAAGGGTGAACAACATGGGTTTTTCCTAGTTATATATAGCAACAAATTAAATTACTGAATGATTAGAGCCAGAGAGCTATTGTCATTGCATGATGTCCATTGTACATGCGTGCTTCCGTAAACTTTTCCTTTGAAAATCTTCTCAGAAAAAACTCAACAGATTTCAACCAAATTTCACAGAAATGTTCCTTGGGTGACCCTCTATCAGATTCCTTAAATAAATTTTGATCGGATGAAAAACATGGCTTTAATGGGCAGGGCTAATTTCCATATAAGGTTAAAGCTTTGAAAATCTTCTTATCAGAAACCGGTTAATGAATTTCAACCAAATTCATTGATCCTTGTGTGACCCTCTATCATAATTTGAACGGACAAAAACATTGCTTTAATGGGTGGGGCTAATCTCCCTATATTTAAAAGCTTTGAAAATCTTCTTCTTAGAACCTAGATGGATTTCAATAAAAAATCACAGAAATGATCCTATTTTGAACTTTTATCAGATTCCTTAAAAGAATTTTGATCGGATGAAAAACATAGCCTTAAAGGGTGGGGCTAATTTCCTTATATGGTGAAAGCTTTGAAAATCTTCTTCCCAGAAACCAATGGATGGATTTCAACCAAATTTCTCAGAAATGATCCTTGGGTGAACATTTATCGAATGCTTCAAATTATTTTGATCGTATGAAAAATGTGGCTTGAATGGGCGGGGCTAATTTCAATATATATGGTAAAAGCTTTGAAATTCTTCTCAGAAACCAGTTGATGGATTTCAACCAAATTTGACCGGATTGATCCTTCGGTGATCTTTTATCAGATTATTGAAAAGTATTTTGATAGGATGAAAAATATGGCTTTAATGGGCAGGGCTAATTTCCATTTGTGGTATATAGTGAAAACCTTGTAAATTTCTCAGAAACCTGTGGTTGGATTTCAACCAAATTTCACAGGAAGGATTCCTCAGATGACTATTTGTCAGATTCCTTCATAAACTTTTGATTGGTTGAAAAACATGGCTATTTTGGTGGTGGGTTATGTCCATATATGGTATACAGAGAAAATTTTACATAAAGATTTTTACATAACTTGGCTTTTGTAAAAACAATGAAAAGTTTGAATGGTTCTCTAGAACTATTTCAAAGATTTCAATGACTTGGATTTAATTTCCTTATATTCAGTTTGTATTGAATTCATGCAAAAATGACCCCAACTCTATTTTCCTTTTATTCGGTTTCTATTGAATTCATGCAAATCAGTACATTCATGTCTTTGGAGTGATACAGGTTTTCAAGTACCACTAGTTTTTTTCACTTTAAGACAAAAATTATTGTCAAGTTCTGATACTATAATCTTCTTTCAACATTTTTTTTTCTCATGTTTAACCCATTACCAGACAGCAATATTTTATACTACTTAAAATTCAGAGAAATTGCAGAGGATAATTGGATGCGTTCTTGGACTTGGAGTTAAACCCATTCACACAATCCTACTTTTTTATCCCCATTGAGTAAAAAAATTAAGAAAAAACATTGTGGATAATGAAGAAATTGCTTATAACAATTTCTACCCTAAAAGACTGGGTTTCAAAAAATGGCTATTAATTGCTGTCTGCAACTTCTTTGAATTTAGACCAGTCGGAATTCTGTTGTGTAGTAATAGGCCCAAGCCCATGCCTAGTACTGGAAGCACATGAATAGGTGAACTTTACTGTGATATAACTTAAGATTCTAATTCTCACAAAATCCCGTCTTGTTACAACCCAGAATAAAAAAGCTTAAGAAGATGGGGTACACAAGCATTTACTTCATTTGTCACAACATCTTCTACCCAGAAAGACAGGAAAAGATGAACACCAAATTTTCACCTCCATCCCATTCCCACACAATAATGCTTTTTGACATTCCTTAAAAGAAGCTAAAAAATTGTGGGAAATTGTATCAAGCAATTTCTTCCTTAACTGTTATGTTTTCTAACAATAAAGACAAAGGGAGAAAACTCTTAATAGTAGAAAATGAAAATTACTGAAAATAAACAATTGATATTGAATGGTTCTCGAAATCTCAACAATCAGATTTACTGTCAAGAAATGGTATCTATCATATCCAAACTTTATCATTTTATCATTTCTTATGAATTTACATATTGTATTTGTGTGGAACTGGCAATGTAAGCTATTCCTGATAAGGAAACTTTTTTCCAGTTGAATTGAATTCCTTTCCCTCATAATATATCTACTGATTGTGTTAGGCAGAATGGTTGACTGATAAAGACACTTGTTTGTCAATTATTTCTTAACAAAATAACTTATTTTCAGCCAAATTGATTTCATTATTAAATCAAGCTGTGAAAGACAAGAAATATCGATTTTCAAATAACAAATTTAGCATTCAAAAATTTTTTACTATTGACTTCAATATACAAACTCCCAAACTAAAACTGAAATTAAGTTTTTCAAGCCTTTAGTCAAGGCCTGCATAATTTGAGAAATGTTAAATTACATGAATTTTAGGAAACTCAAGGCATGTATAGAAGAATATACCACAAGAATTGGTCAACAGGCTGTAGTGTTGTGTTGTACTCCGTGTAAAACCTCCAACATGAACTCGTACAAAGTGTTTGGATCACAACCTCTGGAAAATGTGGTGAGGTTTTAAATTTTTATACATCCTGATTCGATGATGAGGATAGTTTCAAGGCAAAAAGAAGAAATAGTGTGTAACAAGCTGAAGCCTTTTTTCCATTTTAGGCAATATTTTTTATTCTATGTGGTACTCTTACTACAATGTCCAGATTTGATCCATTCCAATACAATCCGGCCTTTTTACTCCCGTCAAGAGAAAAGTACATGAAAACAATGCGGAAAATGAAGAAATTGCTTGTTACAAGCCATTACTGCATTTTCCGAATTGTTGTCTGTCATGCAGCATTCAATCTAGCTTTGTATCATAGGGGGCCCAATGGGCCCATGATTCTTGGTCAAGGGGGTCATGCGATACAATTGCACAGACAAATTATTGAATTACAAGGTTTTAAATGTAACAAACCATAACAATTTGATAATAAATATATTGTTTTGAACAAATTAAATCTTCAAGAAAAAGTTAAGACATTATTTCCATGACTTCATTCAGAGAAGTCTTATTGAATTTGTGATTGAAGTGTGCCTTTTGGGCCCAGTCTTCATTTTGAAGGGGGTCATTTTGGATTTTAGAGGGTCATTTTAGCCATGGCCCCCTCTAGATTGAACACTGGTCATGAATGAAAGAGATATTTGAAATTCTATTAATTTGAAATTGTGCTCTGTAATTTCTTTTAATTTTGGATCAGTCTATGATTTTGTCATCTGGAAATGACTTAAAGTATAAGTAGGTGAGTTGAGAAAAAAAAAAGCACTTTAAGATTTGAAGCCAGGATCATTGAATTTTCATTGGCTGTTAACATAGAAGACTTCCACCAAATATGATGATATGACATGGTTTAGTTTGTATTTGGGTTCTGTCCTGGAGCACTATATTTTACATTGAAAGAAATGAGGAAATTTTGAAAAAATACTTCTGAAGCTAGAAAGCTTAGAGCATTGATTTGGTATTACGAATCTTCTCAACAAAGTTTGATCATGTGATGAGGTATGGGTTGTATTTGGGCTCTGGGTGCCTAGGAACCCCCTATTTATCATACACCCAAAAGGTTCAGGGTTTTCCATGACGCAAAATTTGCGCGTCATTGTCGCAATTTCAAAACAAATGACCCGTAAAAATTTTACCTGTGCGTCATAAATGACGCAAGTTTTAAAACCTAATTCTTTGTGAATAGAATCATCTATAAAGGCCAAAATGTTGAAATAAATCTTTTAGAAGTCTGAGTTACGACAATCAATCAAATTAGCGACTGTCGGTAATTTGGGTTTCCAACATTTATTTATAGCAATATTCTGTTCTATTTTTAGTTGACAGATAAAATATGTAGACGGGTTATGGTGATTTTTATCAAATTCAGACTCGGTTTCCGGTGATAAAACATATCGCTTACCCGACTACTAGAAAATGTAAAAATGTCGCGTCAAACAAAGATGTCGAAATTCGTCTCGTCTGCGTCGGGCTGTCATGGCAATCAGACTACCAAAGAGAGCTCTGGTAGCGAGTCTGATGGTGAAACCCTGGGTCCGTCTTCGAAAAAGACCGGAAGTCTTTCAGTCAGAAATGGTTAAAAAGCCTTCAGTTGGCTTAAATTCGTCGATGGTGAAATGCTGAGTGACCCGTGTATTAAAACGAAAAAAAAAAAAAAATGGCTGTACGAACTTTCGTCTTTCATGTCTCCTTTGTTATTTTTTAATTATTGTAGTCTCTGGCAGTCTTTCAGATTTGACCCCCTAAATTTGAAAAAGGACCCCCAGTTCTGAAGGCATAGGGGTCTAAATGACCCCCAAATGCTTATGCCAATGGAAAACCCTGAGGTTATATTGTTATGGCCCATTCTGTCCTTCTGTCTGCTTGCATTTTTATGCCTCCACATAGAAAGATCGGGGGCATATTGTATTACCATTGTCCATCAGTCTGTCTGTCTTTTGGTCTGTTGGTCTGTCTGTATGTCTGCAAAACTTAACCAAAAACTTAACATTGCCAATTACTACCAGCCTATTCAAGATACAATGCTCATATTTGGCATGATGATACATCTCCATAATATGCATCTCCTAATGTCAAGGTCATGTGCTTAGGAATTATCTGCCCTTGACTTAGAAAAATAACTTATAATTGCAGTGTTTTGGTGTGGGAAGCGCATACATTTTCAGTTAGAATGAACTGCAACTTGCCACATTGCATCTCTATTTGTAGTCAGGCATGAAACAAAGATTAATTTAATCCCTCCTGTCGTTTAAGAGTTGTCTGCCCTTGTCTGTGTGATGTTGCTTATAATTAGTTTATGACTTGTTGGAACATCCCTTATGTTACCTATATTCTATTTGTACTTATTTTTATTTTTTCAAACTAAGATAAAGAGCTGTAAAGACTTGATAATGGCAGAACTAGAGACAGCCCTAGCTGAACAAGCCCCACCCAATACAGACACTCAGGGTCTGTATGATTTACCTCCCTTGACCCTGGATGGTATACCTACACCAATCGATAAAATGACTCAAGTAGGTAGCCCTTGTTTCGTTTGTTAACCAAGTAATTGGCACAATGCTGGACCCATTAGTTGACTCCAAGAGAAATTTCAATTTAGGCATTAAACCATTCCGACACAGTTGATGCTTTTGGACACTCCTCGAGAAAAACAATTGTGAAAACATTGTGTAAAATGAAGAAAGTGCTTGTAACAAGCAATTTATTCATTTTACGCAATGTTCTCTTTCAAGAAAATTGAAACTTTTAAAGGTTCCTAAACTTTAAATTGTTGTCTGCAGCTCCTTTCATTTGATTGATCTGTCAGTCCCTCTTATGTGCTCAACTACTTCACAGTTCTTGATGAATTTCGATGAAATTTTACCAAATGTTTGTCTCCATCACATATATATATGTAATTCAATGCTGTGCCATAGAAAATGGAGACTTATTGTCAAAATTCTAGTGTGTGCAACTGCTACTAATCTTTATGATAAATCCATTGAAAACCTTGATATGTGACAATTTTGTCTCTTGTGGTATGCTCTCAGTTACTTTTTGTCTATTCTTTCCATTGAAAATTAATTGTAAATATTTTAACATTTGAGAAAAATAGACCGGAAGTTTTCTCTTAACTTTGTAATTTTGCTCTGTTATTGAAAATGTGCAAAACAAAGCATAAATCCAGTACACATCCTTTGACCTACCAATTTGCTAGAAATGGCCTTGCATTTTGTATGTAAGCTGCTTTATTAACCCTTTCCCCTTTAGACTAGTCCAAATTGAAAGAGGTTGCAGACGACTATGAAAACTTGATGACATTTGAAATGAAACCATCCTATGCATTAGAAAATATTGTGGAAAAAGGAGAAATTGCTTGTTACAAGCAATTTCTTCTTTTTCCACAATGTTTTCTCAAAAATAAAATCACAGGAACGTAAAATTCCGTGTTTGAACGGGAAAGGGTTAAAGAGAATTGAAAAAAGTTTTGCCTTTGTTAAATGTTACTCAATCAATTGTATTTGTGTGTTTTAACCGCTGTCACACCTACTGACCTACTGGTTTGGGGTATGAGTCAGCTTTGCAATAATTCTAGTTTTCATTATTTTCTATGAAGGCACAGCTAAGGACTTTTATCCCAGAAATGTTGAAGTATTCCACTGGCAGAAGTAAGCCTGGTTGGGGAAAACATGAGTGTCGTCCAATATGGTGGCCAAATGATGTTCCCTGGGCCAATGTCAGGAGTGATGTTAGAACCGAGGAGGAAAAAAAAAGGGTAGGAAATAGTTGTACTCTGAAACATGAATTGGTGCTTTACAAGTTTAATGATTGTAGGAAAAGTGGGGCATAACTCTAAATGAATTTTTGAATTAATTATGTCCCTTTTTGTGCTTAGAAATTTTGCCCCTATCAAGCAGTTGAACAGCCAATCATTGGCATCCATATACAATACTCTTGTTTATTTGTATTTTTATGCAATTTCTATCACCCAAAAGTATTATTTTTTCTATTTTTACAAAGATCAAGACCATCTGTCAATGTCTATATCAAACATCAAGGGTACTGCTATCAGTGTAAAAGGTTGCATTAATTCTTGTTCATGAAATAAATCTTCCAAAGAAGTACAGAAAGATGCTCGTTATTTGGAAATTTATCCTTTCTTTATTTAACATGAAATTAAATGTTAATCTTGAACCAGTAAACACAAAATTCCTGCTATGTTCAGTTGTTTTTCGAGCTAAATTTCAAATTTCACATCAAAATTTACCTGTGGGGCAGACAATATGAGTAATATAACTGTTTATAGAGATTAACATTATCCTGATAAACAATCTTCTGACACTTTCAGGTTAAATTGGTCATCGATAGTTGTCGTAGATGTAAAATTCATGAAATAACAGTATGTCATTGACAAACTATAAGCAACCACGACTTCAAGTAAAATGATTATGAATTGACGACCAATTTTTTAATTCGAACTTTGATTATCTTGAACTTTTTGCCTGGGTCTGCAAAAAATCAAGATAATGAGTGTCAGCATTATAAGCCGTCTATAAGTGTTGTTATTACAAGTGATTTCTTCTTTTTATACGCCCGTCGAAGACGGGACGTATTATGGGATCACCTGTGGTGTCCAGGCGTCCGGTTGTCCGGTCGTCCGGGCGGTGTCCACTTCTTTGTCCAGAGCATAACTCTGTCACCGTAAGTCCGATTGACTTTAAATTTGGCAGTTATATTCCTCTCATCAATACGGAGTGCAGTGCTCAATAACCATAACTCTACCTGGCCTATTTTTTGAGTTATTGCCCTTTGTTGTTTTTCATACTTGAATCTTGTCCGGAGTATATCTCTAAAAGTATAATAGCTAGAATCATGAAACTTCATGGATTGATAGAGCTCACCAAGTCGGAGTGCAGTGTTCAAGAACCTTAACTCTACCTAGCGTATATTTTGAGTGATTGCCCTTTGTTGTTTATCATATTTTGTTTGACAAAAAAAATTCATTCAAAATAACCTTAATTCTATTCAAACCCCCAGTTAATATTAAGCAGTGTAACGGGCATATCTTGTGACAATTTGGCACCTTGTTCTACAATGTTTTCTCATTTATAAAATCACAACAAACTTGTTGCAATTTTTTGAGTTATAATTTTATATGAGAAAAAGGCCCTCTTTCCATAGCTTATATACCGTGGATTCTACTTGATTTAAGGTTTCCTGGACAGATGCTTTAAGAGCTATAGTCAAGAACTGTTACAGACATCACTGTAGAGAAGATTTATTAAACATATTTGGGGAGGAGGTAACATCTGACAGTGGTGCAGGAAGCCAGTTTACAGGGACAATGGTCCAGACTATAAATAATCCAGATGGTACCGTGTCTATTATACAGATAGATACTGGGCCCAATAGTGTGGTCACCTTACCTGATGGGACCCAGGCTACTGTTGTACATTCTGTTACAGCGGTAAGTCACTCTTCATTAACTCCATACCAGATGACAAAATTTTAAACTGGTTCAAATGGGAGAAAAAATAAGACAACAGGGCAAAGAGCTAACTAAAAAGTACAAATTAACCCATTCCAACATGAGAAAATTTTAGACTGGTCTAAATTGAAAGGAGTTGCAGACGACAATTTATGAAATTCTAAATTTTTTCATCTTCCTGGGTAGAAAACATTGTATAAAATGAAGAAATTGCTTGTCACAAGCAATTTCTTCATTTTCCACAATATTTTCCAAAGCATTCTTTCTTGAGGGGCATCTAAAAGCGTCATTGAGTGGGAATGGATTAAGTACCTTAGAAGGGTAGAAAAACATTGCTTCGGGCTTTTTCCCATAATATTTCCATGATTATTGATTGTGAATCAAAGTGTGAATTTATGTGATGCATAATTGACTGAGATTGTGAATCAAAGTGTGAATTTATGTGATGCATAATTGACTGAGATTGTGAATCAAAGTGTGAATTTATGTGATGCATAATTGACTGAGATTGTGAATCAAAGTGTGAATTTATGTGATACATAATTGACCGATCATAATGAAAATCATTTTCTGGTCCATTTTGAATTACATTGACTTATCTGCAGGATATAAAATTAAATTGAAATAATAATTTCTCTTCAAATGGCCAGAAGAGCTTTAGCAAGGTTGCGTTTAATGTGTATCCATTTGTGTTTGATATATCTAACATAGTTCATCGCCTTTTCCAAACTTTCAAAAAATATTTGTTATACCACAAGAATGATTGCGTTAAATTTATGGTCACTTCTATTTGGAAAACACAAGAAAAGGGCCTTTCTCAAAATAAAACATTTTAGTCCAATGAAGGAAATTGGGCCATTATTTTCATTGAACCCTTGTTAAACTTTCACACAATATTAATTTTCTGGTACTATCACAAGAATCGTTCTATTGTGATCGATGACTGTCTGCTGTCTCCCTGTCTGTCCATCTGTAAACAATGACAAAAAAAATCTTCTATAGTAGAAAAATTTAACCAAATTTCACAGAAATGATCCCTAAGTCATGTTTTTGTCGAAATACTTCAAAGAATTGAAATCTATAAACAACTTTGATAAAAAAGTAAGTCACTAGATCAGTTTTGGATTTTTTTTTTTTTTTTTTTCTCTAGAAGTCATAAATTTGCTCAAACATTGTCAAAGTTGTTCAGAATATTTATCATGATAATAATGTTTATCAGATTAAAAAAAAGAATGTTAATATGGTTAGGTTGGATCAAAAAGAAGGTCACTTGGTGAAATCAAGGAAAATCCTTGTTGATGCTCTAGAGATTAGAGCTCCTTGCTCCATTATTGTCAAAATTGTTCTTAATGTTTCTCTAAATGATATCTTTATCAACTGAAACATTTAACCCATTACCAGACGACAAGATTTTAGATTGGTCCAAATTGAAAAGAGTTGCAGGTGACAATTTAAAGTCTGAGAAATTTTAGATTTGCTCAACATTTTTAGGTTGAAAACATTGTTTGAAATGAAGAAATTGTTGGGTCAAGCAATTTATTCATTTTACACAATGTTTTCTCTCTTGTTTTTCCTGAGGGACATTAAAAAGCTTCATTGTGTGGGAATGGGTTAAAAGAGTGGTCAGGCTAGATAAAAAAAGTAGATCACTAGGCCAAATCAAAGAAAATCTTTATTTATACCGAAGAGGTCACACTTTTTACTCAATTTTCATCAAATTGTCTAGAATGCCTTTGTTTATGATATCTAAATATTAAATAAAATTGAGTCAGACTTGATTCAAAAGAAGGTCATTGACAGAGGTCTATATAAGAGGGGGTAACAGCATTCTAAAGTCCTTATTTCTCATTAAAACCCTATGTTGTGGGTACTCATTTGAATCGTCTAAAGACACTTTTAAAGAGTACCTAAAACATAGGGTTATGACTATTGGTAAAATTTTAGACCAGTCCAAAATCAAAGATTGTGCAGATGAAAATTCAAAGAGGGTTTAATTTGAAAAATAATCATTCAGTCGTGTAGAAAATGTTGTGCAAAAAGAAGAAATCACTTTTTCTTTTTTTTCTTCAAAAAATTTCTCAATTACAAAAACCCATGGATGTAAAAACCAGGGAGTGTACAGTAAAGGGTTAAAAGCCATGTAATCATTATCAATGGCACAATTTTTGCTCAATAATTTTCAAAACAAGAGGACCATGATGGTCCTAAATCGCTCCCCTGAGTATGATGGTTCATGGCCTTATGATATATTCAAAATAGCAAAGCCCTCTGTCTAATTATTTTGGAGAAGATGTTTAAGGATATTCCCGTTTAAGCCTAGGTACATTGATGATCCCACCATATAGCGCTAATTTCCTGAATACTGTAATTCTTTGAAGTTTTTGATAAAGGTTCAATAGACATCAATAAATACCAAATATCAAAGCGCTAGGCCTAATGATTTAGGAGGAGAAGAATTTCAAAGATATCCTTCTTTATTCTTTTCAAAAATCAGGAATTGAATAGAAAAGGGCTAATTTTCAGAGTACGATAATTCTATGAAGTATTAAAGTAACAGGTAAAAAGATGATGATTTATTTATTCCAAACATTATAGTTCTAGGCAATATTGTTTGGGAGAAGAAGATTTCCAAAGATTTCCTTTTTTATTCCTTTGTAAAATCAGAGATCGCACAGAAAAGGGCTAATTTTCAGAATACGGTAATTCTTTGAAGTATTTTGGTAGAAGGTCATTAAACACTGATACATACCAATTATCAAAAGCTCTATGCCTTATGGTTTGGTAGAAGATTTTCAAAGATTTCCTTATTTATTCCTTTGTAAAATCAGGGATCGCACAGAAAAAGGCTAATTTTCAGAATACTGCAGTTCTCTGACGTATTTTGGTAGAAGGTCAATAGGTGATGATACATACCAAATAATAGAGCTCTAGGCCGTATGGTTTAGGAAAAGAAGATTTTCAAAGATTTTTTTTCTTTATTCCTTTGTAAAATCAGGGAATGCACAGAAAAGGGGCTAATTTTCAGAATATGGTTATTCTTTGAAGTATTTTGGTAGAGGGTCAATAGGTGGTGATACAAACCAAATATCAAAGCTCTAGGCCTTATGGTATGGGAGGAGAAGATTTTCAAAGATTTCCTTTGTAAAATCAGAGATCACACAGAAATTTTCAAAGCACACGTACAGTAATTCTTTGAAGTATTTTGGTAGGGGGTCAATAGGTGATTATATGTACCAAATATCTAAGCTCTAGGCCTTATGGTTTAGGAGGAGAATATTTTTTGATAATTGTTTATGGATGGACAAAAGGATGCCTGACATTTACAAATCACAAAACGTTGTGCTCAGGTGAGCTAATGATTTAGAATGTCAATCATGATCATAATCTAGGTCACATTTAAAAACAGGATTATTATTCTACATATAGTATTTCTGTTCAATGGCCCTTTGTTGGAAAAAGGCTTTTATCAAGTGACATATTGTTCTTTCTCTTACATGTAGCTGTTTGGAGTTATTAATCAATTTCAGTGATTGTCTAGTTTCATTCTGGTTAGAGGAGGTCTGTTATATGGCTTTTTTGCTATTTTATGTCCCCACATCAATTACAATAAGGGAATATTGTTTTACCTATGTCTGTTTGTCTGGTGGCCTGTCTGGGTGCTGTAAACATAATAGAAAAACTTAACATTTTGCTGTTATTCAAATAAAATGATTATTATTCTACATGTAGTATTTCTGTTCAATGGCCCTTTGTTGGAAAAAGGCTTTTATCAAGTGATATATTGTTCTTTCTCTTGCATGGAGCTGTTTGGAGTTATTAATCAATTTCAGTGATTGTCTAGTTTCATTCTGGTTAGAGGAGGTCTGTTATATGGCTTTTTTGCTATTTTATGTCCCCACATCAATTACAATAAGGGAATATTGTTTTACCTATGTCTGTTTGTCGGGTGGCCTGTCTGGGAGCTGTCAACATAACAGAAAAACTTAACATTTTGCTGTTATTCAAATAAAATGATAAATGGCAAAACTACACGACTAAAGTATAAAAGTGTGTATCCTTTTCTTTATATATGCTATATAGAGAATAAATGGTTGTTGTTTTGATATGGAGTTTATCGGGCAAGGCTTAGGAATTTATTTGGGGAGCTGAAGGCAAACCGGATAGATACCGAAGCTGAACCGGAAGAAATTTTCCATATCAAGACACTAATCATCTATTCTATCTATCCTGTTACAATTTTTAGCTCGGCTGTTATCGGAGAAAATCAGAGGTATTGCGATAGGCTTGGTGGCGTCGTCGTTGTTGTTGTCGTCGTCATGCAAAAACTTTAACACTTTGTGATATCTCTGGACTACTAAAGGCATTCACTTGAAACTTAGCACACTTGTTCACTATCAAAAGAGCAACAAGGAGGATAACTCTAGATGTCCACTATCCAGCACCCAACAACCTGATATCAACAACTTTTTCATACCCCCCTTTATTAGGCAGTATTAATCGAAGGTGACAGGATAAATAACTTATTTTGACACAATCTTGTTGAACAGATGCAGCCTGATATTCCATCACAACCTGACATGACAGGGTCACAATCAAACAATGGGTCCGTACAGATAGCACCTGTCAGTATAGAGATGACGGAAAATGCGGGTAGTTTAGCTAGTCTAGGTGGGGGAAGGATCATGTTGTCTGGAAGTGATGCAGCTCAGATATCTACAGACCCAGCAAGTAAGAACACTTATACACCAACCAATCACCACACAATCACATTTATAGCTCTGCTGGCTGAAGGTCAACAGGCTATTGTCATGGAGTATTATCCATCATGCTTCCTTAGATACAAATTGTAGTGGGTAAAATTTTAGAAATCTGTGTCTCTTGGTTTAGAAAACAATTCGGGAAAGAATAGAGTGTGATGTGTACCATCAGTCTTGGGGTTTGATTGATAATTTATCCCATCACCGTAAAATCTCAATTTTTTTGCATTTTCAAGGAATAATATTTAGTAAAACATTGCAACCTTTAACTCATTTTAGCACTATGATTTTGACACATATAAGAAACTGTTTCATTTAAATCATTCCCAGATGACAAAAGTTTTAACTTGTCCAAAATTCTATGTCTTTGTGGATAGAAAACATTGTTAGAATTGAAGAAATTGCTTGTTATAACCTATTTCTTCATTTTCCACAATCTTTTCCCAAACTGCTTTCTTGAGGGGCGTCAAGAAGCAGGGTTGTGTGGAAATGAGTTGACTTACCACATGTTTCTGTTATATTTCTGTTTCAGCTGGGCTGATGACGATTCCAGCCTCTATGTATCAAAACTTGTTAGCCTCCAATAATGGTATAGAAATATCTCAGTCCGCACTGACACAGATACAACAACAACAAATATTGACCCAACAGTACGACCAGTCCACCCAACAGGGTACCAGTGATCAACTCACACAAGGTTTACAAGAAATGCAAACAGACTTAGTGGATCATCAGACCTTACAGGAAATACAGGATCCAACCAATCAAAATATAACTGTTAGAGTGGTCTCCCTTGAACCCAAAACGGAACCTTCATGAGTGAAAGATTGATTGTTCCCCTTGACATGAGATAAATATAACCTTGGCAGTGTAACAAGCATCAAGGTTGTTCTGTGTTGATACTTTTAACTTTGGGAAGATTTTAGAATCTGTTCCGTTATAGGCTAACTTCAATCAATTGACAAATCTTGGCCCCGCTGTATTTCTCTGTTGGCAATGCCCATCAACTCTGACAGAAAGTTCCACTTCTATTTAAAACGTTAGTTTTGCAGAATTTAGGGCTAGATATTGTTACAAAAAAGTAGAATGGTTGGTTGATTACTTTGACATTGTGACTACAACTTATACAAGCTGTAGTTATGATGAAGTTTCCAGACCAACAAAAATACTTCAAATAAATGGCGACCAATGTTAGAGGTCAAACTTCACTCCCGGTCTAAATAAATGATTTAATTTGTCAACTGTCGTTTGTGAATGTGTGTGTGTGACCAAATCTTAACTAGAGTATATCTTTCACATTAATTGATGGATTTTAAAATCCCCTTGTTGAGTATAAGTGTCATAGGTGAAGTTATGTGATCAAGGTCACAACTGAAGGTCATGTTGCAATCACTTCACCCATTACCACACGACATAATTTTAGACTGGTCCAAATTGAAAGGAGTTGCAGACGACAAGTGAAATGTTATGAAATTTAAGATTTTTTCAAATTTCTGAGTAGAAAATAATGTTGAAAATGAAGAAATTGCTTGTGACAAGCAATTTCTTCATTTCCCACAATGTTTTCCCAATTTTTTTCTTAAGGGGCATCCAATGGCGTCACTGTGTGGGAATGGGTTAAGGAGGGGTATCTATGTGTGTAACACATTTTTTGTTCAAATATTGTCTTTAAGGAGTTCCTTAACTGTCTTTGTTTGCATCACAACATCTTAGACTTTCCCACACCATGACACGTTTCAAATGACACCTCTCAATAAAAAACAATAGAGAAAACATTGTGGAAAATAATAACGGTAAGATATTATGCCCCGGCAACAAAAGATCGGAGGCATATTGTCTTACCGTTGTCCGTCTGTCTGTTCGTCATTCAGTATTTCTGTTTGTCTGTCTGCAAAACTTAACCAAAAAACATTACTTTGCCAATTATTACCAGCCTATTCAAGATAAAATGCTCATATTTGTATAGTTGGCATGATGATATATCTCCATAATATGCATCTACTCATGTCAAGGTCATGTGATAAGGTCAAGGTCACACACCAAGGTCAAACGTTTAGTCCTGTTGCAGGGGCATTGTGTTACACAAACATATCTTGTTTTCTACAATGTTTTCTACCCAGAAATTTGATGAATTCTAAAATTTCGAAAACTTTAAATTGTCGTCTTCATCTCCCTTCAATTTGGACCAGTCTACAATTTTGTCATGTGGTAAAGGGATGAATATTTTCATATTACTTTCAGATTATTCAAGTTACAATACTAAATTTCGGTGTGTGGATCACCTCAAAATATAAGACATTTGCTTGAGATTAAGGTCAGGCTTTTGATATTTTACCTCTGACTACATTTTTTCAAAGTTTACCAAATTTTGTTCAGGCTTTCACTCAGAATTGATAATACATATGAATTTGAAACTCCATGTGTAAATAGAACTGAGTGATGTAAAATGTGAAAGAGCTACAACTGCAAATTTTGATCGGATAAAAAACATGATTATAATGGGCAGGGCTAAATTCTATATATGAGGTCTACAGTGAAAATTCATAATATCTTCTTAGAAACCAGCTGATTTAATTTTACCTATTCCACTAGAAATATTGAATATTACACAAAAAGACTAAGATTTTTTCAATTCCATCAACTAAACATTTTTGTCTGCAACTACTTTGAATTTGGACCAGTAAAAAATTTTGTTTTCTGGTTATTGGTTAACAAAGTCATGTGTGTTTTATATTTGTGAGGTCAAGGATTAACCCTGCTGAATTTAGGAACTTTCCTTAATGGGGTCCTCATTACAATATCATTCTTAACACTCTTGAGGCTTAGACTGAACCCTTTACCACTTACAAAATTTTTGACCCGACCAAATTCAAGGAACTTGCAGAGGACAATGTAAATTTGATGGAATTTTAAATTCTTTTGACTTTTGAGGTAGAAAACATTGTCGATAATGAAGAAATTGCTTGTTACAAGTAATTTCTTCATTATCTACTTTGTTTTTCCCAAGGTCTTTTGGGGGCATTTTTAAAAGTGTGATTGTGTGGGGAAGGGTCAATCCAACAGATTTCATATTATCCAATCAGTGATTGATTGATTAAATGGGGTTTAATGCAGCTTTCAACAGTTTTACAGTTATATAGCTGCTGCTGTTATGCCTAACAATGGCTGTACAGCTGAAATATTTGATCGGAGCCACCAGCTGCTCTTCCCACTTAGTCACAGTACATATCATTTGGCCATTTGTGAGAGACGAATAATGTAAATTATGATCACCTTTGTCAAATAACAGAAAGAAATTTGGCTGAGCAGGGTCTAAATTCATGACCCCAGGATTAGAAAGCAGCACGTAAATAATGGAGTTCAGCCATTTACCAATTCTCTAACAAAAATAAAGAAATTAGATCGATCCAAATTGAAAGAAGTTGCAGACAACAATATAACCCATTCCCACAGAATATCTCTTTTTGTTGCCCCCCCAAGAGACAGCTTTGGAAAGCATTGTGAAAAAAGGAAGAAAATGCTAGCAATTTCCTCATTTCCCATGATTTCTACCAACAAATACAAAGATATTTAAAATTTCATAAATTTGAAATTGTTGCCTGCAACTTCTTTCAATTTGGACCACTTTAAAATTTTGTCGTCTGGCCATGAGTAATAGTTAATGATTTTTTTTATTTTAGAACAGTCTTGGTAGAAAACATTGTGGAAAGTGTAGAATTGCTATTACAAGCAATTTATTCATTTCACACTATGTTTACAAATAATTTTTCAGGGGGGGATTCAAAGAGTGTCATTGTGTTGGAATGGATTTATATCTTTTCTTGTTACATTTTGAAATTATCTACAGGCGTTTATGCGTCCTTGTTTTGACGAGAACTTCAAATGTGTGAAATATAGTCAGAAATCTTGCTTTTTCAGAGCTGTTTTAACATTTTTGTCGAGCCTGCTTGTGGTGAGCGAGAGGTCACTATGACAAATCGGTGTATGTGTCTTAGTAAACTAAAATTGTGTTTGTCCGGACATTTGAAAGAATTTTTATACCCGGCATCGATAGATCGGGGGCATATTGTCTTACCGGTGTCCATCTGTCTGTCTGTCCGTATTTGGTATGTAGATAGGTCTCAACAAGGCACAACTGGGGAAGGTCATTTCATCAAGGTCAAGGTCAAAATTTTAACCCTTTTCCCTAAAACAAAGAAAACAATAAAAATCACAGTTTCAAAAGAATTCCTGTTTCGGGGGCATAGTGTTTCACAAACACATCTTGTTGGGATAGGTCTAATGTCAAAGTCACAGCTCAAGGTCAAACACTAAAATTGTGATTGTCAAGAGCATTTCTCCTACAATTATGGATGGACTTCAAAATAAATTGGCACAATTATTTTCCATCATGAGTAGATGTGCCATTTGAAAGAATTTTTTGGATAGCTTCAAGTTCAAGATCACAGCTCAAGGTCAAAACTGAAATTGCTGGTCAAGGTCAAGTTAATGGTCAAAACTTTGTGGGCTTGAAAGCAGTTTTCCAGGGACAACCATTTAGTTAGCTCGGCTGTTTTCGGAGAAAACCTGAGGTATTGCAATAGGCTCAGTGTCGTTGTTGTCGTTGAAAACTTTGACATTTTGTGATATCTCTGGTTCTACTGAAGGC
Organism: Fragum fragum; assembly: GCA_946902895.1. Classification (NCBI taxonomy): domain Eukaryota; kingdom Metazoa; phylum Mollusca; class Bivalvia; order Cardiida; family Cardiidae; genus Fragum; species Fragum fragum. The sequence continues at coordinate 1,555,200 of OX336371.1, read as the reverse complement.
GTTCATTTTAAACTTGGCACACATGTTAAATATCAAAAGAGGAACCTTTACTACCAAGGGGGATAACTCTAGATGCATTTTGTGTGAATTATGCCCCTTTTTCGACTTAGATTTTTTATCCACTATCCAGCACCCAACAGCAGAGCGTAGGCATCCTTAGGCGGTGCTCTTGTTCTTTACCCATTCATATAAATACATGTTTGTATTTTCCAGCCTGGGAAAAAAATCATCCATGGTATGCATATTTTCACAAATCTTTCTAACTGTTATTGGAAGTAATTATATAAGTGACTTATAATTAAATGATTTTTTTCACGGTTGTTGAGTCTTTCACCTTATTTGTACTCTCATGCCCTGCAGTGAAAGATCAGGGTATGTCATTTACCTTGCCCATCCATCCTTTTGTGTCGATAATGTTTATCCTTGACTTCAAAACAGATCAAGCTAAAGTGCTCAAGTTTGGTATCTTTTATAACTTCTAATTAAGGTCCTATTAGTAAGGTCAAATTTTCAAGCCAATACCAGACGACAACATTTTATACTGGTCCAAGTTAAAAGGTCATTAAAAGGACTTGCAGACGACAACTTTATGAAATGTTTTGTTTTCAACTATCCGGGTAAACAAAACTGTATAAAATGAAGAAAGTGCTTGTAACAAGCAATTTTTTTTCATTTTACACATTTTTTTCAGAAATGTTTATCTTGAGGGGTGTCGAAAAACGTAACTGTGTAATAATGAGTTAATTCTTATCCCAAAAATTGAATTATAAACCATATTAAACCATATTTTTTTAAATTCAATTTCAACAATGATTAAGTAATAATTTCCTTGTTTTGTACAAAGGAACTGCTGATTGATATGAATTGGCAAAGGTCGGGGGCAGGGTTATCTGGCAAGGTCAACTGTCAAGGCAAAACTTTAGAGAAAATGGTTGTTACTGAGTCATTAGTATTCAGAAACCTGTCTTGTTTTTAGTTCACCTTAGCACATATTATGATAGCCCAATCAGTGTGTGGCATCTATCCACAATTACTTTGAACAATAATTCCAATTAAAGAATCTTGGGTGTTACTAAAAATTTGATTGACCAATCAAATCATTCGGTTAGACCAGAAGTGATTGTTTATCTTCAAAACTATATCGACCATTTTTGTCGATCCTGCTTCCATTTAGTGAGACAGTTGTCACAATCACAAGTCAATGTATAAGCATTGGTCTGTAGTTAGTCTTAGTCCAGAGTGTATTTTCTACATTTATCAATAGATTTCAAAATACTTTGACACAATCGGTCTCTCGACAATGGGTAGATAGTGGTAAACCTAAGTGGGATAGCAGCTGGAGGCTAGGAAAGGATGTAGTGGTAGTACTGGTGTGAGAAATACCAGGAATCAATTGTAAGGTGCTCTAGCCGTTAAATCAATCATTCTCTTTTAATTAGTCCTTGATGTATCTTCTACATTTATCGATAGATTTCACAATAATTCGACACAATTGTTACCAATCATGAGTAGATGTATCGTTGAAACAAATTTTTCATGATAGCGTCAAGGGATGGCTCAAGGTCAAACGTTCAAAATAACACTTTTTCTCCATTATGAGTAGATGTGCCATTTGAAAGAAATTCTAGGTTGAAACTAAGGTGTTCAAGGTCAAGCATTCAAATTAATGGATTGATTTCAAAATAATGTGGCACAATTGTTCTCCATCATGAGTAGATGTACCGTGAAGCGGGATTGTTTCATCACTTGTAACAACATGTCTTTATATAATGTTTTGAAAATTATTTCCAAACTTTTTAATAGGCGTTATTATTCTAGTCTATTACAGGTTGAAAAGGTGCTCATTATTAATGGATTGATTTCAAAATAATGTGCCACAATTGTTCTCCATCAAGAGTAGATGTACCGTTTAGCGGGCTTCACATGGTGAACAGGTAGTTAGATGGAGTTCATTGTTTCTAAGATATTTCATCACATGTCTTTTTATAATTTTTTGACGATTATTCCCAAATCTTTAAATAGACGCCATAATTCTAGTCTATTATAGTTTGAAAAGGTGCTCATATACAATGTTAGTGTGGGACCAAATTATAATAAAGTCTCTGTCAGAAGATGTGTGGGAAAAGCAAAAAATGTTTGACAGCTCTATTAAGACCTGTCCATTTGAAAGTCCGATAACCATGTTTTGACAGAAGTTGTATCAAATGAAAAAAAAAGTCGTATAAAAAGGTACCGTCCGAGAAATACACAAAACAAGTAGTTTAACCCATTCTCACACAAGCCCTCCTTTTTACGCGCCTCAAGAAAAAAGCTTTGGAAAACATGGTAGAAAATGAAGAAATTGCCTGTAACAAGTATTTTCTTCGTTTTCCCCAATGTTTTTAACCTAAAAAGATGAAAAAAATTTAAATTCCATCAACTCGAAATTATCGTCTGCTTATCTGCTTCTTTCAATTTGGACCAGTCTAGTTGTTTTTGTTTTGGACCAGTCTAGTTTTTTTTGTTTTTGGTTTTTTTGTTTTTTTTTTTTCATGTGGGAAAGGGTTAAAAAAGAATCCTGATCCAGTACATGTATTCGACACTTTAACATATTGTATATAATGATGCTTTTCACACTACCCGCGATTGACCTTTTTACCGGCTGAGAAATCGGACTAAATAGATTTTGGTTTGACCTCCAGTGTTGTTTCATAGTCGGCCATCACCTTGATAATAACACTGCTTGTGTGTTTCCATGCGTGTGTCTGGTCCATATTGAAGTTGGCTGATTCTGCGGCATAACTAGCAAAACAGTCCAGGGCCCTCTGAAGTAAAAGAAAGGAAACATTTTGCGCAGGTCTATAAAAATCGGCACTGTTCAGGTAAATGGGTTTTGCATCAATCTAGTTTAAATGCTTGAATTGAACAACCTCGTGGCTTCGATTCTGCTCGCAAAACTATTACAACAGTTCAAGTGAAAAAGAATGGTTGAGCTATTTGGGAAAAAACGTTGCCCGTCTGTCCTCCATCTTTGAAAATTCTAAATGAGAAGCCCAAACTGTATGAAACTTCATAAATATGCTCATTAAGTTAAGCTCTACCAAAGTTGTTTAAAGACTTCGATTTTGTCAAAATTTTAGTTGTGGCAACAAAAAGGTCTTTTGACATCTTGAAAAGTATTCACCGGACAAATCATAAAGCCAAGAGGTTTTCTATCTTGTCATGTGTCTTGTAAATAATGTACTTGGGTCGCATTTTGGCTCTAGGCAAGCCCTATTTCAAATAAACAAAAAATGGAAACTATATTGTTCTAGTGACAAACTATGATTCAAGATATATCATATTTTGTTTTTGGAATCAACTGATGGCCCTCTACTATTTTTTAGCTCTACCAGCGAGCTATTTTCAAGGTGTCGTGTCCATCGTCCGTCCGTTAACTTATACTTTAAAAAAAATTCTCCTCAGAAAGTACTGAACAGAATTTAACCATATTTCACAGAAATGATCCTTGGGTGACCGTTTATCAGTTTCCTTCAACGAATTTCGATCAGATGAAAAACATGTCTTTAATCGGCGGGTCTCATTTCCATTTATGGTGAAAGCTTTGAAAGTATTTTTATCCGAAACCAGGGGATGGATTCAACCAAATTACATAGGAATGATTCTTTTTTAACGGACTATGTTGAAGATTTTTAATCGGATGAAAAATAAGACTTTAATAGGTGGGGCTTGTTTCCATATATGAAACATTTCGAAAACTTTAAATTAAATAAGAAAAAAGTCTGAGAAACTAGTAGGTTGATTTCAACCAATTTTTTGTATTCACAATATTTCATATAAAATATTTCATATAAAATATTTCAATTCTATATTCTAAAAATATACATTAAGTTTGAATAAATTTATATATGCAATATCTTTTGTAAGTACAATTAAGTGAGTGACATGAAAACATCTTCTGCGGTATCGTATATATGTTAAGGGATTAAAAAAAGGTAGATAAAATGTAGTGGTTGTTACTTCGAGAGTATTCTCAAGACTTTATTTCAAATTTCACAGGTTGCGGGTTATTCACTTACGCTGTTGTCATAAAATTCGCATTTGAAATTAAGCCGTTGTTTTTCAAGAGATATAACGTATATATTTCGGTTAAGCAATGGTAATTATAATTAAATGTTGTTCTCATGTCACACACTTTGAAAATAAGATTTGTGTAATAATGGATAAATAAACAACGTGGCGAAAAATAGGCTGCAAAAAAGATATAGAAACGATTTGAAATGGTGAATAAGGAAAAAAGAACAAAAAAAAAATCATCGAAATTATCATTTGGAGACCATTATCAGATTTCTCAATGAATTTAATTGGATGAAAAACATGCCGATTTAATTATTGTGGCTTATGTCCACATATGGTGTATACTAAACACTTTGTTAATACCTTTTCATCTCACTGAATAAATGGATTTTACATTACTTGACTTTGATAATAAAGTTTAAAATGATTCTCTAGAACTATTTTAAAGAATTTAGTGACAATATTTATTTGTTAGACATGTGGAATATGATTCAGTTTATATTGACTTTCTTAAAACACTTTTTTACATTAAGATCCGTGGAGCGATACAGTCACCCAAGCGCCTCTGGGATCTCCTGTTTACACCCTATTTCACATAGAAGTTAGGAAGTCTTCAAAAGTCATTCAGACAAATAATTTCTTGATTAATGCCCAAGAGGTCCCATTAGAGCTTTGTCCAGTCATACCCTATTTTGGTCTCGATGTCAATTTTGGTTATTTAGAATCTTCCTGACCATCTTGTTTGACTTGATCTGTTGTTTTACAAAAAAGAACATTGAAAGAAACGGAGAATATGTTTCATTTTTAGCTCAACTGGCTGGAAGCATAGGAGCTATTGTCATGGCATTGTGTCCCGTCGTGCGTGCGTCTGGTCGTCCGTCCAGTCGTCCGTCCGCACACGTTTACTTTGAAAATCTTCTCCTCAGAAAGACCTGAACAGATTTCAACCAATTTTCACAGAAATGTTCCTTGGGTGACCCTCTACCAGATTCCTTCAAAGAATTTTGATCGGATGAAAAATATGGCTTTAATGGGCGGGGCTGATTTCGATAGATGGCGAAAGCTTTGAAATCTTCTTCTCAGGAACCAGTGGATGGATTTCAACCAAATTTCACAGAAATGATCCTCGGGTGACCCTCAAACCGGTTTCCTTCAAAGAATTTGATCGGATGAAAAACATGGCTTTAATGGGCAGGGCTAATTTCCATATCTGGTAAAAGCTTTGAAAATCTTCTTCTCAGAAACCGGTGGTTGGATTTCAACCAAATTTCACAGAAATGATCTTTAGGTGAACCTCTATCAGATTCCTTCAAAGAATTTTGATCGGATGAAAAACGTGGCTTTAATGGGCGAGGCTAATTTCCATATATGGTAAAAGCTTTGAATATCTTCTTCTTAATGGCTATTAAGGGTGGTGGGTTATGTACATATATGGTATACAGTAAAAATTTTACATAATTAATTTTAGATATCTTGACTTGACTTAAAAAAAACAAACTCGGGATTCAAACTGACAAGCAATTTTTTCACAGGAGATTATGGGAGTTTAAGATTTCGCCAACTTAAGATTGTCGTATGCACCTTCTTTGAATTTGGACTAGTCTAAAATTTTGTCGTTTGGAAATGAGTTGAAGACTTATTAACTCGAAGATTACGACTTCAAAAGTAACCTATATGTTATTTGAAGCCAATTTCACTTCACGTGTGTACGAATAGTAGGATTTCAATTTGTAAATATTTTATAAGTCCTCTTTACCTTAAAGTCGCTGGCATTAAGACCTCGGACAACATGGCTGTCTGACAGTTTATGTAGAGTGTTCACCAATGTGTCCGTGTTGTGAAGGCTTGTTACCAGTTTGTCAAAGGCCTTTCCAAAGACGGCGACATGGGCTTTACACTTTTCTCCGTAAACAATCTCCTCGTCAGGTTTGTTTTTGTCTTTAAAGCCGTCGAAGAAAAGCTCGAAATCTGGATGCTTATCCATCAACCTGAAATAAAGATCATATCACAGGCATTTGGTTTCGCGAATCTTTAACAACTAAGAAAAATAAGACACTATAATGAAAAACGTGCGGGTTTGAAACCACTATGTTTTGTAGGAAGGAACGTTTTTGGAATGACACCGGTTCCGCAAGCCTGTGCTTTGACGGAAACCAGCTGAGAAACCTTTAAGGCCATGTATTTTACATAAAGCATTAAGATATTTTTGCAAGTCTTTAAAAATTCCCGAGTCCAAGTACCTGCGCATCCTGTAAGTCACAGAGAGCAATTACACAGATAAATTACAGTCTACAACTATGACATAAAAAGATCGGCCAAACCTGTTAGGGTTACCGTATAATTGGCCTAATATACGTTCAGGTTAGCGAGCGATTCCCTCTTGAAATCCCCTATCGGCAATAATGCACGTGGAAAAAAGAGAAAAAGTTAGCAAGCATTTTATCAACCTGAATACAGGACCGGTTGAGTTGTGGCTCTTCTAGACTATAGGTGCTCGATATGAGAGTGTATTTCCGTTTATTTATCGTCGTTACCGTAGCAATGCCCATATGAGCGATGCCCCCAGAAGACGTTTAGTTGTTACGGAGAATAGTGCAAGGATACAGGACGAAACTACTGAGAACTTCGCATGGTTCTTTAACGTGCTCGATGGATAGCACCGTCACACGGGGCCGCGGTTTAACGTCTCATCCGAAAGACAATTAGTTTGTTAGTTGATATGGTCAGCCCAGGGCTGGAACCCGTGATCTTGAGGTTTGAAGTCAAGCGCTCTACCAACTGAGCTAATCGGGCTTACAGCTCCCTATGAACATGGTGATAACTGTAGTTATCTAGAAAACGATATCGTGACCAGTGTTTATACTCAACACTGGTCTGTCTTGGCTCCCTATGAACATGGTGACAACTGGAGTTATCTAGAATACGATATCGTGACCAGTGTTTATACACAACACTGGTCTGTCTTGGCTAATTGCTCACTATGAACATGTGGATAACTGGAGTTATCTAGAATACGATATCATGACCAGTGTTATACACAACACTGGTCTGTCTTGGCTAATATGGTCAAAATCCTATTTGGCTGATGGTTTGTCTTTTGGCCGCGCCACTGTCCACGTCTTTTATAATAAATAAGACTTTAAAATCTTTGGGACTCTGAGATCAGCGAAGAAACATATATCGAGAAATTAAAGTGGTAAATAAGAAATCGTGAGTCATTGTGCGGTTATCGTAGACCATACTAAGTATTGAGCCTGCACGAATAGGCACGCAGGTAATATGAAAAATAGACCGCTGCACTGTAAAAAATAATTCGGCACTTTACACCAATATTGGTGGCAACTTTGCTGCCACCAATAATGGTGTAATTTTACACCTGTTTTAAAACGGGAAAAGTCGCACTAAAAATAGTGTACGATATATCTGTGTTAAGTGTAAACTAACACTGCCAAACAGTAAAAAACATTACACCAATATTGGTGGCAGCAGAGTTGCCACCAATATTGGTGTAAATTTACACCATTGTAAGAGTTACTTAACACCGACGGACAGAAAAAAAACATTACACCAATATTGGTGGCAGCAAAGTTGCCACCAATATTGGAGTAGCTTTACACTTTTGTAAGCGTTACTTAACACCGACGGACAGAGAAAAACGTTACACCAATATTGGTGGCAGCAGAGTTGCCACCAATATTGGTGTACCTTTTCACCATTGTAAGAGTTCATTTACACCATAATAAATGTTACTTGACACCGACGGACAGAGAAAAACGTTACACCAATATTGGTGGCAGCAGAGTTGCCACCAATATTGGTGTAACTTTACACCATGGTATGAGTTCATAACACCATAATTAGTGTTGTTTAACACATATTGGCAGAAGTAAATGTTACACCATTAATGGTGGCAGCAGAGTTGCCACCAATATTGGTGTATCTTTTCATCACTATGAGACTTTGTTAACGCCATTATTAGTGTTACGTAACACTTAAAGACAGAGGAAAGGGACTTGTTATGGACTGCAGATTTATGGAAGTTAAACCTGACAGGAACCCAGGGTTTGGCCAATAAATCTTTATCATTTTTTCATTTAACCCAGTCCGGCTTTAAGACACCCACGAAGAAAGAGTTCAGAAAACATTCTGGACAATGACAAAATGTTTGTTCCAACATATGTCCAAAATGGTTTCTAACCTGAAAGACAGATTTTTAAAAATCTCATCAACTATAGATTGTCGTCCACAACTCGTTTGAATTTTGACCATTCTTAAATTCTGTTACCTGGTAATGGGGTGAAGTCTAAATATTTGAGAATATAAAACAGCAAAAATAATAAAATCAAAACATATGAAAAGATTAACATTTATTAAACAATGACCAAACTGCCCAAGTAAGCATCCAAGAACATTTGTCTACACATGGTAATTGAAATAACTAATTTCAGTTATTAAAGTATATTGTCCATACGCTAGAGTATTATTGACAGTAATATTATATTAATATAAAATAGATTTCTTATAAAACAAGTTTCACACAACTATCAAATTTGAATCTCTGGAAGCATGATTTCCTTTGTCAATATTTGTGCCCTATTTCAGTTCAGGAATCAAAGAGGGACACATGTACTTGCAGACATTTTTTTCTGTTTGTGATTTATCATACTCTACCACTATAATAATCAATTGAAAAGAAATTTAACATATGTTATCCATATCAAGTTATGGTATATCATGGACTTTGAATATTGCATATTAATGTGTTAACAAATGCCAATATACATTGAATCAGAGTATTGATCACCAATACAGGGTCAATAATATTGTCAGTCTACAGGATTGACACTAGTATTGATCATTTATTGCTGTTATTGAAAATTGATCTACTACTACATATTATTATTGTCAATAGTATTGACAATTTATGGGTTGTTTTAGACCCACTACGTATGCATACAGCTTTTTTTTAGAAAAGTCTGAACAAAAACTTTGGTGACTGAGAACTTTTTCCTTTTCTTATTTCTTCATAAATCATTATTGATTTGAGTGGTCTACAATTGACTACCCAGGAAGTTTTGAAGAAGAACAAGATGTGTTTGTGAAACACCATGCCCCCAAAACAGGAATTCTTTAGAAATGGGTGATTTTTATGGGTTTTTTCTTGAAGGGAAAAGGGTTAAAATTTTGACCTTGACCTTGATGAAATGACCTTCCCTAGTTGCACCTTGTTGAGACCTACCGGTATCTACATGGCAAATATTAGCATCTATTATGTTCATTATTTCATTATTAAATAAAATTCATTTTGTCAACAGCAGCAGCTTTAAATCTGGCCTAGTCTAAATTTTTGCAGTTTAGGAAAGGGTTAACCAAATTTGGAGATATAAACGTAGGCAAGATAGAAAAGACAATAAACAAAGAAGATGAGTGTAAAAGCGCACAAGTAATGATCAAATGAAATTGTCAAACTTAATGATGTTCCAGGCACATCCACTTATCATGGTTGTTATATGTTGAAAATGTAAAATTAGACATATCAAAGGACAACAACTCAAAAAAGGGCATGGCAAACTTTGAAGTTACTAGCACTTATGGTTTAGGGGATATGTTGAAAAAGAAATGTACAGGTTAAAACAACAAAGGACAATAACTTGAAAAAATGAGCAGGATAAAGTAACGGTTCTTGTACATGACACTTCTCCACATTGTAATCTATAAGTGTATCTAGTTTGAAGCTGCTAGCACTTATGGTTTGGGAGACATGATCCAGACAAAAGTGTGACCGACGGGCAGTTGGACTCAATCCAGCAAATCTGTAGTCCCCCAACCAGTAACTGGTTGGGGAATAAAAAATCTTTTGTCTTTCCTCGAAAATTGTGATAGTATCTCTTTCAAAAAAAAAATCTAAGTGCAGTAACATAAAAGATGAGTTTCTTAACTCTTTCCTGTATAATCACTGGTTTTTACGTACATGCAATTTTACACTTAAGAAAATATTGTGATAAATGAAGAAATTGCTTGATAAACCTGAGATAATTGTGCACTATTGCATACACAAGAATATTTTGAGTAAAAATCCATAAAGCCCCTTTTCACGGATCTACCCAATTTTTGAGAGGAACCTTCCTTATGACCCTACAATCATCCTGTGAAAGTTTCAAGGAAATCTGATAATATTTGTAGACTTATCACATTAACGAGAAAGAATATTTTGAGTAAAAAATCCGTAAGGCTCTGTTTCCAGTGTTTTCCAAAAATTAGCCCAATTTTCAAAAGAAACCTTCCTTATGATCCTAAAATCATCCTTGGAAAGTTGCAAGGAATTCTGATTATATTTGTGGGCTTCATCACGTAAACGAGAGTTTTTTATGGATAGACGGACGGGAACAACGCCATTGATATAGCTCTTCTGACCTTCGGTCAGTAGGGCTAAAATTATGGCAGGTGTTGAAGAATTCTATTTTGATAGAGATGACCCTGAGAAATGATCATGACCTTGTCTGATGGCCTAAGTTTGGTATCAACAAATGGGTTTTACCAAATGTTAGTACTTAACATTGAATAACTATAATCAACCTTTAAATTTTATTTAAAATCTAAAAGATTTATTATAGTTATCTTTTAGATGAACAGATAGGACAAGAATTTATATACCCCTGATCTATTTAGACTTGCTCATTGTGAAGGTATGAGCTCAAGTCAATAGCTCAGAGTGAAAATGTTGTATCTGCCTATAAACATATAGACAGTTACAAATGTTTCACCCTGAGCCATCGAGAAATTTTGTGAAATATCTAATTGACAGTAAGAAACAGTATGATTCTTTATTATTTAATTGCCAAGGCAATTCAATTTCTTACACATTTCAGTATTAACAAGTGGATGTTACATTGCGATGCAATACAGGAGTCCACCACCGGATTAGAAAAAGTATTTTTTATTCCTAACCTTTTCCCCAAGCAAGACCTGAATTTGACGTCCCTTATAGTAAGCTTTGGAAAACATTTAGAAAAATGAAGAAAATGCCATAAATTAACATTTTCTCCTTTTTATCCAAAATTTTCTGAACTTCAATTTTCATTATTTGTAAATTTAATAACATCCATTTTGTCGTCTGCAGCATTTTCGAATTCTGCCTAGTCTAATTCTTTGTATTTGGGAAGGGGTTATCCAAATTTGGAAATAGACAAGATTGAGACGACAATAAATAAAAAAAGATTATTATCAACACTATGGAAAGCAATGACTGATTTTGATATCCCAAGCAGAAAATGCTTTCGAAACTTGGAGGAAAATGCCAATAACCAGCAATTCTTTCCCTTTCTACCATTTTGTACACAAGTTTAATTTTCAATATGGTGAATTTTGTTTTATTGCAGCAAGTTTGAAATTGAAGACGTGTAATATTTTATTGCATGGAAAAGGTTTAAATTTAGAATGTTTCAATTTGAAAGTGTCTGCAGATGAGAAATCAAAGTACTGAAAGTACTGTAAGCTAGCAAAGCATGGTTGAATTTAAAAAACTTTCCATTGTTGGGTAGAAAACATTGTGGACATTGAAGAAATGCTTGCAGGCAATTTCTTCATTGTCCACAATGTTTTCGAAGCCTTTTTCCAAAAGTAGAATTGATTGTGAATGGGTTAAATAGCGTGCTTTTAACAGACTTCACTACAGTTTGAATAGAGTTTGCAATAATCCTGAAATACTTAAGAACTATTTTTAATGGCGTACGCATTTAACAGATTTAGTGGTTAAGCCTCCAATGGCAGTTTGCACTTGTTGAACTTTGAGACGACCTCAAAATTTCGTTTGTTAACTTCAGCTATCAAAGCTGTCGCTTTGCTAGCTAAAAAGGGTTTGATAAAGATTGGATTTGTTTTATATCACAGAATATATAGATGGACAAGAGCCATGTCAGACATGGCCATCCCCTGCTGTAAAAGCTTGATAGTAAACTGAGTTGTGATTCTTGTACTCTGCACTTCTCCTCAATGAGATCTATCAACCTATAAAGTTTACAGTGGAAAGCATTTATACTTTAGGAGATATGCCCCAGACAAAATCTAAGTCTTTCAAACAACAAAGGGCAATAACTCCAAAATTATGCAAGCAAGAGTTGTGGTTCTTGTGCACTGCACTTCTCCTCCATGAGATCTATCCACCTATGAAGTTTCAAGTTGATAGCTATTATACTTTCAGAGATATGCACGGGACAAAAAAATAACAAAGGGCAATAATTCCAAAATAATGCAAGCAAGATTTGTGGTTCTTGTGCACTGCATTTATACTTTAGGAGATATGCTCTGGACAGGCTTAGTGACAGAATAACGGACAGAGAGCATTACTATTATCCCCCTTTGCCGAAACGGCGGGATATAAAAAGGAGAAAATGCAGGTTGTCAGCATTCTTCTCTTTTGCCTCAATGTTTTCCCAAGCTTTTTTTATAAAAAAGACGTCAAAACCAGCTCTTCTGATGAGTGCAAAAGTGCACAAGTGATGATTAAATGAAATTGTGAACATAAATGCAACACTAAATTGCTTCTTAAAACTACATGCAGAATTTGTCCATTTTTCTTGAACTTTGTATGGCAATTTGATACCAGACAATGAGTCGTAATATGCAAGAAGGGGGCAAACTTTGGGTCCTCTTTCTAACTCTCAACATCGGCCAAGTCAAAGAGTTTTTTCAAATCCTAACCTTACTAGGAAAATTTTCTACTCTTTTAGTTAAGGAATGATGCACAATTTCAGGGGCTCAAAATTTATCTTCCAACCTATCCCAAATTTTTGCTAAACTTCTTCCGGGAAAATTTGCATTGAAGCTGTGTGTAGTCAAGGCTTGTTAAACCTTACCTGTTTTGCAAAATTTTAGACTTGTCCAAATTCAAAGGGTAGAAAATATTGTGGAAAAAGAAGAAATTGCTTGTTACAAGCATATTCTTCTTTTTCTACAATTTTTTCTTAATTATGAATTTACAGGGAAGTAAAAACCAGGGATTGAACAGGAAAGGGTTAACTTGAAATAGTCCCAAAATATTTAATCAAAAGGTTAATTTCTTTCCAAGCTGCAAACATAGCCCAGTAACAACACTCAGGAAAGTATATAAAGAGTGTGAAAAATTATGGAATATCCTCAAACTCAACTAATCTATTAAGAAGTAGCTCTTTCTCAACCCAATACCAGACAGCAAAGTTTTAGACTGGTCCAAATTGAAAAGAGTTGCAGATGACATATAAAAAGATTATGAAATATTAGATTCTTTTTAACTTTCTAGGTAGAAAACATTATGGAAAATGAAGAGATTGCTTGTAACAAGCAATTTGTTAGTTTTACACAATGTTTTCCCTATTTTTTTTATATTGAGGGGTGTCCTAAAGCACCACTATGTGGGAGTAGATTAAATGAATTTGACTTGGTCAGGTTGCTTGTTTACACTTGTTTCTGACAACACAAATTTATTGGGTTCTGCCCTTAGCCCTTTCCTGTAGAATCTCTTGTTTTTACGTCTCTGTGATTTAATACTTGAGAAAACATTATTGAAAAAGAAGAAATTGCTTGTAACAAGCAATTTCTTCTTTTACCACAATACTTTCTAACCAGTAGGTTGGTTTCTTTTCAAATTGCACCCACTTTTAATTGTCGTCTGCAACTCCTTTCAAATAGGACCAGTATAAAATTTTGAAAAACAGGAAAGGGTTAAAGGAACACCAATCAGTTAATCATCAACTTAAGGTAATAAATTTATGAAACATTCTGTTTTCTCAACGAAAGTCAAAGGTAGAACTGTCAAATTCAGTTTACACTGTAGATTTATCTTAGATCTTTAGAGTGACCATTCGAGTTCTTCTACTTCTGCCTCTATAGAGGCAATGTTCTTTTGATCATCAAGAAGTTCAATCTCCCAAGCTAGCTAGTTTTGTTGATATCACAGACACTCTGGAAGCATCTGAACCCTTTGGTGATTCTTTGTCTTTCTTTTCTAAAACCAAATCAATCTTTTCCAAATAACATGATGCATTAAAGGATTCCTCCTTTCATAAGTCATTGTCTTTCTCTCTTAAAAGGTACATGATATCAACTATCTATCAATATTCTCTCTCAAATTTATCAATTTCTGTCTGAAGTGCTGCACATGTTCATTTAATAGTTGTTCACCCTTATCAGTCCACTCCTCACACGATCTCTAGCTGTTGTACCTATGTCTTCAATAAATATGATTCTTCTTTTACTGGTGCAGCCTTGTTCACATCTTTATAGGATTTCAACTCTGATTCAAAGTGCTTTAGGTGCAGGTTTCTTACTGTAATGGCACTCAACGTGATAAAATTATTAGATACTGTTTTCCCATGCCAACTGAAATACAAATACAAAAATTCCTTAGAAAATATCCATATCTCGAACTATCTTGTATAACCTCTAAATCAAGTACCCACAGCATAGGGACAACACAGGGTAAATTGTTTGCAACGTGACAGTAAACAAGTGAATATTCACTACTATGATGCAACCAACACGAAGACTAGAACAAGACGAAATGTTTATCCAAACAACAACAAGCAAATTGCTTCAAATTCTCTTTAGGTACCACAAAAAGTTAGCTTTACCCATGGAAATTGCAGAAGTATGCATGTGGCTGTATTTAAATGACAGACAGTTTGTAAAATAAGATACGGACTGAATTGCCCCATCATGCTTGACATCATAATCTGACGACTTTATTAGGTCAAAAATTTGCAAATAGAATTATGAATTTAGTGGTAAATTGATTATCTACCAAACTTGTATTTTAAATATAGAAAGTGAAGCCATTGTTCAACCTGCACAACATGTGCTGAACAACCAGAGTCCAAAATATCTGTGACTCTAAACTTCAATATCACTGTACTATTCCTCGACAAACCAAACTTTAAGCATTAAATTACTTGTAGGCCTATGTTATTGAATTAAGCACTAAACTAGATGCATGTCTACCCTAAGAATCAAAAGTCAAGGCCAAAAATATCTATAAGAACAGAAAGGTGATAACTCCACCCGGTATCGGGTCCGTTCGCCCTAAATATACTTTAGCCCCGGGTCTGTTCGCCCTGGGTCCGTTCGCCCCAAAAGTGGGTCCGTTCGCCCTATTTTTTATGTTCGCCCTCTTTTTTAAATGAGTATGATTTTGTGTGTATTTCTAGTTTTGTTGTAACGTCGTTTGAAAATGAAAAAAGGATTAATAAAAATCAGCTTGTCATTTTCACTAATGATTTCGTCTACTTTCATCTTCACCGGGGGCATAAAAAAGTGTGAATCGTGAATTATAGGCCATTCAAACGTGTGGGTAGTATATTCTCCTTTACTCACAATGCTTTCTACTGTTATAGGTATTTTGTTATATAATGTCGACAATACTTTTAAAAACTTTCTGATTCAACTGAGATTGTGTTGTAAAAAGTCTGAATGTGTTTCAATGATCTAAATTTCGTGATTTTTTTTTTTTTTTTTTTTGGGGGGGGGGGGGGTTAAAAAATTCCAATTTGTGGCAAGCAATTTTGTCCTAAAGCGTATTTGGGATTTATAACTTTCAATTGTCATCTCCAAAGCCTTTTTATTGAGACGCATAAAGAATTTTGTCGTCTGGTAACGGGTTGATTTAATTTAACATTTTTACTTCAATTCCCACTTTTACCCATAATCTTTCTTTGAACGTTTAGGACAGGGTTGTGCATTGTATATTTATTCATCGTTTTGATAAAAGGTAACTTCTAAATGATACTTTTTATGATTTGATAAATTTTTATAACAAATTGATCGTGTCAAATAATTATTCTATCTTTATCAAAATCAATCTTCTAATATTATTAAACCTATAATTGTGGCAATAAAATTAAAACATGATTGTCAACTTGTAATAACTTAATTCAAGAAAACATAATTTGGAATCTTGAATTTGATACAACCATCTCCGTTTTGAATATATTTCTTTTAACCTTATTATGTTCTAGGAATCTAGTCAAGTTCACTACAACCAGGGGTCTCGTTTGCCGATTTTTGGGGCCGAAATTCGGCCCCATTCCCAATGGCAAAAAGTATCTTTTTTTCCCAATTCTAGGCTGAAAATTCCCAATAAGTATCTAAAATTCCCCCGATTAAGGCAACACAGAATGATACATAGAACTGCCTTCCTTGCCTGTAAAATTATCGTAAGAAACAACTCATGTATGAATAAACTGTCAACCGAGAGAGTCCCGTATTTTTGTTTACATTTCCATTGATCACGATTACCGAAATATCCGAATGATATCGGCTAGACTGGTACTCGTCAATTTACTGTGTATTTTACCGTAGTAATAATCAGAGACGTGACCCAGTCTAGAATGAATGGCCAGTTTATTTTGCTGCTTCCATTGCCGTTATAGAGGAATAATAATTTTCCGGTATTCGCATCGAAATTTAACTACTTTGTTTGCATTTTTTGCTTTCATGAGTTGAAATAAAAACTCAACCGTTTTCTTAAGAATTGTTCACTCGGAATTGTCATTATTTGAAATTTACCGTCTTGACAAACGTGATCCGCATTTTAATCTTTTACCGTAACTAAGGGTAACCGTTCAGCATCCATGGATGCAAAATGTCGCACAATGATAAATATTACCGAAAAAAGATCGGCAAAAGTGGCGAAAAGTGTGCCAAAATAGACACAATGTTTAAAATGCAAGCTTTAAAGGCCACAGATAAACAATCTACGTCGGACAATTTACAGCCAGAGGCCATTCCTTCTACCTCGACAGCTTCTGAGCCGGAGGGTTAGTTCCTCAAAAACTGATTGTTTTACGCAAATCCCTTTCAACTTAGGTTGCATTTTACGTTCAAACGGGGATATGTGGCATCCAATTTAACTAACTTCACTGATTATACAAATGCATAATGAAAAGCTTAGCATTTTCGTGTGAATTTTTATGGTTACAATTTATAGAGAATTGCAAAATAGACACATGGACTTTTCAAGGAAAAAAAGGCATGTCATTTATTGGTTGACACATTTTCAATTATCTCTGGAGTGTATTTGATGTTTTCTTATAAAAAATAATGTAGATGTCAGGTATCTACATTTATAAACCATTTTCCAAACAAGACATCCTTAGTAAAGAAATGGTTGTAAAAGCATTGAAACAAAATAAGAAAATGGTGATAACCAGCATTATTCTTTTGTCTCAATATTTCTTGTGCTATAATTTGATAAAAAGCTCCCCTGATTTTACTATAAATATGCACTCTGAAGTATATACTTAAAAAAAACAGCATGTATAATTATACAGCATATTTAGACAATCATTGTATATTGTGTCAAATACCTGTGATGCTAGGTATATCAAAACAGAGACTGTTTATGTTGATGACTTTAATTAATAATAAAGAAATGATGTGATTTATAAGCTTTTTTAATTTTTCCCAATTTTGGGTAAAACGCCGCTATTTTTCCAAATCTCACTGGCCCCAGGCCCCAGACAAAAATATGCAGCAAGACCCCTGACAACTTTAGATCAGTCTGAAATTTTGTCTGCATATGAGTTGAAAAAACTACCTTAAATAACCTAAACATCTCATAAAGGAAAAAATAAATGTTTACGAGAATTTTTTTATTGTGGAAAGCTATAATGTAATTGAAATACAGGGCGAACGGGAATTAGGGCGAACGGACCCGGGGCGAACAGGAATTAGGGCGAAACGTAATTAGGGCGAACGTGTTTTAGGGCGAACGGACCCAGATTCACTCCACCCAATAATTTTAGTAAACCGACAAAGGCTAAACACTTTCAATAATTAAATATGGATGCATGTAACAGGCCCTAAACTAATAGCATATTAAGACTGAATTCTGTGAGCCATCTTTACCCTATGCACAGCATTCGATTGAAGGGATCTTCAAACTCGATCGGTTTTGCTCACCGAAAACACAACATGGCGCCGAATTCAAAATTATACTATTAGACTGGTAGATTCATAGACTAGAAGATTTGGAAAACGAAAAACCCTCGACATTTATTTACACTCAAATTGAAAGTTATTCGTTTTCAAAATCAGATCCACACATTGCTAAACAATGTGGTTATATGAGACGTAGACGGACAACCATCTATCCCACAACTAATAAAGAAAATAGTGTCACTTCTATGCTTTATGGAAACGTGACTGATATAATCAACATCATTATAACTTCCTTTCAACAAAAGCCACACTGCATGTCTATATTGTGGATATGAACAGTGAAATGACGTTTATTTACCTTAGCGCTATCTGTACTGCCTAAACGACTGCAGTAGAATCCCCAGTGTCCTCAAAATGCACCAAAATCTCATACGGATGCATTCACGGTAATAAGCGCAGCAATCTTCACCGGAAGTGACTCTAGCAACCTCAGTAACACAGGGCACCCATAAGATTCCCTGAACATAGCGTATATATACACTAATGGTGAAGACCATTGCGATCTAGTTTAAAAAGAAAATTTACACCCGGCCAAAATGGAGCGAAGTTCCACCAATTAAAGAGTAAAGTCTCTATGAATTATGCCTATAGTAACACTTATGGAGTAAACAGTTGTTAACTAGTGTAAAAGGAAAGTAAACACTCAAAATGGTTTGAAGTTTCAACATTGAAAGAGTAAAGTTTCTCTGAATTTAGCGTTAGGTAACACTTGCGGTGTAAACTATTGCGAAAAGATTGTTTACACCAAAAATGGATTAAGGTTTCACCTAAGGAAGAGTAGAGTTCCTCTGTATAGTGTAAACTATTGTAAGCTAGTGTGTAGGGAGAGTTTACACCCAAAATGGTGTGAAGTTTCACTATTGTAAGAGTAAGGTATCTCTGAATTTAGCGTATTGTTACATTGATAGTGTAAACTATTGTAAACTAGCGTAAAGGGAAAGTTTACACCCAAAATGGTGTGAAGTTACACCCCTGAAAGAGTAAAGTTCCTCTGAATAGTGAAAATTATGGTAAACTAGTGTTTATGGAAAGTTTACACCCAAAATGGTGTGAAGTTTCACCACTGAAAGAGTAAATTTTCTCCGAATTTAGCGTATAGTTACACTAGTAGTGTAAACTAGTGTAAATTAGTGTAAAGGGAAAGTTTACACCCAAAATAGTTTGAAGTTTCACCATTAAAAGAGTAAAGTAACACCAAATGTTCATTGTTTATTATACACTTTTGTTCGTGTTATTTAACACCAAAGTTGAGGTAACTATTCTCAGAAAGTGCGAATTCACACTTACTTTGGTGTAGAGAAATGTTACACGAATAATGGTGTTGCTGTCAACCGTTTTTGGTGTAACTTAACACACTTTTTTTACAGTGTGGTAACTGCTAAATGCAAATTTTCTACAAAACAGGGTCCTAAACTATTCTGATGGGAAGTGCACTCTTGGATTAAAAAGAGACGAAGGACACGCGTTCGAATCGCCGTGAATATATCTTGGGTCATGAAATTTCTTAGCCTCAGCTAAGGAACAAAGAGACGAGAAACATGAATAAGTGTTCATTTATCGCTGGCATATTGATAATCAAAGTATTTTAGCTTAAATACCATAAGGTCGTTGACATAACAAACTACGATTGTTGTTTTTCGACCTAAACGTCGTAACTACAGCTTGAATAAATGAATAAGTAATCCATATTAACGGATAACTATGCCTTCGGAAAACTATCAACATTGTTATCTCATATCTCGTCGTTTTCGCCACCTATGCTTATACCGGTCTCTCCGTTTGATCCATTCCCACACGACAAAATTTTAGACTGATCCAAATTGAAAGAAGCTGCAGACGACAATTTCAATTTGAAAGATTTTATTTCTATTGTTTTTTGTTATTCATTTATCTATCTATTCATTAATATATTTATTTTTGTGATTTGGATACAAAACATTGTGGATAATGTAAAAATTGCCTGTAAAAAGCAATTTCTTTATTTTCCACAATGTTTTCAAAGCTGCGTAAAAAGGAGGGATTGTAATTGCTTCTTTGTCCAGAGAAACGCATATGTTTCAAGTTCTTGTTCCCGTTCTCAAATGGACTAACGTAATGACGGAACGCACCTGTGAATCAAATAATGGATTAACCAACCAAATCATCCATTTTCATCAAAGGTTTATCATTGAAGTCCGAAACTGGTCGACATTTACAGATTATTCAATTTCATTTTCAAGAGTTATTCGACATTTGTGTCGCCAACCAAATATTTTACTTTCTTGTTACACGTTATTGATCATAAATTCGGGGGGGGGGGGGGTGAATATATGTCCAGAATGTATCGGACCATCCTCTTGGAGTGCGTGACCAGCGGTTCCGTCATTTAACCCATTCCAACACAACACAATTTTAGACTAGTCCAAATTGAAAGAAACTGCAGACGACAATTGCAAGGTGATGGAATTTCATATTTGTTCCTCTCTTTGGATAAAAAACAATGTGGATAATGGAAAATTGCTTGACACTAGCAAGGGCGTAAAAAGGAGGGCTTGTGTGGGAATGGGTAAATTAGTGGAGACATTTATCCATGCCCTTTCGATACCAAACACAACATATCCGACAGATTATATCTAACTTAACTGCATATCTGCCACTTTAACGCGAAAAGTCTATTATCCAACACTATACGAAATACTGTTAGTTGCCGTGAATATCAGAAACATAGATCGGCGACAACATAAAACAGAATGTTACAATTGATGGACAGTGATGTGTCAATCAAATAATCAATCGACCAATCAAATCTTTTATTTAGACCGGAAGTGAGCTATGAACTCCAACAATGGCTGACATTTATGTGAAGCATTTTTGTTGGATTGGCGACAAAAACGTTGTAAATACAGCTTGTTCAAGCTGTAGTTACGACTTTTTGGTCGCCAACCAACTTTTCAACCTTTTTGTTACATGCTACTGGCCATAAATTCTGCAAAACAACGCCATTTTATATCGAAATGTAATTTCTGTTGGAGTCAGTAGGCGTTGCCAGCGGAGTCAGTGGGCGTGGCCAGCGGAGTCAGTGGGCGTGGCCAGCGGAGTCAGTGGGCGTGGCCAGCGGAGTCAGTAGGCGGAGTCAGTAGGCGTGGCCAGCGGAGTCAGTAGGCGTGGCCAGCGGAGTCAGTGGTCGTTGCCAGCGGAGTCAGTGGGCGTTGCCAGTGGAGTCAGTGGGCGTTGCCAGCGGAGTCAGTGGGCGTTGCCAGCGGAGTCAGTGGGTGTTACCAGAGATCCGTCAATTTACGCGATAAATGACTACAAAGTCTGTACATTAAGAAGAAGGCAAACCCGTGTTAGTCTTCCCACAGTGAGTATAACTTCGTCCATGTATTCTGTACATGTCGTATCTCCAGATCAGTCAGCAGTCCATTATCCGAGGGTACTTTGGCTTTCACAGCCGCTGAAAGTATACCCGTGGTATAACGATATGGCACCTGCAACTTTCGACTTTCCAAGTTCATTCGATTTTGAAAATTTTCAGAAAGAAGAGTTTATTTTACCTTAACTTTTCACCTTTTCAGCCATGATTTTCCTACGATAATCAGATTTTATCATCATTTATTTATTCTATTTTTCGTTCGCCTTTACACTTTTTCTCGAGAAACTTCTGGTATGATTTCAACCAAAATTCACAAACACATGCGATTCCTTCGGGTAATTTTGATCGTTTGAAAAAAAAGACTTCAATTGGTTGGGATAGTTTCAGTGTATTGGAATAATATATAAATTTTGAAAGACCCCTCCTAAGAAACTACTTGGTACATTTGTACCGAAGGTGACTCTCTCAACCCGTTACCACAAAATGCCTCTTTTAGACTTCCAACAGGAATTAGGTTAAGGAATATAATGTAAAAAATGTAGAATTCCTTATAACAAGCGATTTCTGCATTTTCCACTTTGTTTTCTACCCAGAAAGACAGGCAGTTTTTTTGAAGTTCTATCAACTTGAAAATATCGTCTGCAACTTATTTGATTTTGGACAACTTTAATTTTTTGTCATCTGGGAATGGGTATATCAGGTGATTTCGAGCGAAAGGGCTTTATAGTAGGCATTATTTCAATAAATAGTCGATATCATTCTAAAGATTCATGATTCAAGCTGTAGTTACGGCGTTTCAGAATGATAAAAACGATATCATCATTGGGAAGCCAAAAGCCGTTGCTACAGATTGAAGAATGGTATATAATTAAAGCAATTTTTGCTCTCTATATCCGCACATTTAGGCCGTTGGAGCGATACATGCGCTAGGGCACCTCTACCTTCCCCCAAAGCACACA
This sequence comes from Fragum fragum, assembly GCA_946902895.1. Taxonomy (NCBI): domain Eukaryota; kingdom Metazoa; phylum Mollusca; class Bivalvia; order Cardiida; family Cardiidae; genus Fragum; species Fragum fragum. Next base: position 1,532,862 of record OX336371.1, on the reverse strand, counting down.
ATAAGATTAAATAAGAAAAACATACTCCAGGCTCAAAAGCATAAATAAATAGTACAATTGAAATTAAAAGAACAACATAATTCTGCGCAGAAATCCTACAATTCACGACAGAAGTTACGATATTTTGCAATGTGGATCACCGCAATTTAAGTTTTGTTTAAATCAAATTATGACGTCAGTGATGGCGTTTAAACTTTCACTAGTTAATTAAACAACAAGCTAGGTCACGAAGATTAACGAAATCGTCCGTAAAGTTTAGTCATCAGCATCTGTCCATATAATAGTCAATGTCTGAAAATAAGCGAAGATTTCCGGTGAAGAATCGGGTGCATTCGTCTCAATTTCAAAATGTAAACATTGAAATCGACAAGAAAAACACAAAATATTCATTCTGGTGAACATCATTCATACCCTGCTTTTGCATATCGATATTAAGAAAGCCCTTGTTTGCATTATTGACCAAATAAGCGAAAGATTATTTCAGCTTCTTCGGAGGGAAGATATGGCTTTAAGGTCTACTTATTTCAAATTCCTTTTAGTTTCTTATAATTTCGATTCTTCTTTTAAATGTTAATCGTTAATTAACGCATTACCAGTCGGCACAATTCTTGACTCGTCCAAATTCAGAAGTCACAAGTTGCAGACGTCAATTTAAAGGTTATGGAATATTAAAAATATTTGTCCATTTCTGTAGAAAATATTGTGGATAATGAAGAAATTGCTTGAAACAGGTAATTTCCTCATTTCCACAATGTTTCCAAAGTTTTTTCTTGATGGAGCATCATAAAGCATCATTGTGTATGAACGGGGTAAAACGATTTTTAAATGCATTTAATCTTGTTTATGATATGTGCACTCTATTATTTTCCAAGCGCATTTCAATTTCCCAAGGCATACGTTCAATATTACACCTTAAAAATCTAAGCAAATTTCATATATATCATATATAAAGACTTACTCATTTTGTTTGTGTGTGTGTGTGTGTGTGTGTGAAATTAGCTAAGTCCTGTATAAGAAATAAAAGAATCTTCGACGATTTATTCTTATAATGACAGTGTAGCTTTTTTTGTTGGTGGAGGTCCCAATATAGTTCACGAGTACATGGCATTGGCTTTAAGAACTGGACCCTTCCCAAGATTCAAACAATGGACCCTTTTGACATCCTATATTCACAAAAAGAAAATAAAGTTATAAGTCTAAAAAGGTCATCGTGGTTATTTCAATGTGGCCATTGCAATTATCTTTACCGATCATATTATTTAAGACTAGATATTTGAGACTAGATCGGGAGTAAATTAAAGATGACCGTTCATGTGGGACTAAAAATTGAAAGTCAAATTGTCGTAGCTACAGCTTTATTCAAGCTGCAAGCTGTAGTTACAACGTTTTCGATATCCATCCATGTTTTGCTGTTCGCTCCTTTTCCTAGCAAAATGTTTCCGTCTACATCGGTAGGATGGCGATATCTTGAAATGCGTGTAAGAATCGTGCTGGTGATGATCTCAATTTTATCATTTAACCTTGACCTTTGTCTTTGACCCTGAAGCTATAGACAAATTTGTTTCAAAGACACTTCTACTCATCTAACACCAATAACTGCACCATTATGCTTTTAAATCCATCCATAAATATAAGCGTTTTACTGGACGTCGGACGCGTGGAAGGATAGTCGGAAAACACAAAAAACAATACCTTGCCCCACACCCATACTCCACAACCGTACAACCGTCAGTATGGATAATAACACATTGCATTATTGGCCCTTTCGATTCTCTTCAAGAGGGGATCGTTAACCTTTTATCAGACGACACAATTTTAGACCAGTCCAAATTGAAAGAAATCGCAGACGACAATTCAAAGTTTGATAAATTTTAGATTTCTTAAACTTTCTTGGTAGAGGACATTGTATAAGTGATCTCATCATTTTCCACAATGTTTTCCCAATTTTTTTTTCTTAGGGGCATCCAAAAGCGTCATCGCGTGGAAAAGGGTTAAATCACAAAATATCCAATTCAAGGCTATCACTGTTTGACCTCTGCTAGATCTGGTCTTATTTTTATATATTTATCACGGAGATCCAAGATATTCCCTTTTTTGCGTGACAGGTTGCAAACACGCATATTTTGACCTAATTAATAAATGACCTACTCTTGGGGACATTTTGTTTTGATGACTTAATTACGGTATGATAAATGATATAATGTAATCAGGGTTGACCATCACAATATTAACTCTTTCCTGTTCAATCCCTGGTTTTATGTCCCTGTGATTTAAAACTAAGAAAACATTGTAAAAAAAGAAGAAACTGCTTGAAATAAGCAATTTCTTCTTTTTCTACAATGTTTTCTACCCTGCTGAATGGTTATTCTTCAAACAAAATCTACCTTAAAATTTCGTCTACGAATCTTCTGAATTTGGGTAGGACTAAAATTTGGTAAAACAAGAAAGGGTTAGATGTATTATAGACTGACAGAATACGTGACTGAATACAAGTCTGTAAATTAGGTAATGTCTTGTAATAAAACTTGTAATATTAGGAGTGTACTGTCACACAAAATGGGACGAACTGGAAAATCTTTGTAACCCATTAAAAGACAAAATAAAAAACAGACTGATCTAAAATCAAAGAATTTGCTTACGACGATACAAATTTGTTGGATTATCTTTTGTGGATAATTAGGAAATTCTATGATTTTTTTGAGTTTTTGTTGTTGTTGTTGTTGGTTTGTTTGTTTTTTTTTGGGGGGGTGTTTGTTTGTTTGTTTGTTTGTGTTTTTTTTGTTTTTTTTTTGTTTTTTTTTTTGTTAGTTTGTTTGTTTGTTTTTTTTTTTTTGTTGTTGTTGTTGTTGTTGTTCGTTTGTTTTTTTGTTTGTTGTTGGTTCTATTGTTTTTTTCCCAGTGTTTTCTTAAGCTTTTACTTGAGAGTGTAAAAAGTGGGATTGAGTGGGAATGGGTTAAACTGAATAACGTGAGAAAAACAAAAAAGAAATGTTGGAGGCGACCAAGACTTATAACTAAAAGTAGGGTAGAATGACTAATCTAAAATCAGAATAATAATCGAGGAAACTGGTCAACCCTGAACACCAGCTCAATGTGTGCAATCTGAACTTCGTCGATATTGATCGCATTCACCGGATGACCCCTTTTCACTTAACGGGTAGAGACGACACACTTTTAGACTGGTTGAAATTCAAAGATGTTCCTTACGACCGTTTTAAGTAGTTGGTGAAATTTATTTATTTGTTTATTTATGTATTTTACACTTATATTTATTTTTTCTTTTTCTTTCTTTACTCATTTACTTTGTCTTGTGAGGTAAAAACATCGTGAAATATGAAGGAGTTGTTTGTGACAAGCAATTTCTTCATTTTCCATAATATTTTGCAAACTTTTTTTTCTTTGGGGACGTCAAGTGTTTACGTGTTGGAATGGGTAAACCTTGGACGATCTACTTTAAAATGCCCTATATATTTGGGTGAATATAATTCATATTGTCTGATCGTTACCTGACGACAAAAATTAGTTCGATCTTAATTTTACCCACCAAGCTAAAAGCGACCTTCTGGTGATGTCCTGCAATACGCGGCGACTGATCAGGGTCGAGACCGTTTACCCTTTGTAAATTTTCTGATTCCAGAATAGTTAGTCTATCTAACAGTATAATTGCTGTCGGGGTGCGATCTCTGGTTTGGTTCCGTTGGATCCAAATATTGCTTTCAAGTATTTGTTTTCGGAACAGCAGGGGAAAACAAACGTTAGTTAAGAAGAAATTGCTTGTAACAAATATTTTTTATCTTTCCTCACAATAGTTAATGATCTTTAGAGCGTCATCATGTTCGATCGTGCGGTTATTAATACACGTTCGCCCCGCCCACTCAGCTCCGCAAGGAAGTACCAAGACGATATCAATTGGAGTTATCTATGGCCAGTTATATAATCCAAAAAGTAAAATAGTTGGTTGACGACTTAAACGTCGTAACTACAGCTTGAATAAGCTGTAGTTACGACGTTTGTGTCGCCAAATCGACAAAAATGCTTCACAGAAATATCGCCCAATGTTCACCTCCGGTCTAAATAAACAATTTAAGTGTGCCACTGATTCTTTGATTGACATACGATCCATAACTATCCTTCCAATGAATGTTAATTACAAATTATTCTCCAAGGGGAAAATAAATAGATACTTAAGAAGGTAACAGGACAATATACTCTCCGTACAAAATTCCCTTCTTTGATTTAAGACAAGGCGCATATTATCTCCTCGCTAAATACAACAGGGTGGACATGGGTCTCTTGGTCATTCAGATAGGATGGAAAACATTTTCCTTATATTGAAAGAGCGGGCAAGATCCCCTCGATGAGCGGACAATAACCCTTCTCAAAATTGTGAGAGCAGCATAAAATCACCTCTATCTTAAGTAAGGAAACGGACAATAACCCCTTCCATTCAGATCCTTTAAAGATTAACCTAAATTTTGTTATAGAATAAATATAAGTCGGTGCAAAAATGTTAATTCAATTACAGTTCACAAAGTTAAATTCATAATATCCGCTGTCGACTTATACAAAGCCTTTGTTGGTCGGACCCCATCTTTGTTCTATATAAAATTGCATATGTGTATGATGCTGTAGCAGATTCCACAACATTCGTTTATATATGACCTCTTCAATCCTTTATCCTAATGCATAGCTTTGTCATATGAGACCAAAACTCATAGGTAATGTATGATGAATGATGATTCATAGCTCTGTCATATGAGACCAAAACCCATAGGTAATGTATGATGAATGATGATTCATAGCTCTGTCATATGAGACCAAAACTCATAGGTAATGAATGATGATTTTTTTTCTTTCTATTCTATCCAGAGTAGAGGCACCGTCTTTTTTCACCTATGGAAAGATCGGTTAGTTTGGGTATGCCGACATCCGTTTGCCGTCGTCTGGAATTTAAAGTCATTGGCGGAAACGGCTAACGAGATATATTCGAGATAGAATCAGCCCGAAGATCCACCGAACTTGTGAGAGATAAAATCTACAGTTGATCCATTTCGCTTTTATTTAATAACTCACGAATGAACTGAAGAATAAAACTCCTGAATATATAATGACGGCATCTGTCGGATATAAAAGAATGTTCAAAAGCCTTATGACATAATGATCCTGTTCAGTTAATCTTGAACATTCGTTAGTTACATATGTTAGAACGAGGGGCAACATTTTGTTTTCTGGAAATGGGTTAAAGACTATTTATCTTCTTCTCTTGCCAACCAACCGTGTTTATCAATATAAATAACAAGTCCTTTTCCCAGAAACAAGAGAGATAATCTGCTTATTAGACTATTTTTTCAAAATAATATGCATTCTCTCCCTTCGACCATTAATTAACATCAATATAACGACTATATATTCATGCTATACATGAAAAGAACCCCTACCATAATAGCAATATTTTTGACGAATTCAAATGATTTTATGGAATTAGGTACCCTTGAAGCAAGGAACATTTCTGCAAAAGAAAAACGAAATCAAGTGACAAGTTGGCGGCAAAATGATTTTTAAAGGATTTCTACTTTGGTTGTCATAGCAATCAGAGTCCTTTATGGAATACAATACTCTGGAGGAATCTGAAAGACGACTAACTGGGAATCAATCCTGTGAAGTTTGGTTCTGAACTGACCGTCAATTTCTGAGGAGAGATTTTTTAAGAAAAAGTTTACGCACGGGCGCAAGACCGAGATGACGTCATGCCAAAAGCTCGCTGGTTGTTTTTAGCTTAAAAAATAATTGTAATGCCAACTAGCGATGTAATACCCTGAGGGGATATCAACAGTGTAATTTGTATTTTGTAAAAACTTTGCCTTATATTACCCATCTTTTTATTCAATAACAAGTACCTCAAATTTATTTCCGAAATCGGATGAAAAAGTTTTTAGTAATTGCTAAATTGAAGAACTCACCCTATTTTTGGGTTATTTTAAAATTTTCTTCAATAAAACACTGAAGACTCTAATCTAGTTGGTTTGTTTTTAGCTAGCAAAGCGTCAGCTTTGATAGCTTAAGTTAACAGACAAAATTCTGAGGTCTTCTCAAAGTTCAACGATTGCAAGCTGCCACTGGAGGCTTAACCACTGAGTATATTGAATGCCTACGCCATAAAAAGTAGTTCTTATGTAACTAAGAAATATTGCAAACTCTATTCAAATTGTAGAGATCTCTTTCAAAGGCATGCTGCTTTACCCGTTCTTACTCAATCCCGCTTTTTAAGAATCCCAAGAAAAAAGCTTTGGAAAACTTTGTTGACAATGAAGAAATTGCTTGTTACAAGCAATTTCTTCATTGTCCACAATGTTTTCTAGTCAACAAGGGAAGGTTGTTTTATCATGATAACCTTTAGCAAAGAAGATTTCTTTAATAAAAACCATGCTTTGCTAGCTTACAGTACTTTCAGTACTTTGATTTAACAAAAGAATCGTCTGAGCAGGTTGAAGGGCTGCCTATGATATATACTGCTAATAGTATTACTTTCGAAAGAAGAAACGACATAGAAATTTGGAACATTTAACCCATTACATTCAAACCTGCTTTTTAATGTCCCGAAGGAAAATAACACTTGAAAATATTATGCAAAAAGAAGAAAATGCTGATCAATAGAAACAACATTATTTTTTTTTTTCCACATTATTTATTACCTATCTATAAAAGAGTTGAAAGTTTTCGGCCACTTTTAAAATGTCATCTGCATTTTCTGTCGTTTTGGCATTCTGGCTTGAACACCTCACAAATCACCATTCATGACCTATAAATATTGGTATAAAAAAATAGAAATATAAATGAAGAAGGAGAAGTAAAGGGTTTATGTCAACGAATGTTTTGTACAGCATCATAAACAAGTGTAGTTTTATACAAGCAAAGAAAAGGCCAAAATGCGGTAGATTCTGACAACAGCTTAATTTCAAATTGGAGTTTTATTACAACAACGTATGTGAATAACCTGCATCTTGTGAAATTGGAAATAAAGTCTAAAGGATACTCTCGAAGTAACAGTCATTACTTAATTGTATCTAACTTTATTTAAGCCTTTATACATATGTGATATCGCGGAAGATAAAGAAGTAGCGAGAGAAGCGATTTCCCCCTCGATCCCCCCCCCCTTTTTTTTTTTTTTTTTTTTTTTTTTTTTTTTTTTTTTAAGAACGTATCATTTCTAGCTGACATCCATCTTTGAAAACAACATGTAGAAATATTGCCATTCTAGAAATTATAATTTCCCACTTTTAGCGAAATTTCTCAAATATTTCATCGCCATGTGAAATCTTGACGTATACCGTAAAACAATCAAAGCACTGGGCGTCCTTGTTGGCTTAGTAGCGTGATATGTCCGATTCGGTGTACAAAATAGCAATTTTCAAATAGATAATTTTTTAACTATTTCCTGTACAAAACCGGATTTTTACGTCACTGTGATCCTTTACTTAAGAAAACATTGTGGAAAAAGAAGAAATTGCCTGTACCAATATTTTCTCCCACATGAAGGTTTTATTTCAAATTGCATCCGATTTTAATTGTAATCTGCAACCTCTTTCAGTTTGTATCAGTCGAGCATTTCAAAGAGCGGGTAGGGTTAAGCAAAACCTCTCACCTAGCCTGGTTTGTTTAATGAGTACAAGTTGGCTGAGCAACTGCATATGTATTGTTGCAGCTTCACATGTTACTGATGTGAAAAATGACAGGAAGCTATAGTTAGGTGAACCTACCAACGGCGGTTTTACTGAAATACTACTGAAAGTCACGTAAAATAATTCACTTGATTGCAGCCAAGTAGCTTTCAAGATCAATACTACTTTTTACTCTACAGAGATTATCCTCTTCAGAAGACATGCTGCAAATAATTAAGATACAATTTAAGAAACTTGGAAAATATGAGATTAACAATATTCATTGAGAATTATTACCCGTAAGAAACAAATAAGAAATTTCATGTATCTTTTATACCTTCCTTGATCACGTAGAAACTTAACCCATTCCCACACAAACACGCTTTCTTACACGCCTGAAGAATCGCCTGAAAGAAAACATTGTTAGAAAGAGGAAAATTGCTTGTTTCGCAATGTTTTCTACCCTATCTGGGCCTTAGTTTTCAATCTCAAAGTAATTTGAATTGTCGTCTGTAAAAAGTCCAAAATTTTGTCGTTTGGTAAAGAAGCTCGAATTTAATAACAAAACTTTGTATCTATTAATTTTCACGCATTAATTTTCAATACTTATTTAGGAAAATTGATTGGTACCGATATATTAAAGGCAGAATCTATATATGTTGAATTGAGTAAATATCCGAAGATCAGTAAGGAAAGAATAGATTGGGAGTGGAAGGACGGATTCTTAGACTTCAAACTATACTGTACATACGACGACTCTAAAATCTTTTTAAAGAATGGTGTCGAGCTCGATCATCGCCCACGCTGTCTTGTTTGTAGCCATACGCAAGTATTTAATCGGTATTTAATCGGTAATTGAAAATCGGTTTATTGGCATGTGCTAATTGTCACCCAGATTATTAGGAAATGCTTACTCGATGACGTATCGCGCGTTGTGATTGGTTGACTTGTTGATATTAGCCACGCTAGCTCAGTTGGTAGAGCACTTGACTTCAAACCTTCAAACGGGTTCGAGCCCTGGGCTGACCATATCAACTAACAAACTAATTGTCTTTCGGATGAGACGTTAAACCGAGGCCCCGTGTGACGGTGCTATCCATCGAGCACGTTAAAGAACCAGGCGGAGCTCTCAGCAGTTTCGTCCTGTATCCTTGCACTATCCCCCGTAACAACTTACCGTCTTCTGGGGGCGTCGCTCATATGGGCATGTGCTACGGTAGCGACGATAAATAAACGGAAATACACACATACTGGTCGTATTAGATGAATTTACGATTCTGTAATCACGTCGCAGTTGAGCTATCAATTGAATAAAGGCGACATTTAAAGGGTTATCGCTGGCTCTAAAAAATATCGGTAGAATTAAGAGACTATGATAGAGAAAAAAGGACAGGGCTTCGTACTACAAGTCCAAGGCGCCCTCCTGAAAGGGCCTAGCTGGAGCACTGCAAGAGGAAAATGGCTCACACTATTGAAACCGTGACCGCATCTACGCTGAGCGGGATATTGATAGGTGTTTTTATACGTAAAAAAAGTCTTCACGCTTTCTATTGATTAGATACAATCATGGTATTTTCACGCCATTTTCTAAATGTACAGTTTAGTGGAGGAGACAGGTTTCGAAAAAATGATAAATCAAACCTAACTGTCCACTACTTCTCTTCTAACATAGAAACATCCTACTCGATTTCAAAAGTGAGTAACACGGATGAGCGCCTACGGAGTCCACCAAAAATTATTATGTTGGCTTAAACATATTTTATTCATATTGAAATTTCAACAACATATACAATGAGACTACATAATATATAAAGATATTTGATATAAAATGGATTAGAACGGAAGCTTTAGCTTATAAAATTCCTTTCCATTTGTTTTAGATGGTAATACCCTGAGTCTTCTTTAATAACTATATTAGAAGAAATAGGAAGTCTAACCATGATATATATTTTTTTAAAGAGAAGTCGTGCGAGGGGATGTGCTCTCGTAATAAAAGGTATTCAACATTTAAGTTTCTACACAATGATAAAAATCTTGATCAAGCCTTTATTTTCCTCCTCCGATATAACACCAATATCATATTTCCGCAGTAACCCATTCCAACTCAACAAAATTTTAGACCAGTCCAAATTGAAAGAAGCTGCAGACGATATTTTCAAGTTAGTGGAATTTAAATTTTCTTTGACTTTTTGGATAGAAAACATTGTGGACAATGAAGAAATTGCTTGATACAAGCAATTTCTTCATTTTCCACAATGTTTTCCAAAGCTTTTTTCTTGAGGGGCTTAAAAAGGAGGACTTGTGTGGGAATGGGTTTTAAGATATTGTAATAACCATTGGAAATGGTTATATCTGAAACATGAAGAAAGGACAATATGGAAATTTAACCTTCTTTGTCAATCTTAAATCAGAATCTTCTGCTATCTTTGATAAAGGCATGTACTTCTAAGAATAATCTGATATTTTCCTGGTAAGTAAGGCCGTTATCACCGTACAACAGAACATCCAGATTAATATTAGAGATATTTGTTAGGGAACGAAGTAATTTGTTTCTTATCGTGTTGTAACAGTTACAATCAAAGAAAAAGTGTTGACTACTTTAAACTTCACCACATTAACAAAGTGGGGAACCGATCAAATTTTTACTAAATAAATCTAAGTTCAAAGCACTACATTTAGTTCGAATTCTAGTATGGATTACTTAATATTTTCTTTCGCCGACGAAATAAAGTTTATTTGGTATTGGCTTATCCCTATCAAGATAATTCTTAAATGCACTCAAAGATTCCAAATCTCGAATTTCTTGAGGCAAATATTTTCATATGTCAATGGTGGACAATATAAATGATTTTTTGTACAATGATGCTCTACAAGGAATACCTTGAAGATTATTGGTTCGTCTTAGGTTATAATTTATTATGTTCATGCCTTCATGTCACTCACTTGGGTAAATACTTATTGTACTTAAAAGAGATATTACACAAATAAGTTTATTCAAACAACAATACATATTTACTATATAGAATTGAAATATTTTACATGAAATATTGGGAATATCAAAAATGTATAATGGATGAAACAAAAATGAAAGAAGGAAAATCTCTGAAGCACACTTGTAATTTTGTGAACTTTTTTATAGTTAAATTTCATTTGCTGTAAAAATAAAAAGGATATATATCACTTTAAACAAAACCTTTAAACTCAAGCCAAACTACCCCCTTCACCAGACTAGCACATAGGCCCCCACCCCTATTCCACGTGATTGAAGCTGTTGAGGAGGCTTTTAATTAGGGCTTTATTTTTTTTTCATTTTGCGGACATCTGTTTTTTGATATTTCTTTTACTTTTTTTGTAGAAAACAGTTACAACGTATATAAAAGACACACATATTCACAAACTAAATAGCGCATAGAGTATGTAAAAAAATAATCAAAAGCAGTATCCCCTTATCCAATCTACATTTTTACAGGAACGCAAAAATAAAGACGTTGTGAAGAACCGCAGTGCGTCGCCTGTAACCACTCGACTATGATACCGGCTAATACTTTTATCGGCTCGTAGGTAGCAATTTCCCATTTCGATCCGAGTCTTTGTTCGCAATAACGTGGATTGACCCCGTTTTCGTAGACTAATAGCACCATTATCGCGCGAGGTTTATAGAAAGTGTGTATTGAATAAGAGTAAATAGATGTTGTTTTTTACAAATTGGACACAAATACATGTAAGCTTTTACAAAGTGGACAACATTCACGACGTTTAAATGTGAAAGACCACTCGAAAAGGGACTATCTGGAGGGTGCGAAAAGAATCGATAGGATCTTACTCTTCACTGTTGAAAAATTATCAATCTATCGCATTGCTTGTGCTTACCTTTGAGATGAAGTAGACATTGACCCCTTCATCATGAAATTATAGGGATAAATACACATTTTGATGGGTCAAAACTACAAAAAGAGGGATTCAAATATACAAATACTTTTTTGTATATATTGATCCCCTTTTATAAATTTGTTACAAGGGTATGGAGCTGGATGAAAATTCATATATAATTTAGTTTTGAATGGTACATAAGTAGCATCACGGAAATTTTGATGGATCAAAAACTCTGTATTGACCCTTAGGAGTTTGTCTGAAAGGGGTCAATTTGGCATCGGCCTGAGAGTAATCACTAGGAGTCAAAGACTCAAAACCCTGGTCAAAGACGGACCCTGATTATAATTTCTTTTTTGTAATAACCAACTCCGGTTTACCTCTTAGATCCGATCTCTTATTTGTTTCTAAATATTTGTGTTGTGGATTTCTAAGTTGGTCTCTGTTTAGATAGCGGGTCTGATTCGGGAACTTGACTATTTCTCTTTTGATTTTTTAGACAGATCGTCTACATAGTCTGAGATCACTTTAATGATTACTCGAGTTGTTTTGATCCAGGCGTTTGTTTGATCTTTTGAGAACTTGGCAGTTTCAGAGGCGAAACCAGCAAAACAGTCCAGGGCATTCTGAAATATAAAACAATCGTTGATAAAGTAATGCTTATGTGTGTATGAAATAATTAAGATATCAAAAATTTGTCATTTGTTGTGTTGTATAATTTCGAGATCTATTTTTGAATAAGGTATAATTGTAATCTTTGCTTTACCTTGAAATCATTCACACCTAGTCCCCGTGCAGCGTGACTGTCTGTCAGTTTGTGTAGAATGTCTACCACCGTCCCCGTGTCATTGAGGCTTGTGACAAGTTTATCTAGAGCCATACCAAAGGTGGCGATGTGAGCTCTCAACTTGTCACTATCAGCTATGTCAGCATCTGACTGGTCTTTGAAAGCTTCGAAGTAGGGTTTGAAACCTGGGTTCTGTTTGAATAACCTAAATATTGAAAGGAAATTATAGCAAAGTTTAAGAGAAATATTACTGAAGATACTTCCATGACCCGATAAAATAATTCTATATTTGTCTATCGGATTTAGCAAATAAACTATTTTTTGTGTATCAGTGAAAAAATTAGTACGGATCTTTTGGATCATTGCGAACAAAATAGTTCTATAAAACAATTATCTTCAGCTTGTAAAATATCTGAATAAGTTGACATTCTAATATGATTTATGGTTTGATGATATTTAATCATAATGAATGACTATATAACCGCTTAGTGGTTTCGTACAAAATAATTAGAATTCAGACCAAAAGTTCCAGATAAGGGTGAATATATGACATTCGTTTTGTACAAATGACCATCATTAAAAGCGAATTGGTGAGTATTTACATACAAAATACCAGTATTGTCACTCCAATATTGTATTGGATCAATTGAGAAATTTTAAGTTAGAATAGTCAGGTTTCCAATGGATAGACGCAATGACGGATAGAAAAAGGAAATACAGTCTGCTCCCAATATTTAAATGCGAGTGCCATAAATACTGAAGTAATTGGTCCATGTTTTTTGTTGTTGTTGTTGTTGTTTTCAAGCGTTAATTATTGTCCGAACAATAAAATTGCTAGTTCTGAAATTCAAAACTAAAATAAATCGTAAAATTCAGAGAAATAAGCTTTCCCATGCTCTTATATGAAGAGTGGAAACATTACATGAGAAAAAACACAAGGGAGAGTTCAAATGATGCAAGAAATGAATTGTGTTGTGTAAACATCCATGAGTTGTTTCGTTTCGTCAATAATTAAGTTAACCAGAACATGAAAATGCAGATTGGTGGATCGGTTGCCACGCCAACTGACTCCAACAGGAAGCCCGACTTAGATATTAAACGGCGTAATTTTGAAAAAAAGGTATGACAGAAACATGTAACGACCGACCTAATTCGACATATAAGTTCTAGAAATTCTAGCCCATTACAGTTTGTATTTGAGACTGACTTTGGGTTGGATTTGTTTCTCGGGGGGGGGGGGGGGGGTTGTGTGTGGTGGTGTTTTTTATGTGTGTGGGGGGTGTTGTTGTTGTTGTGTGTGTGTTTTTTTGGGGGGGGGTAGCCTTGAAGTTAATACCGAAAAAACAAAAATTTTGGTATTTAGGAGAAGAGGCGGATTAAAGGAAAATGAAATTTGGTTTTATCATGATGAAAAAATCGAAGTTGTTAACGATTTTACTTACCTAGGAACTACTTTTAGTCACACAGGGTCATTTGGTAATAATTTGTAGAATTCTATCAGACAAGGCTCTGAAGGCACTAAATATTCTTAACAGTAAAACAAGTTCCTTTAATTTTGAGGTCTCAACTCTACTACAATTATTTGCTGCATTCGTATGGTCCATTTTAAACTATTCTTCTGAGATAAATGGATTTTGTAAATCACAAAACATTGAAAGAGTCTATCTTAAGTTTTGCAAAAAGGTTTTAGGTGCAAAGGCTCTACATCAACGAGTTCAGTTTATCATGAGTTAGGTCGATACCTATTATATATAAAAAAAATATTGTAAAATCATCAAATTTTTGGGTAAAATTTTGGTCTCTGATAATGTGATTATTAAACCTTCATACGATGCTTTGCTTTCATCTTATGGTAAAGGAGATAATTGGTGTAACAACGTTAAAAAAATTGTTAACCGAGCATGGTTTTTGGTTATGTATGGAATAATCCATTTTGTGTAAATCATAAAATTTTTACAAAGATTTTAAGCAACGATCAATCGATGAATTTAGGCAGAATTTATACAATGGAATCAATACGAGCCAGGTACTCAGTACATATAAATATATAAAGGAGTATAGCGAACTAGCTGTATATTTAAATTTGCTACCACGAAAGTGGAGAATATCTATTTTAAAATTTAGATTGTCATATCATTCCCTTCGAATAGAAACTGGAAGACACGGTCAAAAAAAAAAAAACAAAAAAACAATGAATCAGCGTCTGTGCTTGGCCTGTAATTTGAACGAAAGAGAGGATGAATACCCTTTTTTGCTAGTTTGTCCATATTTTGCTGAAATTCGAAAAACATCTTTGAAAAAGTACTTTTATACACGTCCTAATATGCTAAAATTCAATAATTTGATTTCAATAATTTGGGAGGGGGTAGAAAGCATTTAACACGTATCTCCTTCTGCTTATATTCAACGTCTTCAAATAACAAGTTATAACTAGTTACGAAACATGCGAGGGTAAAAACAGTAGAATGTTTGACTTATAATACTGGTGTGACAGTTCAAATTCTTTCACCTTCATCAACTCTCGCTAAAATGTCTCTTTTTATGACCCATGCTCAATTCAGGTGACCTGTCCGTTCTAATCCTATTGTTGTATTACTAGTAGAATAGTCTTGCACAGTTGTTATCGACTGACACATTAATCCATTGCCACACGACAAAATTTAGATTTGTCCAAATTAAAAGAAGTTTCAGACGACAATTTCAAGTTGGTGGAATTTAGAAAATCCTAGTCTTTTAGGGTAGAAAACGCTGTTGACAATGAAGAAATTGCTTGATACAAACATTATCCTTATTGCTCAAAAAGTTTTTCAAGTTTTCTTCTCGGGGTCGTCAAAAAGCGGAATTGTGTGGGAATGAGTTATTCTAGCACTAACCTCATGAAGAAGACGAGCCCGTGTTTGTCCTCCCACTGTAGATACAGCTCTTTCCACGAGGTCTGTACAAGCTTTATCTCCAGATCAGTCAGCATTCCTGTGTCCGAGGACACTTTGGCTGTACCGCACATACATGCTGAAAAATGTGAACAAAAAACTTTATATAAGGAGGTGTGTGTGTTTACTCAAGCTGAATTATCGTCGCTACCGTAGCACATGCTCAAATGAGCAACGCCCCCAGAAGACTGCTAGTTGTTACGGGGTATAGTGCAAGGATAACGTGTTCGGTGGATATCACCTTCACACGGGGCCTCGGTTTAACGTCTCACCCGAAAGACAATTATTCTGTTAGTTGATACGGTCAACACAGGGCTCGAACCCGTGATCTTGAGGTTTGAAGCCAGTGCTCTACCAACTGAGCTAATCGGGCTGACATTTGGAGGTATTCTGACTAGTCTAAATGTGACCCGTCACAGGAGAAGGAACCAACGGGAAATAAGGTTGGATACGTTTTTGGTAAAATAAGAGATCTGATCAAAGAAAAGTTAACGACGGTTGGTATTCATTGAATGAATATGTATTAAGATTGAATGACGTTTGACGGATCGTTGGCCACGCCCACTGACCTCCGTCAGGAAGTTCGACTCAGATATTAAACGGAATATTACTAGTAGAATGTAACAATATATATAGAATAGATGGCTGGCGATCTAATTGTCGAAATTACAGCTTGAATACGGTAGAAAACGTTATGACAAAAGGAGAATTTGATTTTTCAAGAAATTTATCCTTTCCCTAGATGCTTTTTCAGGACAATTTATCTTAAGTGCCGCAAATACAGATATTAAAGTTGTTTCTCTTTTTGCATCATGTTTTAACCCATTCCCACACAGTGACGCTTTTTGACGCCTCTCAAAAAAAATTAGGAAAAACATGGGGTAAAATGAAGAAATTGCTTGCAACTTGCATCGAGCAATTATTTCATATTCCACAATGTTTGAAAAAAGAATTTTAAACTTCATAAACTTTAAATTGCCATGACGTTTAAGTCGTAAATCAAACACATAAATGTCGACCAATGTTCGAGTTCAATATGAATCGATCCTATTCCAGTTGTGTAGTTTTACTAGAGTCGAAACTGTTTGTGAACTCCTCCCATGGTCCCCTTGGGTAGATCGTAAAGTATCGATCTTGATCAGACCGAGCGGATTAAGAACGCTGAACCACTGTCGAATGATTTCTTCCTTATAGAATTAATGAATCAAGAATGGTAATCTTTTTTTTTTTTTCATTAATTCATTTTCAAAATGGGGTCGCTAATTCACCTTTCCTGGAATTGATCTGTTTTTTTTTTATTTATTCATTCGTTTATTTGTTTATTTTGCTCAAACCCGCAGGTTTCTTTTCGCGTAAACGCGATACCTATCATTTAACACTTTCCTGTTTTGCAAAGTTTAAGACATGTCCAAATTCAAAGGCTTTGTAGGCGACAATTCAGTAGTGTAGAAAATATTGTGGAAAAAGAAGAAATTACTTGTTACAAGCAATTTCTTCTTTTTCTACTCGGTTTTCTCAATTGCTCAATCGCTGGCCCAACCCTCTTCTTCGATGGCTACGCCCATCAACTCCGACAGGAAGCTCCGTTCTCAACGGCGTTATTTTGAAAAGTTTATGGCCAGCCGTATGTAAAAAAGTAGAATAGTTGGTTGGCGACCTAACCGTCGTAAATTCAGATTGAATAAGGTTTAGTTACAACGTTTAAGTCGCCAAGCCAACAACAAAGGTTAACAAAAATGGCGGCTAATGTCGGAGTTTAAAGCCCAGGTCCGGGCTGAATAATATTTGATTAGTCGCTCGATTCCTTGATTGACAGTCGCGTTTGATCAATTATAAAAACACGGGGACTTAAAAAGGTATTGAACAGGAAAGAGGAAATGTTAATTAAATGTTTACATTCAAATTTCATTGTAATCTTAAATTCGTTATGGAGGTCTAAAACATCGTTACGCCAACTTCTTCAAGCTCTATATTCAGGACTTATTGGTGACCCTCAACGATGATTTGATTTCCATATCTTTTCAATATTTTCATTTATTCAAATCACTTCTGTCAACCAATGATCAATAATTATATACCCATTGTGTTTCTAATTGAAATTTTTGAAGAATACATTTTTAATCGATAGATCTCGTTTGTATGTTGTTCTTGTTGTTGACTTTGTTCTATTTTTCCATTGTTTTCATTTACTTATCATCGCTTTTGTAGCGCATATCCGCATGAGTTTCGTTATTTGTCTCTAACCAATGGGTGGATAATCTTGAAGCTGGAGGCTAGGAAAGGATGTAATGGTAGTACCGGTGTGGTACTCCAGCCACCGCGATATGACCGAAATACTGTTAAAAATGGTGTTGAACCCCATTCAATCAATCAACCGTATGAGCGATGCCAAAAGAAGACGGTAAGTTGTTACGGAGGACAGTGCAAGGATACAGGACGAAACTGCTGAGAACTCCGCCTGGTTCTTTGACGTGCTCGGTGGATAGCACCGTCACACGGGGCCTAGGTTTAACGTCTCATCCGAAAGACAATTAGTCTGCTTGTTGATATGGTCAGCTCAGGGCTCAAACCCGTGATCCTGAGGTAATTCGGATGAAAAGATTGCCCCTTGGTTTTCTAGGTTCCATAACTGGGGTATCGTCGCCCACGCCCATTGATCTCCTGGGGTAGTTCGATTTAAATATAAAAGAGTGTTATCTTGCGAAATCTATCGTCAGTCGCATGTAACAAAAACGTAAAATCGCTTTACATAACCATCGACCTATGTCGGTGTTCAAAATTTACTTCCAGTCTAATTGTATTGTTTGATTCGTATATTGGCTAAGGACAGTATACATGTAACAAAAAGTTAAAATGGTGTGCTGGCGACAGCTTGAATAAGATGTAGCTACGACGTTCAAGTCGCCAAACAAGCAAAATACTGAACCCTTTCCCTTTTTACAAAATTTAGACTTGTCCAAATTCAAAGGTTTTGCAGAGGAAAATATTAAAGTTGATTTAATTCGAAAAAAAGAAATAATTCAGTGGGGTAGAAAATATTGTAGAAAAAGAAGGATATGCTTGTCACACAATGTTTTCTCAGATATGAAGTTACAAGGACGTAAATACCAGGGATTGAACAGGAAAAGGTTAACATAAATGTCGAGCAATGTCGGAGTTCAAAACTCACCTCCGGTCTAAATGTGTAATTTGATTGGTTTATCGAGTTTTTGATTGGCGATCGAGATCCGTCAATCTGACGGATTGATACAAAAAGACGGTAAGTGTTTATAGGTTGTCTAGAAAATACTGGCTTTTTTGTACTGTAACATAATTTATCCCACAGAGTTCAATTCAAACTTTAAATTTCCTATGTCAATATGGACAGTATGATTCAACAAATGTTTAAATAGTAAAATTAAAATTTATGACTTATAAATTTTGTTAGACATAATAGGTTTAAAATACAAGAGCTTTTTAGTGAAACGTTTACACAAGTACTTAAGAAATGACTTCAAAAAACAAATGTGTCCCTTAACCGAAACCCTTATCTAACAGAATATGATTACGTATAACTAAAAATTTCTAAAGATTGGGGGGTGGAGTTTGGGGGAATAATTCAAGAAAAATACAATTTCTGTAGTTCTACTTTTTCTGTCCTATTTGAGCTCTTGCTTTTAAAAAAGCCCATTTTAGATCATCCTTAATCGCATAGTTCCCCAAGCAATAAGTTTGATTAACCCATTTCTGTACAATCCGTGGTTTCTACGCCCATGCGATTTTATACCTAGGAAGAAATTATGAAAAAAGAAGAAATTGCTTGTCACAAGCCCATTTCTTCTTTTATCACACTATTTTCTATTACATAGAATGGTTTTGTTTCTCTTGCACCCAATGACATTTTTCATAGTAGTCTGTGATGTCTCTCAAATTGGACCAGTCTAAAACTTCGAAAAACGGGAAATGGTTAACAATTGACCAATCGCGACTGTCAATCAAGGAATAAACCGACCAATCAAATAATTCATTCAGCCCAGAGCTTTTCATCTTCAACATTGGTCGCCATTTTTGTTAACCTTTTTGTTTGGTTTGGCGACTTAAACGTCGAAACTACAGCTTTTTCAAGCTCTAGTTACGACGTTTAGGTCGCCAACCAACTATTCTACTGACTTAAAAATTGCTACTGGCCATAAATTTTGCAAAAAATAACGCTGTCCAAAATCGAAACGTAATTTCCTTTCTGGTCTAAATAAATGGTTTGATTGGTCAATTGAGTCTTTGATTGACAGATACGATCAGTCAGTAGGGAAGGAATGTGTAAATTTCTGGATCAAGTTTTATAGACCCAGGGAGTACATACAAATTAGAAAGTAAGCATGCCTGGCTTTACTCCAAATTTCTCAAAGCAGCTTCAAAACCTTATAGAATTTAATTCTAGTTATGTCTGCGAAGATTTATGCACTCTGATTGTCTGCATAAAATCATTTTACACCTCAATCTCGATCTCACCTAAACAAGACAAAATGTTTTCATTAAGTCCGTTTTTTCTGTGACGAAGCCTAAAATGGCGAAATCCTGACAATATGCACTAGGTCAGGTACCAATGTATATTCTGTGAAAATTCCATTCAAATACGGCCATAAATGTAAGAGGAGATCTGTGTTAACAAGAAATTGGACGGACGGACGCCGAGACGAACGGGGGGTGCTCCAAATATATGACCACCTTGGGCGGCGTATAAAAAATTGTACATAATATTTCTTATGCTTGCGCACAAAGCATTTCAATGAATCAACTTTCTTAAACGCCCTTTAACATCTTTTGTTAACATGTTATGAGAATATACGTTGACAACAAATGAAAACAACAACAACACATTTTCAATGAGGTGTGGAACTATAGCCCTAATCACTACCGCTAATTATCCTAGTTTTAACTTTCATATCTGAAATTTGAAATTACAAAGTTTCTTCAAATTTCTTTGAGCCTAGAATAAAAAGTCAGAAATACCACATACTAGCTTGGAATAAAATGATATAATACTAATCGATTTAAGGGCATCAGCCATAGCGCAGTGGTATCGCGTAAGACTCCTACTCAAGGGGTCCCCGACCTCGGTGAATATCCTTTCCGACATTTGTCTCCCACCTATAGGTGGTTAATCGTAAACCTAAGTGGGATGAGCAGCCGGGGGCTCGGAAAGGAAGTAGTGGTAGTACTTGTGTTAGAAATACCAGGAATTCATGGTTAGGTGCTACAGCCGCTGCGATATGACTGAACTACTCCTAAAAGTGGCGTTAAACCCCCACTTATTCAATCAACTAATGGTTTTGAATTGTATGTCTTTTGCAAGATAATGTATTTAAAAAAGGCAAAATAATTATCAAATGAAATAATAAATGGTAATGCAGAAATTAACAATACTTACGCATTTTCCAGGCTAAAATCAATTGAAAAATCCCTTTTTAAACAAATAAAAAGGTGCTACAATGATTTATTCCTTGATTATAAATGCAACTCTAATGTCGGCGGTGCCTCGTTTCTCGATGTTTAGATTTCTCAAGTACCAGGCTATTTAAACTCGACCCTTTACTAAAATGAACCAATAAAATCATTTTGCACCTTGCAATTAACCCAATCCTGTTTACGCCTCTCATAAAATAATCTTTGAAAAACATTGTGAATAATGAAGATATTGCTTGTAACATTTTTTAAACTGTTTTAGCCCATTCCCACACAATAACGCTTTTTGACGCGCCCAAAAGGAAAACAATTAGGAAAACACTATAGAAAATGAAGGAATTGCTTGTAACAAGCAATTTCGTCATTTTCCACAATGTTTCCTACCCGGGAGGTTGAACATTTTTTAAAATTTCATAAACTTGAAAATATCGTCTGTAACTCCTTTCAATCTGCAAAAATGTAAAAAATTTAGCCGTCTGGTAATGGGTCCTATGAAAGTTCTTGATTTCGTCTTTCTTCTTCCAAGTAAGTCCTATCTATTTCAGGCCACAGGCCCAGTTTACTCCATCCAATAACTCTTTTCTCTCTTTTTTTAACAAATGTAGAAAAACGTACCTTTGAACCGTTGACAAATGTTCAAGGTACCTTAACACTTGCCGCTGAACCTACCCATATGTTGATTGATTGAATGGGTTTAACGCCACTTTTAACAGTATTTCAGTTATATCGCGGCGGCTGGAGCACCTAACAATGGATACCTAGTATTTCTCACACCAGTACTACAATTACATCCTTTCCTATAGCCTCCAGCTGCTATCCCACTTAGGTTTACATTTATCCACCCATTAGTGAGAGACAAATGGCGAAATGAATATGTGTCGCCGCCGGGGATCGAACCCATGACATTCCGGCCGTTATTGAAGACTAGGAGTCTGACGCGCTACCGACTGCGCTATAACGGCGGCTACCTACCCAGATCTACCCTTCATTCGCCATGAGACATTGAGAAGCGAAAAGCATCGACTAAAGTCAGCCCGCACTGTCAACGCATGTAAACCAGGGTAAAGTTTTTTGTTTTATATCCGTGAAGGCCATTATGGGATGGATTATGCCTGTGGTCGGACATTAGTATATAACATATAGGTACCGTGAGAGGCGTCACAGTGCCTTTAACCCTTACCAAACGAAAGGTTTTAGACCGCCCCAAATCTTGCAGAAGAAAGACAACTTTTAATTGATGATATCTTGATTTTCTTTTCATTTTTTAGGTAGACAACATTGTGGATAATGAAGGAATTGCTTGTTTCAAGCAATGTCTTCATTTCCAAAATGTTTTAAAAAGCTTTAACTTTAGAGACGTCGGAAATCGAGATTGTGTGGTTATGGATCAATGGAACCGTTATAAATGTACAAGTTATAGATACCTGTATAGACAATTTGACCTTTGATCAATCACCATACTTTGTACATCTATAACATTCGACAATGCTATGAACTGGCCTATAACATAAGTGGCAAATAACATTTTCTTCTTTTCCAACAATATTTTTCGTAGCGAAATATCATCAGCGGGTTTTGAGTGGTCACAATTATTCTTCGAATATTTTTTGCGATAAACTAAAAAAAAATGTTTAACGAATAAAATATAAGAGCTAACATTCAAGGAATTTTGTTTACTACCGAAAGGTCTTAAATAAATAACGAGATTATCCAATTTAATTAAGTCGTGGAATGTACACGAATTTCCCGTACTTAGATAATGGGGTCAGATAAATCGCTGTGTGGGGACATTACTACAAGAACAAAGAATTTACTACTAAATGCATTTAAGCCATTTCCTTCTTGACAAAATTTAAATGATTATTTATTTTCAGTTACAGACTGTCTCTGTTAAAATCAGAAAGAGCTCATTTCTACAACGCAAGTGATATAGCTTCAATTCATTTAACCTATTCCAAGAAGTTAACATCAATGGACCAATCACGGCTGACAATCAAAAAATAAGTCGATTAATGAAATCGTTCATTTAGACTCGAAGAGAGTTTTGAGCTCTGCAAATGGTTGTCATTCTTGTTAGTTTTTATGTTGGTTTGCGATTTAAACGTCGACGCTATAGATTAGTCGAGCTGTACTTACGACGTTTAGATCGCCAACCAACTATTTTTACTCTTTATTACATATTACATAAAACCGGCTATGAATTGTGTAGAAAATGCCGTTTAAAATCGGAGTAAATTAGCGGCCAATAAAAAGGTATTAACAAATAAACGCCTGAAATATCTTACCATTTACTCAACGTTTATTTTGTTATCCTGAATGCAGGGCTTGTAATGCTGTCTTTGCAAATTTGATAGATATGAACTCGCAGCGACTGAATTGGCAGATCCCGATTGCCAATCAAAGAATCAATGGACCAATCAAATTAATCATTTAGTCTTGAAAATCACTGTGAACTTAGACATTGGCCGATATTTATGTGATTCAATTTTTTTTTTTTTTTTTTTTTTTTTTGTAGGGCGATTAAAAGTCGCCGACAAACCATTTTACCATTTTGTTTTATGTTACTTATACTTAACTTTGCAAAATATTGCCGTTTCATATCGAAGTGGGACTCCCTGTCGGATGAGTTCTTTGGTGCTTTCTTTACAGTACATCGAGGTGCAGACTGCCAGCGTTTTTGACAATAATGTGATCCTTTTCAGAAACAAATTTATTGTTCAAGATTTTCATTAATAAATTCATACACAAGGGCGATTTTGTCAAATGAATTTTCACAACAATCCACGAAAATGCAATCTCTTTGTTTGATAGATAATGGCCTGAATGAATATGTCTTTCTTTTTTGTAGCATACCTCTACCTTTTGACTACGTACGTCACGACAAAGGAATACTTTGTCTATTTAATACTAAAGGTGTTAAGAACAAGCGTGAATATTTCTCATGCAACTTGAATTTCTTTAATTGACTTTTCTTTGCATTCAACGACTCCTATTTTAATTCCCGCTCAAATTGTTTCAGTTGAAAATGAAGGGTTTTTGTTGTTGTTGTTGTTGTTGTTGTTGTTGTTTTTGTTTTCTTTGAGGTATGGACCTAAGAACTTAATCACACTGTATGAATACGCAAAGCGGATTAATACATGGGTATAATTAAGCTTTTAGTATGAACACAAAAATATTCTTTATGTTTCTATTCATTTCTAATAATTTTTTTCCATTAAGCAAAAGAAAGTAAATATTTCACTTGTTTTGAGTAAAATTGTTTGGATCTACTTTGTACGCAGGCATACAAAATAGTTGTGTGCTCAAACTTTTTATCAAAGAAGTATGGGAGAAAATCATCCAATCAAGATGCTTGAATCTTGACAGACGGAACTATAATAAAATTAGTAACTCCGTGAAGAATACAGATTCGATCAAAAGTAATTGCAATGTATAAATAGTTTAAACCCATGTAATTTGCAAAGTAGCCAATGATATTGAAGCGACGCCTGATTTTGGCGCCCATTTTCAATCACACTAAAACTCACTAGGCAGTGCTATTCAAATAGAGGTACAATATATATTTGTAGAACCTGCCACTTTTAGTAATGAGAGTTATAAAAATTGCGAGACACCGTTGTTTGTTAGAAAATAAAAAGTAATTCAAAGTTTTTTGTTGTAAACATACAAACCAACTGGGGAGTCCGTGGTCTACTGGTATGGTGTATGACTTGGGAGTGGAGAGTCCCAGGTTCAAATCCCGCCTGTGCTCTGGGAATCTTTCTGGGTAAAAAATATAACTCCACGTTGTTCTACTCTACATTGGTGTATAAATAGGTCAACGTGGGGTTATAACCAATGTGGTGTAGCTTCAATGGCGCCATCTGTTAACAAATGACTTAGACCACTCGATGATCGTCGGTTAAGTATTGTAAAGTCTTTGAGCGAACATTGGTTTGAAAATATACTATAAAGGAAATCTTAGATTAAGAGCGCCAATGAAAAATAATAAGATAAGAAATATTTTAGTCAAAGATAGTCTACCCGTAATGCGCCATTTCGGCACAACAACGGGATTCCCCGAGTTACGTCGGAACAGTTCGGTGTTCACTAGTTTTAGCATAATACGACACTTTCATATTTGTCGCCAGTAAATCAAAATTAGCGAATTTACCCGAAGATATCCGATGCCCAAATAGCGATGAGTGGACTATCTTAAATCTCTATACAGTCAACTACTTTGAAGAAACCACCGTATGGATTTGTATTTTATTCATTGATTTATTATTGTTATCATTTTATTTCATTTTTTTTCAACTAAAGTACAGTAGTAATGAGGATTGATTCTGTAAAAAAAATGTATACCGGAAATGTTGTTATTGGTCAAAAGACTATCGAGTACGATGTGACTCAAATTCTAGTATTCCAGTGCCCTCACTTCTTTGATTAGATACTTGTTCGGATTTTGTAAATTTTACACCGACAACCTCTAAATCCATCCACTTCACACGGATATTTCAATAGATCACCAAATCCATTGTTATTCTGATAAATTTAAGTGAAAGGTCAAGAGCTTCGATCTATCCTTAATAGAACTTTATACAATTGTTGTGAAGCTTCAAATAAAATTGACACAAAGACATTTTTGTCCGAAATACGCTTCGAAAATTTAAGCCTAATTCGTACGAACGCGATTTGGTAAATGCCACAGACCGTAGAAATTTATTTAATAAGGGCATATTATACTTATTTGAGTTATTCTTTCGACGAAACAACTTGGTGCGCATGAATAAAAGTTCCGGACTCAAAATCCTTTCATGAAGGTATGGAAAATCCATTTAAGCCGATCAGAGCTCACCTTTTTTTTTTTACTAAGTAATGCCACAGCTTTTATCACTCAGCATCTAAATCGGACTTAAAATATAGATGGATGGACAAGTATAGCAAAATTTTATTGATCTTTTGGACCTTGACCTATATTTGCATAATTACGCGCTTGCATATTATCTTCGACATTTCCTCGTTCTATTCCGCTAGTCGAAAATAACATTTAAACATTTGTTAAATGCACGAATTCATAAACCAAAACGGTTAAGAATGTGATAGAATGAAGTCCTACTGCACTTAAAGCCGCCGTGAGTTCGAGGCGAGTGCGATCTTTTCTTATTATGTTTGATTTTATTCGTCTACTTTTTAATCATTTTACTTCAAAAAGTCAGTAAATAACAGGCTTATTAGAAATCGGTGCTGTACACAAACAACTTCGTCGTTCTTTCGTTTCTTCACGTATTCTTGATACTCCAAATTCGCTTAAGCTGTTTTTGTAAGATATGACAATGGTCACTGAATGATACTATTGTAATGTTTATCCGCTGATAGATACATTTTATCACTATAATGTGGAATTTCTCTAATACGCATTTTATTTTTAAAAAAAAATGAGAGAGAGGGGGTGGGGGGTGAAAAAAATCAATTATGATTTCTTAGCAGTTTGAACCCGTGTTGACTACTTCGTATACAATTCGACCATTTATCTGTTTAGGAATTAGGTTGATATTCAAACATTAGATTCTTAAAAATGTACATTGAATTTTTCCGGGTATGGACGAAATAACTCGTAAACGCACGACTTTAGTCGAGATCAAATTAATTCATAGATAATTTATCCATTGCATAACGGACAAGTCATGTCAATAATTTTAAGCTATCTACCATTGAAATTTCAAGGTTGAAAGATCGGAGAATATTTACCAGTGTCTGTCTATCTTTCCTCACATCTGTCTGCCCAAAATATTTTTCTGATCAAACCTTTGTAATGAGGTAGAATGATCACATGAAGCCTGTACATTTCATCGAGACGACAATCAGGCGATTAGCCAATTCAATCAAAGAATCAATCGACATTGAAAACGGAAGTGAATTTTTCAACTCCGCCAATACTTTTGTTGGTTTGGCGATTAAAACGTCGTAACTACTTATTCAAGCTGTAGTTACGACGATTAAGTCAGCAACTAACATTTTTACTTTTTTGTGACGTGTTACTGGCCGTGCAAAATAATACCGTTTAATTTCGAAGTGGTAATTCCTCTTGAAGTCAGAGGGCGGGGTCAGCGGAATCAGTGGGCGGTGTCAGCGGAGTCAGTGGGCGGTGTCAGCGGAGTCAGTGGACGGGGACAGCAGAGTCAGTGGGCGGGGACAGCGGAGTCTGTTGGCGGTATCAGCGGAGTCAGTGGGCGGGGACAGCGGAGTCAGTGGGCGGGGACAGCGGAGTCAGTGGGCGCGGTTTCAGCGAGATTTCACTTACTATTACCAGATTTCAGACTGGTCCAATTTGAAAAAAGCAACTGACAATAACAAGCTTATAAACTTTTAGATTTGTTCAACTAACTATTTAGAAAATATTGTCGACAATGAAGAAATTACTTGTTGCAAGCAATTTCTTCATTTTAAACAATGTTTCCTAACTGTTTTCATTGAGGGTCGTCAGTGTGTGGGAATGGGTTAATAGAAGAATATATACATCGAGGGGGTTTCTGTATTTGAAGGGAAATGAATGTTCACTTTAATCCGCTGTTTATCAGCTCAAGTAGTTGATAATCCCAATATTTTAATTAATTCACATATTGATTGACTTGACAATTTGTCCCTAACATCAACACGAATTGACACTGTTTTCTTCTCTTTTTTCCCTTTACCATCTATGTGAGCTGCATTGCGTTTTTTACCATTTTTATTGTGATTTTTTTTTTTTACATATCCGTTTGTTTATAAATAAACCTGTGAAAATCGCACAAACAAATGCACCAGAATATCGTGACGTCTGCTAATTTGCGGGGTACGAGTCCGCGTTCCGGTGAAGCCATAGTACATTTTCCCTTTCCCGTTTTTGGAAATTGTAGACTGGTCCAAATTGAAAGAGTTTGCAGACGACAATGAAAATTGGATGCAATTTGAAATGAAACCATTCTATATGTACTAGTTTCCCAAGTATAAAATCACAGCAACGTAAAATCCCGTGTATGTACAGGATAGAGTTAAGTGCAGCGATATGCTGTGGATAGTTGAGGACACGGGTTCGATCCCCCGATTTGCAAATATTCTGTATGATATCTGACTTATATGCAGTCATTTTCCTCGCAATATCATGTATGCAATATTCTAAGTGGACAGAGATATTTGAGGTTCGGATGAGGTATTTTGGAAGTACAGGTGTGAGAAATACTAGGAGAACATGATTAGGTGTATCAGCCGCAGAGATATGAATGTTATAATGTTGGAAGTGCTGATCCATCAGTCAACCCGCCAGTCCTTCTGTAAATTTGGGACATTTGGAAACTGCTATTAAGGGTTACATTTTAATACTAGTATTTGTGATGTACTAGAAATATATATGAATGGTAGGCGGAAGATCTGGATTGTTTGGGGGGTGGTTTTTTGTAGATTACTTTTTCATGGCGAGTCTAATACACAAATAAATTATTGTGCATATATTATTTAGAACCCTTGATATCATTTATTTTAGAGATATTTTTGTTGTTGTTGTTTTGTTTTCACCGAGGTTTCGAACGAAAGGCCCAACCACATCCTATTGTGATTAGTTTTTGTTTGTTTGTTTGTTTGCTTGTTTGTTTCATTCCTCAATGAAAACAAATCTCTTCATTTCTTACAATTTAACGGCCAAAAAGGTATTTATCTTACATGTCAAGTGAATTCAAAAGTAAGAACAATTTCTAACAGTTTGAAGCGTTTTTTATTGTTGTTTTTGTAGTTTTTTCTGTTGGCTTTTTTCGGGGGGAGGGATATCATTGTTGTTGTTGTTTTATCGGACTATTTTGTAAACGAGCATGCAAAAAAGTTCGGGTTAAATTTTCATGGAGGTATGTAACAAGCTTTTGAGCCAGTAAGAGTGAAGGAATTTTGATAGGCATCCTTATATATTTGACAAATCGTAAAGCGAAGATTCGTTTGCAAAGCAGAAATTCTGGGTTCTGGTAAACAAATAGTATAGAATTGAGGAACCTGAGGATACGTAGCCTGCAAGTTGACCCTGCGAGAATTAACCAATCGCTGGTCCCGCCCCTAACTCCATTTGTCACGCCCCATCGACTCCAACAGTAAGTCCCGCTTCGATTTTAAACGGCGTTATTTTGCGAAATTCGTGGCTAGTAGCATTTATCAAAAAGTTCAACAAATTAAACAAACTTGACTATTTAACAAATAGCTGGTTGACGACCTTAAAAAAATTGTAGTTACGACATTTAAGTCGCAAAACCAGCAAGAAAGGTTAACAAAATGGTGACCAGTGTCGGAGATCAAAACTCATTTCTGTTCTCAATGAATTCATTGGTCGACTGGTAATTTGATTGACAGTTGTGATATTGGTCAATTCCATAAAAGGATAAATTGAAAAAAGCGACATCCAGCACACAAAGACAAGACAGGTATTTCAGATACCAATGTAACTTCCAAAATCGAAAGGATTCGCCTCTAGTCAATCTGTGTGCTGTTTGATCAATTCGATGGTTTTCAATTTTTCGAAATCTTACGTGTACTATTTCGATCGTGTGTATACATAGAACCTCTAATTTATAACCCAATCTACAATCATGGGGTGTCATGGGTTCCGTCCCCGGCGGAGGCACATATGCTTTACAACATTTGTCTCTCACCAAAGTATCGATAATCGTAAACCAAAAAGGGATAGCAGCTGGAGGCTAGGAAAGGATGTAATGGTAGTACCGATGCGACATATATCAGTAATCCATTGTTAGTTGCTCCAGTCGCTGCGATATGACTGAAAACTTGTACAAACGGCGTTAAACCCCATTCAATTAATCAAACAAATCTAATTTATTATATATTTTATTGATAATTACATCTCTATCTGCTGTAAACGTCATGTTTGTAAAGCTTTATACAATGAGGTATATGTGATTAAATAAATCATTTAATACATTTACAATATAAGACAAATATGTACCCTTGAATATCGTGAGTTTGTTCATAGTCAAGCTGAAGATTGGTTCGATTTTAACGGCTTTGGCATACATAAAAATACCACGAGAATAAAGTGCACGAAATCCGAGCCAAAAATCTTATTTGTTTACATTTTATATACTTAAATGTTAAAGACATATTTTTTTCAAATAGTATATGGAAACCTGTATTGTGATTACGTTACGGATCGTCAGTGAAAGATTCGATCGATCAATCAAATAATTCATTTCGACTGGAAGTGAACTTTAAACTCCAACATTGGCCGATTTAAAGTGAAACGTTTATGTTGGTTTGTTACCAAAACGTCGTAACTACAGCTTATTCAAGCTGTAGTTACGACGTTTAGGTAACAAACGAACAATTTCACTTTTTGGTTATTATGGTAATGGCCATAAAGTTTGCAAAAATTACCCCGTTTAACATGGAAGTGGAACTTCCTGTCGGAGTCAATTGGCGTGGCCCGCGGAGTCAGTGTAAAGGGAAATTGGTCCGCTTTCAATAGAAATATGATAATGCGTGCTGTGAACTTGCGTCCAGGTGATTTTGATCTACAGATATGATTCGAAGTTTTTACTAGCTTGATGATTTTACCAATTCCTACTCAATCTTATCTCTCTAGAAAAAAGCTTTGGAAAAAATGTGAAAAATGAAGATATTGCTTGTAACAAGCGATGTCTTCATTATCAATAAAGTTTTTACCAAAATAGACAATAAATAAATAAATTCTACAAACCTAAAATTGTCGAATACAACTTAAAACTTTCATGATGGACCAGTCTACAATTTTGCCATCTTGAAATGGGTTAGAACTTTCGTAATTTTAATTTTGTTTTTAGATAGCAAAGCGTCAGCTTTGAAAGCTTAAGTTAACAGACAAAATTTTGAGGTCTTCTCAGAGGTCAATGAGTACAAACCGCCATTGGAGGCTTAACGACTAAATTCGTTGAATGTCAACGCAATAAAAAGTAGTTCATCAATAGCGTGCTATGAAACCAATTCCCATTCTATCCCGCTCTTTAAAGAATCCCAAGAAAAACCTGTGGAAAACATTGTGGACAATGAAGAAATTGCTTGATATAAGCAATTTCTTCATTGTCCACAATGTTTTCTATCCTACAAAAGACAAATAAGATTACTTAACAAAACCATGCTTTGCTAGCTTACAGTTCTTTCAGTATTTTGATTTAAAAAAAAGTCGAATAGTCGATGCATTTGCCGATTATATAAAAAAAGGAGTTCTCTCTTTTTACATTGCTGAAAGAGAATACGAGTATAAGTGATTGACGTGGTACATGTGGGCACTGAAAGTTTGAACACATCACATAATTTACACGAAGAGGGAAACCACTCTATGAAAATCCGGGAGTAAGGTTCTTGTTTATTTACGTCCCTTTAGTCTGTAAAATGGTGGTCCCGCTGTATTTCACGTCAAGTTCGTTCATATGTGCCTCAACGACATCTCCGACAACCTTTAATACTTTGCGCCAAGAGTCGTGAGTAAAAGTGTCGGCTCCACCTGATTCTTTGGTGAAATTTAAGAAACATCCCAGGGCGTCCTGTCGAATAAACAAAAAACACTTCAACAGGCAAATCGCTTGCCCTATCCAGTTACTACGTCCACCCACCTACTTCAATATGAAACGGCGTTGTTCTGCACAATTTATATCCAGTATTAGTCAGTAATGTCTATAAAAACGTAAAAAGGTTGGATTGCGAGTTTATGTCGCCAAACCAACAAAAAAACTTAACATAAATGTCGGCAAATGCCAGAGTTCAAAATTCGCTTCTGGTCTAAATGAATGATCTTATTGGTTGAATCTTTCTTTACTTGACAGCCGTGATTGGTCAAATGCTTCGTACGTGGTGTCTTTTAAACTGATTTTTTTGTACAAATACATTTTTAATTTTATCGTTGATTGTCGTTTAAAATTAAGTTTATTAAGAATGTGCCCATCAATTAATTTGCCCTTTCCTGTACAATCCCTTGTTTTCGCGCCCCTGTGGATATACTTGAGAAAACATTGTGGGAAAAGGAGAAATTGCTTGTCACAATATTTTCTAACTTTTCAAATAGCATCCACTTTTGATTGTTGTCTGAAACTTCTTTCAAATTGGACTGGTCTAAAATTTTGAAAAACGGAAAAGGGTTAAGTGGGGTAAAGATGCCCATCAACCCCTTTCTCCCATTATTCATGCAATGATTACAAGGTTACTTGCTCTTATAATGACTTTTCGTGCTTTCTTGTATTTCGATTGTAGGGAAATCATATAAAAATGTCCGATTACGGAACTTTACGCATAAAGAGCAACGATTTTACTGCTGTAAAAATATAGTACAAACATGGAATAAAAAATAATTAAACACCATCGTAATAATTAACGGATTTCTGACTCCGTCCACCGACTCCGCTGGCCACGCCCACTGACTCCGCTGGTCACGCCATCTGACTCCAACAGGAAGTTCCATTTCGATATAAAACGGTGTTATTTTACGAAATTTATTACCAGAAACGTGTCACAGAAAAGTTACATGATTGATTAGAGACCTAAACGTCTAAACTGTAGCTTGAATAAGCTCTGGTTATGAAGTTTTTTCTTTAACTAACAATAATATTCACATGAATATCGGTCAATGTTGAAGTTTATAGTTCACTTCTGTTCGCTTTTATATATGTGAACCGACACGCGAAAGATCATCTGGGAAATCTGTAACACAAGAATTTGAGACAAAGGGACTCGGGAATGACACAGGTCGACATGAAGCTATAAATGAATACCTTGTAAGTGGAATGCCCGTTCATTAGAAGAAACAACCTTATGGCAAAGCTACAGATAGAGTGCCTCATTCGTATTTTAGATTTAAACATTTCACTAATACTGCCACAAACAGTATGTTGTAGGTACTCATTTGAATTGTCTCGACGAGACGATTCAAACGAGTACCCACATCATACGGTTTCATTGAGAAATAAGGACTTTAGAATGTTGTTACTCCCTCTGTTATAGGATAAAATCGACCTTGATCAGCCTGGACAATCCTCGCAGACTGACCTAGGTCGAACTTTTACCACATCATAGATGGTTCCTTATTGCGTGATCAGGTTACATTTGATTACGATTAAAATACTTACTCTAAATTCTTGGGCGCGAATGTTTCGTCTGTAATGGTTCCATACCGTTTTCTGTATTAGAATTACAACTGTATCTAGGTCATCCAAATTTTCAACATATGACGTCACACCCAGGCGGAAGTTGATTGCATGCGCACGCAATTTATTGGACTTCTTTATGTCATTGTCACTCATGTTTTCAAACATTTTGAAATATCCCTTTATATATGGATGTGTCTTGAACAAACTGAAACGATGAATATGTGTTGTCATCATAATCAGATAAATTTTAGTGTTATACTAGTACACAATGTATATTATTCTATATTGACTTCCGGCTGGGTTTCAGGTTACCATTTCCTGTTCTATCCCTGGTTTTTAAGTATTCTAGTTGTTACAAGCATTTTGATTTTCCATACTTTTTCTACCCTACTGAATGATTATTTTTTTCAAATTAAATCGATTTTATATTGTCGTCTGCAAAACCTTTTAATTTGGACAGGTATAAAATTTTGCAAATTTGCAAAACAGTATAGGGTTAATGCATTATTATTTCCCATCAAACCAACGATCTCGTGAAAGTGTTAAACTGACTGTTTTATAGCTTAGCCCTACTTTCGTTCATTTTGTGCTACTATATATCTTCGAAGCAGGACCAAGACTGTTGACGTCATCATATTTTCAATGTAGCTCACATGCGTAATGGAGATTTTGTTCATTTGTCTTTCGTTTTCAGTAGAGAAATTGCAGCATATTTTGTATGTGTCTGTTCGTATATGTGTGCGTGTGTTTGTGTGCGTGTATGTGTATGTGTTTTGCTGTTTGTTTTGTTTTGTAAGATCGATTAATCTATCAATTAGTGAAAATATTTCTAAAGCTCAATGAAGGATAAATAACCTTACATTGAAGCAAACAGTTATCCTGTATACATGTATTTTGATATGAGCACCAACGGAAACATTTTAACAATTATACTCGTTCCTAGTGTAGAGCATTAGATCAGCCTATGAGAATATCAGGAGATTAATAAAGATGTCAAGTGTGTGTTCTAGAACACTGAATGATACTCGATACTTTCACTTGTGTTTAGAGCTATAGTTAATACAATATTACAAGCATGTAAACGGACAACCGTGAGAGCCATGTCAATTGACCAATCGCGGCTGTCAATCAAGGAATCAACCGACCAATCAAATCATTTATTCAGCCTGCACTTGAGCTTTCAACTGCAACATTGGTCGCCATTTTTTTTTTAACCTTTATTGTTGTTTTAGTGACTCAAACATCGTAACTACAGCTTTTTAGTCGCGACGTTTAGGTCACCAACCAACCATTTTACTTTTTTTGTTACATGCTACTAGCAATAAATTTTGCAAATTAATGCCGTAAAAAATCGAAACGGAACTTCCTGTCGGAGATAATGGGCGGGGGCCTATGAAGTCGATGGGCGTAGCCAGCGATTGGTCAGTTATGGAACTTTAAAGTCACAATACGACGTTGAATACAAAAGATAAACAGAATGCAACACTGAGGTATAGACTAAGATCAACCTGCACAAATGAGCAGTCTGATCTTAGTCTACAAATCCTGTCTGTCTCTTTCAACCAAGAGTTTATAAAATCAATTTTAAAAACAAATTTTGACCCGTAACTTGCCTTTGACTTTAATGCAAATTCAGATAAGAATTATATTCAGCATGGCAAGGGTTAGGCATATGAGATAATCTCGTTTCTTTCATTAATGTAATCCTTTGCTCTCGTGATCTCACCGAGTACTCAACGTCACACGACCGAGTCTGTCCTCGCCTTGTCCTCGTATTCTCGTGTTTCCACCTTCGAACTTTCCAATCTCGTTCTCGAATTTTACACACAAAACGCATTGACACAGTGTCATTAGCGGAGTGATTTTGACCAATACGGTAAACCTGAGACATGTTTGTGACAATATACTGTATGTTAAAGTACTAGTCCAGCCCAGATTTTTTTTTTTTTTTTTTTTCAAAATTTTGACAAAGCTATATTTATATTGGACAATGCAGGTAAGTAATAGCAGCTTTCTACATATACGAATACACTTGTGAAATCTTATTTTCCATGAAATTATTTTAATAATCTTACATAAAATACCCACTCTGTAAATTACCGGCAATGTTGATTGCCTACAAACGTAATCCAGTTTAACCGAAATCCTCTGGATTTAACGATGCCCTTTATAAAATATACGTCTTTCTCACCTCATGAAGAAATCCGGTCCTTTCACCTTCCAATCAGAAGTAAGTAATGCCCAATTTCTTTGAACAGCCTCCACATTTTCAGGGGTAATGTCCGGACCCTTATTGTTGTCGGACATGGTTCTCGTTTGTTCGTCCCAGGCAGCTGAAAATAAATAAGGAATAGTATGTGATAGCTATGAAACAGGACCTTGTATTGGATTCGAGCAGCGCAGGAAAATAAAAAGATTAAAATCTGTGTCTACAAATACAAAATTTATAACTTGAGCAACACTACAGAGTGTAAAGCAAATAATAAGCGACGTTTTACACAAAATTCTGTTCGGTGCCCCTATTTTCTTAGTATTATTGAATAAAGAATACAATATTCCACGAAATATGTAAAACTAAGAAATTTCAATGGAAGGAATCTAATTCTTAAAATTGTTTTTAAAGTTAATTTCAGATTAAAGACTTAAACGCCGTAATTACAGCTAAAAAGCGTCAGTTCAAATAATGTAATCTTCAGTTTAATGATTTTAAGAATTGAAAATATTCAGATTTTTTATTGAGGTATGAACCATGAAATTTAATCACATTGTATGAATGTGTGAAACTGATTCACATATTAGTGTGATTAAGTTTTTAGTTTCATACTTCAATGAAAACGAAACGTCGCAACTACAAAACTAACAAAGATATAAAATATCAAAGTGTTTTTTGTTGTTTTTGTCGCTGTTTTAAGCAAACCACGTTACTCGAAACGTGTGTAGGTATTTTTTTATTATTTAAACGTTACTCGAAGCGTGTGTAGGTATTTTTTTTATTGGATTCGACCTTCGGTCTCATCCAATAAAAAATACCTACACACGATTCTCGAACACGATAACAACAAATAGAAAAAGACACTAATGTAATATTCCCTATGTATTTACAAAGAAATGAATTCACAGAATTGTCTTCACGAAACTCGACGAAAATCTGTTAATTTGAGAAATCAAGTTACTGTAAAACTCTACATAGACTATTAAATTTGAGGAAGGTTTTTAATTTAAATATTTCGAAATTTAAAATCTAGATACTTTTCTAGATAATTTAAGCATTTTATTTTATCTCACCAACGATTATACTTAAATTACCCGAGACCTAAGATAAACCATTTCCTGCATCGCGTATCCATTCAGCAAATTTTACATGGGTTTGATTAAATTACAGACAACAATGTAAACTTACGGTGAAACCATAGAATATGAATCTTGTAGAAATGTTTGCAGGGAAAGAAGGTAAAATACGCACACCAATTCTTTCCTAGTTTCGATTTAATTGAAGCAGCGGTGACAGCCTATGTGTAGCGCGTAGGACTCCTAATCATGGAGTCCCGGTTTCGATCCCCGGCACCGGTGAGTATCCATTCCGACATTAGTCCTCAACCAATGGGTGGATAATCATAAACCTATGTAGAATTAACAGCTGGATGCTCGGAAAGGATGTAGTTGTAGAACTGGTGTGAGAAATACCAAAAATCCATGGTTAGCTGCTCCACCGCCGCGATATGATTGAAATATTGTTGAAAGTGTCGTTAAACCACAATCAATCGATTTAATAGGAAGTTGTGTATCCATTGCTGAACCATTGTTTAATCCCAAATGGACGAATTTGTTGTACATGCAATGATTTTGGCACTCGGAGGAAATATTTGTGAGAGAGCGAAGCTGTTTTGTTGAAAATTTAAAGTTGAAATCGGTGCTAAATTCCATAACACGGATCAAGTGCATCTATGTACATTGTAAGTAATTGTCAACTTAAACAATGCTTAGCTCGTGATAAGATCGGCCAATGCTGTTCAGGTTATAATGGGTGTGACTGCTAATCTTTGGAACACTAGTTTAACTAACAGTTAGGCCAAAACTTCTGTCTGACATTTGGTATTTGTCTCCGACCATAGAGTGAATAAATGATTTAGTTGGAGGAGCAACTAAAGGCATATATAAATATTGCTGGAGTGATTGTAAGAGAAATACAAGTTAGCAATGGATAGGCGTTCCGGCATCATGGTGAAATAGACTTGAAGCTGGCGTTTTATCTCATGCAGTGAATCAAAAGGCTCATTAAAAAGACAAAGTTGACGGAACGCTAAGGTCAATAAAGTCAAACCAAAACTTGATCGACCAATCATAGGATTTAATTCATTTTTTTTATATATCCAATCCTTTTTTATGCATTATGATTTGATATCATGCAAAAACACCAAGCAATTACCGATATTTTGAACTTTTTTTACGGAGTTACTTTGTGACCAAGCATGCAAAAATAATTTCAAATTCACTTTTCCCTTTTTTATGGCAATGTGGAACGAATTTTTGAGACCAGAAAGCTGGAATTTTTAAGGATGAAATTAAAACTAAATTCAACAATCCATCATTCAAATCGTTCATTCAGTCAGGAATTTAGTTTTCGACTCCGACATTGGTGGTCATTTACATGAAGCATTTTTGTTGCCTTGGCGACCTCGTCGTCGTAACTACAGCTAATAAAAGCTACGGTAACGACGTTAAGGTCGCAAACCAATCATTCTACTTTTTATTGGCCATAAAGTTTGCAAAATAACGCCGTTTAAAATCGAAGTTGGATTTCGTGTCGGAGTCAGTAGGCGGGACCAACGGTTAGTCAATTATAAAGTAACTTAATTCTGTAAAATCTACTGAAATCTGTTTTAGGACAGCTTTATATCAAAGTTGTGGGACTAACGAGCCGGAAAACATCATGAGCAAGGAGTTTTTTTTATCGAAAACATGCCTGTCAATAAAAAAATCAATCGAACAATCGAATCATTCTCTTGGATCGACATTAAGCTTAGAATTCCGATATTGACGGACATGTATGTAAATAATCTTTATTGATTTGCCGAGTTAAACCCCGTAACTACAGCCTATTCAACTGTATTAACGACGTTTGGGTCTCCAACCAACTAGTTTCCTTTTTTTGTTAAGTGTTACTGATAATAAATTTCGCAAAGTAGCGTCGTTTCATATGGAAGTGTAACACCTTGTTTGGAGTTCCGCCTTCTTGGCTAGCCATCTATTAATTGGTAAGCAAGGCAGGCTGTATTTGTGTCGAACGAAATCGTTAAAAGTAGAAAAGGGTTTTTTGAAAAAAAAAAAATCCTCTTTTTTCAACGAGACTGGATAAATTTACGATTCAAATTATCAATTTTAATGGGAGAAGAGATGCGGTTTATTGCTTCTGTTATCATTGAAAATATCGTCGGTCGGCGATCAAAATGTCGTAACTACAGCTTGAATAAGCTGTAGTTACGTCATTTTGATCTCCGAACGACGATATGTAATTCTTATTCCAGTACACTTAACCAGAACGAAAACAAAATATAAAAGTTCGCGGTAATTGAGCGTTTAGACGGTAATTTAGTGTAATTATAGATTGTTCCCTGAAATAATTTTAACTTTTGTTTACCTATATTTTAGAATAATTTAATCTATCCTATGGACTCGAGAAAAATTCGGTACTCAGTAACATTACGACATCCTTTTGCATTAAGCCCCCTCCCTTTTTTCTATCTATCTATCTATCTATCTATCTATCTATCTATCTATCTATCTATCTATCTATCTATCTATCTATCTATCTATCAATCTATATATACTGCCCAACTCCCCTTTCGGGTATTACTGGCAGGTGCGCGTCTGTGCTGGAATAAAAACTGTTAGACATTTGTTAGGGTGCAAAATTTTAAAAGTATTGTGAGTGTTAGATTAAAAGAGCTGATAAAACATATTTTGGTCATTCAGGGACGGCTCACTATCTGAAAAGAATCAAGACTCTTTTTGAATGCTGCAATATCAGGTTGCTGTACAATTGTTTCTGGAAGGCTGTTCCATAGTATCACTGTGTAGGGGAAAAAAGAATATTTAAAGTAGGCTGCATTTGTGTGGATCTGTCTGAAAGATGCTGTGTGCATATGTCGGGTGGTCCTCACTTTTTTCCCGTTTCACAGCTTAGAATGGCAAAATCCAAACAATATGCACAAGGTAAAGAGACTGGAAACACTCCGCGAATATTTCTTTCATATTTATCCATAAAAAAGGGAGGAGAATGCCAAAAACAAATTTTGCATTAAGCCCCCCCTCCTTTCTGTGAGACAGCCTAGAAGTCAAAGTCAAAACAAGGGCAAGGTCAGGTGACAAGGAACATTCTGTGAATATGTCATTCAAATAGGAGGAGATGAGTTAACAAGAAATCGAACAGACGGACCAGGCGACGATGTTTAGA
Organism: Fragum fragum; assembly: GCA_946902895.1. Taxonomy (NCBI): domain Eukaryota; kingdom Metazoa; phylum Mollusca; class Bivalvia; order Cardiida; family Cardiidae; genus Fragum; species Fragum fragum. Next base: position 1,493,593 of record OX336371.1, on the reverse strand, counting down.
TTCGTCCGATTTCAAAGAAGTTACAACCAACATATTTAAGTCGATTACATGTAAACAAAAATGTCTTTTAAGGTAGAATCAGTGTGGATAATGGAGAAATTGCTTATACGGGTCTTGATTTGAAAGCATATCCGTTGATATTACGGTTAAATTTGTATTTGTTCGTCTACACTTAGATCTACGATATCGCCGTAGAAGTAAACATTCCTCAATCCATTTAGCGATATAACCATAAATTTCTATTTGTTTCTCATTTAAATCTGAAATGTCCCCTTATTTTCTAAGTTCTCTCTGGTAAATTTTCAATTAACGCTAATCTCTTAATGCACAGGTGTCAAAGAGATGGGTACTATAATAATTGGTTGATTAAACCTTTCCTGTTCAATCCCTGTTTTTTTTTTTTTTTTTTTTTTTGTTGTTGTTGTTGTTGTTGTTGTGGGGGTTTTTTTTTCTTCTTCTTTTTTGTTTGTTTTTTGGTTTTTTTTACGTCCTTGTAGATTTATAACTAAGAAAACATTGTGGAAAAAGAAGAAATTGCTTGTAACGATTGCTTGTAACGAGCAGTTTTTTCATTTTTTCACAATCTTTTCTACCCTACTGAATTTTGATTTTTCAATGTCACTCTGAATTTTATCTGCAAAACCTTTGAACTTTTGAATACTCTAAAAATTTGAAAAACAGGACTGTTTTTTTTTTTTTTTTTTTTTTTTTTCTTCTTTTCTATGTAAGTTTCGACTTGTAAGGCCATGGGAACTCGTTCTCACACCTAGCGACCTAATCAATCAATTAAAACATCGTAAATTAACTGATTATTCTAGTAACGGTGTAGTGTAACGGAACTGAACAAACACGTAACAGGTGTCAACTTCACATGAAGTGGTCGTATAACATGCAATATGCAAACATCCCCCGTACGGTTACTGGTATTATATCATCGGTTTTGGAATTGATTAATAGATCAGAGAATGCAAAGGTTGCGAATCGTAATTTACAGCCAAATAATCGATCGAACAATTAAATAATTCATTTAAACCGGAAGTGAACTTTGAACTCCAACATTTGCCGACATTTATCCTAAGAATTCTTATTGTTTTCAGGACCTAAACGTCGTAACTATAGCTTATACAAATTTCTGTTGCAACATTACTTTAGGTTGCCAACAAATCATTTAAATGTTTCGTTAAACGTTAGGAGCCAAGTTTTATGCAAATTAACCCCGTTTAATTTCTAATTGGAACTTTATGTAGACGTTCGATTGCTGCAGCCTGCTCTCCGTCAGTTATTCAATTGCTATTCGTCCAAAATTGTAGCTGTACACTGTACAGGGCTGGTGTAGCCTGTATCCCAGGCTGTCCGTAAGTATGGGTTTGAAAGTAAGAAAGATCAATCATGCAAGTACATTTCATTCCTTGAAATTACCTCCCTTACGTCTAACAAACTAACACTGATCAAGATAACAGCTAGAAAAAAGGGTGAGACTGGGAGCGAGTCTAAGTCAGGTGGTCAAATGCCAATTTTGCCTATGCAGGCAAAGTTTGAATTAGCTGTTTAAACCCTTTACAAACCCGGGATTTTACGTCCCTGAGAAAACGTTGTGGGAAAAGAAGAAATTGCTTGTAACAAGCAATTTCTTCTTTTCCCACAATATTTTCTACGACATAGCATGGTTTCGTTTCGAATTGCATCAGACTATCACTGTTGCCTGTAACCTATTTCTATTTGGACCAGACTAAAATTTCAAAAAAAGGAAAGGGTTAACTTATCTATCTTTATATGGTTACCTCTGCCCTGAGCCGATTGACGGATTGCAGGTCCCGCCCCCAAACCTCCAACAGGAAGTATTCTACCATACAGACCTATTTCGTTATGTAAATAGAGCTAGCAGTGGTCATTCACCAGAGTTACAAAATAATTCACACTAGCAGTGGTCATATATTCTACATGCATGCCGATGCAGCCTTTCAATCGGGTTTATCAATAAATTCTCGAAGCCATGTAATCCGCGACGGTCCGATCTTCATTTCATGCGGAACTTTGCGTTGTATGTTCACATTTAACTCTGCGTCGGTTGGAATTTGGCCTCAGATTGCCTACGTAAAACGACATAAGACCTATGACAAAGGCCATTGTTTAACTTGCCTAAACACATGATCTACTGATGATGAGGATGATACACTTCTGTAAGTTGAAGAATAAAACTTTAAAAGTCTGAATCATCTTGAGACATCGCCAAGCTTAAGAGTCCTTTTACACATATGTCAGATTTTTAAGTTTTGACGAAGCAGTTTAAATAAACTTTGAAGTCCGATATCAGTAAACATTTATTTGAAGCATTTTTTGTTGGTTTGGTGACGTAAACGTCGTAGCTATACCTTATCCAAGCTGTTGTTACGACTTAATTGTCGTTGAGGGAACCAACTTACTTTTTTGTTACATGGTATTGACCATGCAAAATATCTCCGTCTATCGAAATCGACCTTCCCGTTGGAACACATATGGCGGGAACAGCTGTAAGTTTGTAACAAAAGATTGGAAAAACGAACCTCGTGGACATGGCTCTGTCTGCAGGTTAAGTAACTCCCACTGTTTTATATAACAATTAACCCTTTCTTGTTTAAATCATTTACGTCGCTGTGTTTTTTTACTTAAGAAAACATTGTAGGAAAAGAATAAATAACAATTTCGTCTTTTTCCGTAATATTTCAATCAAATAGATTGGTTTCATTTCAAATTACATTGAATTTCATCGTCGTCTGCAAGCTTTTTCAATTTGGACTAAAATTTCAAAACAAAAACGAATGTTAAAAGGTTAAACCATTCCCACACAAGCCCTTCACGCCCCTCAAGAGAAGAGTTTCTGAACACATTGTGGAAAATGGAGAAATTGCTTGTCTGAAAAGACGAAAAGAATTTAAACTCCACCAACTTGAATTTGCAATCCACCTTCAATTAGACCAGTCTAAATAAAATTTTATTGCGTGGGAATGGATTAATTAGGCTACCGATCCAGTTTTGCATAATTTTGATCCAGTCTTGTTTTCACTCGTCTTTTTTTCTTTTTTTTTTTTTTTTTTTTTTTTTTTTTTTTTTTTCGGAGAATGTATTGCAATAGTCTCAGAGTTGCAAACCAAAAACGGCGTGTCTTTTTTGTGACATCACTTATTACTGAAGATACTTGAAAACCCGACCCAAACAATGCAAGACATTTTTTTCTAATTTGGTATATTACACCTTGGGAAAAATTGAGAAGTTTAAACGTTTCCATTGGCATGTGATATATAATGGAATTGCTTTTGAATTGCAGAGGCACAAAATATCTTTTTATAAGGGTTTATCTCCCCTGCAAGGACTGAGAGCAGATTTAATTCCCTTACGTACAGCCTTCAAAAAACATATTTGTCAACATGCCATTTTTAATGAATCCAAAATCTGTCTACAAAACGACTATCACCGAATTTAATAAACAAACTCGCGACAAATGAGCCACGAATCGGTTTCCAGTTGTAGGAAAGCTAACATGGACATTAACATCAAACAATTGACCATTCGCGGCTGTTAATCAAGGAATCAACCGACCAATCAAATCATTCATTCAGTCCGGGCCTATTTTTTACAACTCCAAAATTGGCCTCCATTTTTGCTTACCCTCTTTGTTTGGTCGGCGACTTAAACGTAGTATCTACAGCTTATTTAAGCAGTAGCTACGACGTTTAGGTCACCAACCAACCGTTTTTCTCTTTAGTTAGTTAAAAGATACTGGCCATAAATTTTGCAAAATAACGCCGTAAAAATCGAAGCCAAACTTCCTGTTGAAGTTAATGGGTCTTGCCTAAGGGCCGCCGTCATAGCGCAGTTGGTAGCGCGTCGGACTGTCAATCTAAAGGTCCCGGGTTCGATCCCCGACGGCGGCACTTATCCTTTCCGACTATTTGTCTCTCACCAATGGGTCGATAATCGTAGACCTATGTGGGATAGCAGCTGGAGGCTAGGAAAGGATGTAATGGTAGTACTGGTGTGAGAAATACCAGGATTCCATTGTTAGGTGCTCCAACCGCCGCGATATAACTGAAAGATTGTTGAAAGCGGCGTAAAACCCCATTCAAACAAACAAACAAACTTGCCTAGGGAGTCAGTTGGCGGGGCCAGCGGCTGGTCAATTAACCTTTATATCAGAAAATCTGGAGGTTAATTAACGCAAGACCGACATCGGGTGTTCCCCAATGCACATTACGGTCATTTAGTTTGAACATTTTATTGTTAAGAAATATCTAGGTCAATTAGATATACACATGTAGATAAAGGGCATTAAAAATGTAAAGGCTGGTGGCTATTTGATCTTTGAAAAACGCTTTTCGACAGACTTGCTTGAGATTTTTCATCATACAGAATTTCCTCTTCGAGATTTCCTCTGGTTTAGGAATCGAAGGTTTAAATTAATTGACGGATCGCGTGACTCATCAAAGAATCAATCGACCAATGAAATCATTCATTTAGACCTCTTGATCTCTTCGCCCCGACATGGCCGACATTAATGTGAAGCGTTTCGTTAGTTTGGCGAGTTCATCGTAAGATTTAGTTTCTGGAGCAAGTAACAAAAAAGCAGAATTGGTTCTTTGGTCACATACACGTCGTAGCTACAGCTTGAATATGTTGTATTTTACGACGTCTAAGTCGCCAACGAACCATTCTACCTTTTAGCTACTTGCCACTGACACTATATTTTGCAAACTAACGCTGTTTTAAACATAAAAGCGGAACACCGTGGCAAGTGACCCGTCAATTTTGAATTAGATTTTTTTTAAAACTGGAGATGATTTCGAAATTGATTTCTACAGTATTTTGAAACAAGTGTTTGTTTTATCAACTTTGACCTGTAAGGAAAAACGGACCATCGGGGAGTTTTACGCTGCAAATATATAATAAAAAGACAAAGGACCTAGCACAGGTCAAGCAGAGCTGGTATTTCTAAAACGAATTTACAGTGACGAAGAAACGCCATTTTAGAGAAGAAGAATAAGGAATCAAAGGACTTTTGTTTCATACCTCCATCTTCATTTTTTATAAATGAATTTAATATCAAAACACACTTAGAAAAAAGGCAGGTTAAAGACAGACTTTTAAGGAACCACTTTGTAATTCAAACAAACAAACAATTTTTTTTTTCATGGAGGTATGAAAATAATTTTTAACCAAATCAGAATGCAGGTAATTTTAAACTATGCTGACGAAACTTAAATTAAATCACTTAAAATTGAAAAATTGTGTGTGCAAAAGTTTAACAGCCAAGCCCAGGTCAGTTAGCTTATTCTGTACAGTCTAGCAATGGTCGGTACGCGAGACCAGTATTTAAATGACTTTCTGCCCCTTTTCGCCAATAGTTTCTTTTATTGAGACTTAGTGATAGTTTTGAACGTCATAACGTGTCCATTTAAACACATTCCGACATGGCAAAATTTTAGACTGGTCCAAATTGAAAAGAGTTGCAGACGACACATTAAAGTTCATTAATTTTAGATTTTCCAACTTTCTGTGTAGAAAGCATTGTTACAAGCAAATTCTTCATTTTACACAGTGTTTTCCCAACTGTTTTTCTTGAGGGGCGTGCAAAAGTGTCATTGTGTGGGAATGGGTTGAATGCAAACGTTAATTCAACATTACTGGAGGGTTATTGACAAGGTAACTCACATTTCAAATCTATCTTTTTATTTGTTATTTCCATACGTCAAACACCATCTGTTCACGAGACTTTTCACCTTCAACCTTTGAATTGTTTCGCCCTTTCATGAGCTACTTGTAGAGTTATAGATGCCTTAACTGTGTTAAGTCTAAATCTTGATATGATGAAGGCTGGTAATAGTTACAACATATTTAGACATTTTGTATTATGACGTCAAAATTTTGGATCGTGTGGTAACACAATCCGGCATTTTCACATCCTTAAGTAAATTAACTACGGAAAACAATTTGGAATAAAAAGAAATTGTTCGCAACAACATATCTTTTCTTTTCCAATAATGTTTCTTTGAATTGTTGTCTGCAACTTCTTCCAACTTGAACCAGTCATAATCTTTGGCGTAAGTATTGTTATAAAAAGTAATAACTAATTGGCTTCTATTATCGAACAAAAAAGTGTACATTCTGTTGGAATAAAAGAATTTTATTTGTGGAAAGCAACGAGAAAAAAAAAGAAATCGCTTTTATTAATAATATGATTATTATTATTATTATTATTTTATTTCCTTCATAAGATCAGGACAACCCATGATTTATTGGTAAAACGCTACAGACCACTCTACTGAATAAGACAAACTGTTTAAGATTAGTTAAAATCAAATATTTCCTGAAAACTTCAATTATTCAGATCACTTTGCTAAATTTTCATTAGCTACGAAAAAAAGCATACTGAATAAGACAGGCGGTTCCAGCTTAATTGAAATTAGACAGAATTTCCTGAAAACTTCAGTTTGCTAAGTTTTCATTTGCTACGAAAAGAGGACATTCACGTAATTTCAAAAAGAATGTCCGTATCAGACTGAGCGAATAACGCAACCTGGTCAGGATTGAAGCATTGTTCTTTTTGGTGGATTTTTTTAGTGATTATTGTCATTCTACCCAACTTAACCTCATTTTCCAGAAAATATATTGTTATTGCATTAACCCATTACCAGACTATGAAAATTAACACTGGTCAAAATCGAAAGACGCCAACAGGGGAATTAGTGGAGGACACCAGGGAAGTCAGTGGACGACAACAGGGGAATCACTAGACAACAGGGGGGGGGGGGAAGACATCAGGGGAGTCAGAAGGTGTCACTGGGGGAGTTAGTTGGCGGGACCAGGGAAGTCAGTGGGAGACAACAGGGGAGTCAGTAGGCGTTAACAGGAGAATAAATGGGAAGGTATTCGGGAGTCAGTGGGCGTTACAAGGGGAGTCAGTGGGCGTAACTAGGCGAGTCATTGGATGAGGCAAGAGAAGAGTCAGTGGGCGGGACCAGGGGAGAGTCAGTGGGCTGGACCAGGGGAGTCAGTGAGTGGTACCGGGGGAGTCAGTGGGCGGGAACAGGGGAGTCAGTTGGCGGGAACAGGAAAGTCAGTGGGCGGGACCATGGGAGTCAGTGGGTGGTACCAGGGGAGTCAGTGGGCGGAAACAGGGGAGTCGGTGGGTTGTACCAGGGGAGTCAGTAGGCGGGAACAGGGGAGTAAGTCGGCGGAACCAGGGAAGTCAGTCGGCGGGAACAGGGGAGTCAGCGGGTGGAATCAGGGGAGATAGTGTGCGGGAACAGGGAGTCAGTGGGCGGAACCAGGGGAGACTGTGGGTGGAACCAGGAGAGTCAATTGGCGGGAACAGGGGAGTCATTCGGCGGGAACAGGGGGTCAGCGGGTGGAACTAGGGGAGATAGTGTGCGGGAACAGGGGAGTCAGTAAGCGCTACCAGAGGAGTCAGTGGAAGTTACCAGGGGAGTCAGTTAGGGGACCAGTGTTCCATCAATTCATGTTGAGCTAAGAATGTGTACACCAATCTTTGCTTTCAATTAACACGACATACAAACACCTAAAATGTGACATAACACATTATTATCAATCCTTTACGATTGTTTTAGGTTTCTTAAGACTTAATCTGCTTGTTTCTGGCAAAAAAAATTGAAAGGGACTCCTTTTATATTCGAAAACATAGATTGCAGTGCAGAAGAGGAGGGCGTGATGGAGAGGCGGGTCTAGTTATGACTTAGAGGTATCAGTTAACCCATTACGGCATGACAAAATTTTAGACTGGTCCAAAGTCAAAGATGATACAGACGACAATTCTAAGTTAACGAATCTTCGATGTTTTCTCTTTGTTTGTTAAAAAACATTATGGATAATGAATAATTACTTATAACAGGCAATGTCTTTATTTTCAACTGTGCTTTCGCAAGCTTTTTTCTTGTGAACGGGGTATTGAGTGGGAATGAATTAATAAGGAACCCTTGGTCTGATTTCAAATATGTGTGTGGAGGTTGGGGATGGGGGTAGGCCCTCGCGTGACAGGTCACAATTGAATATCCCTTACCACACCAACCCGCCATTTATTAGGCTCATGACAAGAGTTGCGGAAAACGTCATGGAAAATCAAGACCAGTAGCGATATGATTAGAATAATGTTGAAAGTATTGTTAACCCCATACTACCAACCAATCAGTGTTCATTTATACTTGTTTAACACATTCCCACATAATGACGCTTTTGGATGTCCCTCTTTTATGTACCAAATAAAAACGCGTATGTTTTCAGTTGTAAATGATATTTAGTCCCGTGAAAAGTTAAACAACATGTAGATCTCATAAACTAAGCTACATATAAAGTCGACTGCAGGCAAATCAAAAGTTGCTACCTATGAATAATTTAACAGGCTTGTTTTAGTTATGAAGTTATTGACCCCAAAATGTCTGCGGGAGTCTTTCGTAGAGAGACGTTAGCTTAAAATAACGATTTGGGGCATTTTTTTGTACACTTAAAATTGGGTGGCATTACTGCTAAGGTTATTCCTTTTCAATGATCTAATACTGTTTACAGCTTCACACAAAAAATAAATGAAGTCATTTTCACATTCCCAAATACTAACGCATTTCACGCTGTAACGTTGAATAACGGTTGAACACATTTATGGGAAAAGAGAACTTGGTTATTACAAACGGTTTCTTATTTTCCCACAGCATTTTCTACACTCTTTTGAAGTTATTTATCAAGTTCAAAACCCTTTGTTAGAGGCCAACATCTCATTTCCTGTCTAAACCAATGAAGTTGATTTGTCTTTTTTTTTGGGGGGGGGGCAATTTAGTTCTAATCCGCCCGACGTGGTTAGCGCAAACGTCGCAGGATGCTTAGCTTATCCTTGTTATGCTGAATAAAACCCCTTGTATAATCAAAGCACCAAAATCGCTGGAAGTACTAACTATGAATTGAGAATTTATCATGTAAATAGCTCTGGCTTTAAATGGACAAGCAGGCGGTGTAGACCAAAATCAGACTGCACGTATGTGATCTTGGTCTATACCTCCTGCCAAAACAGGAATATTCCGTCCTAATCATTGCGTATAGTTGACTGATAATAGTTAACTGATAATAGTCTGCACTTACGACTGGTCTTATGCCCCAAAAGCTAAACTGCACTTGCAATCTATGCCTCTTTTGTTTTGTATTTTACGTATGCGATTTCATTTGATAGATTAATTTAACAACTGCAACAATTTAATGTGATTTATATCAGTAATTAGCATATATTTCAGAGACAAATCGCATTTGATTAACCAGATCACACAAGTTTTCTTCGTTTGCATGAAACTTTTCGAGTGATTTGATTTATTGTCGCAACTACAGCTCGAGGATTATTGAAAGAAGATCAACAATTGCAATCTATAAAATTTTGAAAAAAACCGTCTTCGAAGTTAGTAAACATTGTTTGATATGAAGTATTTCAATGTTTTTCATAACTTGTCATCTTAGGAGTCGTACATGCAAAAGGGCCATGCATGTAAGGGGGTTGTACATGTAAGGGGGTCATACCTGTAAAGGGGTCCTACAAGTAAGGGCCTGTACAAGAAAGGGGGTCGTACGTGTAAAGAGTGCTGTACATTTAAGGTTAGCTGTACATGTAAGAAGGGCGTTCGTGTGAGGGGGCTGTGCATGTAAGGGGTTCGTACATGTGAGGGGGGGGGCTTGTGCATGTGAGGGGGCTGTACATATAAGGGGGTCATACAAGTAAGGAGATCGTACATGTAAGGGGGTCTGTACATCTAAGGGGGTCGTACATGTAAGGGGGCCGTACATGTTAGAGGGTTGTACATGTAAGGGGGTTGTACATGTAAGAGAGTCGTACATTTAAGGGGGCTGTACATAAGAGGAAGTAATTTCTTCATTGTCCACAATGTTTTCCAAAGCTTTATTATTTTATGCTTTAAAAGCGTAATCGAGTGGGAATAGATTAAATAGCATTTTAGAGTGCTCTACAAATTGAATGGAGTTTGAAATATTCCTGAGATACATAAGAACTATTTTTCACGGCGTAGGCATTTAACGGATTTGGTGGTTAAGCCTCCAGTGGCAGTTTGCCCTCGTTGAACTTTGAGAAGACCTTAATATTATGTCTATTAACTTAAGCTATCAAAGCTGACGCTTTGATAGCAAAAACTCAAGTCATTCTTTAGGACTTCTCAAGAGTCATTTTAGATGAGTTTTCATCTCGACAAAAAAGAACGCTCTTCTGGAATTGTTTGTGTATGATTTGTTCAAACCTTTAACCCTTTTAAACTCATTTACAAACAATGACGCTCTTTGACGCTCCTCAAGGAAAATAGTTTGGAAAACAATACATAAAATGAAGAAATTGCTTGTAACAAGCAATTTCTTCATTTTACACAATGTTTTCTATAAAGAAATTTGCAAAAATCTATAGCTCCATAAAACTTTAATTTGTCGTCTGCAACACCTTTGAATTTGGAACAGTCTAAAATTGTGGCATCTGGTAAAGGACTTAGTAAAGCGAGTTCTTTATTGCTTTCCTTTAAGCTTATCTCTTCACTATTTCAACGGAAAACCAGTGGAATTATCAAAATGATAAACTGATTTTTTATTTATCTATATATATATATATATATATATATATACAGCCCTGCTTACGTTCATATCGCGCTAATTTCATCTCAGGATGAAAGACAATATTGACGTCAACATGTTGCCATGTAATTCAAGTGCGAAATCACGAGCTTTTAGACATTTTTAGGATGTTTTTTATCCAGCCTACGATCTCGTTTATTTCATACAAAATGCCAATCGTTCAATTGAATAATAACTGGCCCGAACCACTTACTCTATTGGCCACGCCCATTGACTCAAGCAGAAAATTCCGCTTCGATAATTTAAAGCGTCATTTTTCAAAATTCATGGCCAGTAGCACGCAACAAATAGGTAGATTGGTTGGTTAGTGGCACAAACGTCGTAGCCACAGCTTGAATAAGATGTAGTTAGGACGTTTAAGCAAAAAAGCAAAACCCAACAAAAAAGAGTGTAACAAAAAGGCAGCAAATGTCGGAGTTCAAAACTCACTATTGGTCAAAGTGAGTGATTTGATTGGTCGATTGAATAATTGGTCGACTGAATAATTGGTCGACTGAAAAATTGGTCGACTGAATAATTGGTCGACTGAATAATTGGTCGACTGAATAATTGGTCGATTGAATAATTGGTCGATTGAATAATTGGTCGACTGAATAATTGGTCGACTGAAAAATTGGTCGACTGAATAATTGGTCGACAGCCACGATTGGTCAATTCATTTAAGAAATGAAGAGAATATTTTTTGTTTTCATGGAGGTATGAACCGAAAAACCTAATCACATAAGTGTGATTAGGTTTTTCGGTTCATACCTCCATGAAAACGAAAAATATTCTCTTCATTTCTAATAATTTAATCGCATCGAGCGAAAAGAGCAAAACATCACAAATTTTGATACCTTTTTTGTATGGGACTATTTTGTGTGGAATCATACAAAAGTACTGCATGCTCAAAATTTTGTTCATTGACTTATGAATAATTCTTTCGACCAATCAGAACTCCCTTTTTTGATAGACGAAACTAAAACTAAATCATTATAAAATCATTTCACGGCGTCCTCATGTCCTTGGGACTCTAAAACTTAGAAAGAAAAAGGATACAAAAAGTAAAAAAATGATCGCGTGAGGCATTTTATTGGCGTTCTTTTACAAAAGGGTTTGTTGTGTGGGACTAATAACTGTTGTAAAAGATAAATGCATAATAAGGCAGACGTCATCTTCGAATTTCTGCAATGACATTAACAAAAATTGGATACAAACACGATTCAAGTATTGAATTTCGCTTTAGAAATTGAGAAAATGTGACCATATGATATTTACAACTGAAACAAAGCGAAAAGGCGATTTAAGGATTTCAGTTCATACCTTATTGAAAACATTTTTTTTTCATTTCTTACAATTTAAGACTAACATTAACCCTTGTCATTCTTAACCCGGAATATTCCTGTTTTTTTTTTTTTTTTTTTTTTTTTTTTTTTGTTTGTTTTTTTTTTTGTTTTTGTTTTTTCTTCTGGCAGGAGGTAAAGACAACGATCAGTCTGACATAAGTGCAGTCTGATCTTGGCCTACTCCTCCTGTTTGCCCCTTTAAGCCAGAGATGCTTAGATAATCATTTTTCAAAAGAAATACCGACCCCCATTAAGACCTCAGTGTTGTCAGTCCTTTGATTTTAAAGCAATGCTATATAGGATTTTAATTCAGCGCGACAAGGGTTAAAATATGTCTAATAAGCGAATATCTTTGAGACATTTTTGTGTAACTTCTTTTGCGCAGTGATACCAAATTAGTTCCGTACTCAAACGCTTTTTCATATAGGCATGAAACAAATTCCCCTGCCAATCAGAATTCACGAAACTTAAATTGGATCATTTCCCGGAATGTCCTTTTTAACTTACTGGGTAACACAGAGAGAAAACAAGATCGATCACGTGTGTACCATTTGATAAATGAAGCATTTTATTATTATTTTTTTTTTTTCATTTTTAAAAGTTCTTGAAATGCCACGATTAGCAACAAATGTTAAATAAACCAAAAACATTTAAGCTAAAAAAAGATGTACGATTTCGCACGGTCAGTCTTTGTGTAAATAATATCTCGTAATTCTTGGCATTTTATCAATAAACAAACATCTTAAAGGCCCAATGGCTCTCGAAGGGACACAATTTCTCACCAAAAGGAATCCTAAAATATTAGTTAAGTATTAGTTAGTGTACATTACCCTCTATGAAAAATTTTAGAATAGGCCCGCTATGTGAGGATTTATCGAACAGAAGACGACAATTCAAATATAAAATAATTTTGAAATTTATTTTCGTTTTCAGTTCTGCAAAGCTTTTCGTAGCGGACACGTGACCTATTCTACAATTATTTATAGAGGATTCTGAAAGGATATAGAATACCTATTCGTTAGAAATTGTGTCCCCACTAGTGCCGTGGAGCCATAAAGAAATAGATAACTTACCTCTTAACTTTCTCTTTTCATACACCGAGATCAGAGAAAATTAAAGACAAAAGTCCTCGACATTTAACGCTAACACAATTCAATGTGTTTATTTACTACTTAAGGTTTCATTCAAATTTTCAAAGATGAAAGCTTTTAAGGCATTTAAAACCTTTTAAATCCTTTACTCCAAACAGAGGGTTTTGACCTAATAGTGATAAGCCATTTCAAATATCAATGTGACGGATACTTAGCCTATTGCCACAAATTTCAACATATCGACACGCTGAAGAAAATTGACTTTTAACATTATTGTCGCAAATTTAATTAACTTTTCATCTTTTTAATTTTTAATTGACGAATCGTTGCTGCCAATCAAACAATCAATCGACCAATCAAATTAGACATTTAGACCACATGTGAACTTTGAACTCCAACATTAGCTGACACTTGTGTGAAGCATTTTCGTCAGTTTGTCGATTTTAACGTCGTAACTACAACTTTTTCAAGGTCACCAACTGCCAATTGTACTTTTGTGACATTTTTCTGACCGTAACTTTGCAAAATAAAGGCCGTTTGATACCGTGGTGGTTCTTCCTATTGGAGATCATTGGGATTGACCAGTGAATCTGTTAATAGAAAAATTGCTATTCAAATACATTTCTTTAAACAAAGATTTCTTTTATACTTGTTTTCTTGTTGAGCACGAACGATAATTATCATCAACAAAAATAAGAATAAATAATTAGATAATGTTTTACGACTTAAAAGAAAATAAACTATGACAGAACATATCTAATATTCTAAGATGTAGCGTTAAACGTTTAAAAATAATGTTTAGGGGTCCTACACGAGAATAAATCATCACAAAGAAGTCTGTTTTGTATCGCAGTCACATTATTTTTGGCAAGATTCGTACACATGTTGCTCTTTTTGAAAGGTTGACTCTATGAGATTCAACATCACTTTTAACATTATTTAAGTCATATGATTGCGGCTAAAGCACCTATCCATAGATTGATGGTGTTTCTCACACCAGTTCTACCACTGCACCCTTTCCCAGCTTCCAGCTGCTATCCCACGTTGGTTTACAACTAACCGATCGCTGGCCCCGCCCACTTACCCAAATGGCCATGCCCACTGACTCCGACAGGAAGTCCCGCTTCGATTTTTAAAGGCGATATTTTGCAAAATTTACTGCAAGTAGCATGCAACAAAAAATAGAATACTTGGTTGGCGACCTAAACGCTTAAGCTGTAGTTACGAGGTTTAAGTCGCCAAACCAACAAAAAAGATTAACAAAAATGGCGGCCAATGTTGGAGTTCAAAACTCATTTCTGGTCTCAATGAACGATTGGTCAATTATCAATATCCATTGGGTATTCGCCGAGGCCGAGAATCGAACCCGGGACCCAATCATTGAGATTCCTAGCCGCTACTCACTACGCAACGGCCGTGCTAACCTTTTGAAAGAGAAACGCCAATAAGATAATTTAGTCTTTCAGGGAAAATGCTGCAATCTTTGTAAAAAAATGCAGATCAACTAAAAACAAAATATCAGGCTGAATTTATCTACGAAAGGTTGGATGTTATACGGATTGAAAGAAAGTGAAAGTTCAATATTTGTTTATAACAAGATAGCTCTAAAATCAGGACCTATTTCACAGTATAGACCTTTAGTAGTCAATAAACAGCCGGGCAACCTAATCGCTACATAAATCATACGTTATCTTCTTAAATAGAGACGGGCTCTACGATCTAGAAACCTTGTAATAAGGTCTTATTTACAGAAATCTGTGACCTGATTTGTGTTGATTCGAAAAGTACATGTTGTCTGAATCAGGCTGTAGTTACGAGGTTTTAGAACGATAGCGACGATATGTGTATCCGATCGCAATGCCTAATGTCACAATTTGATCAAGTTTCCCGCGATGCTGTCTACCCTGAAATATTCGAGTGTCATATTTCCCCGACTTTAGTGTAACAGAACGTTTGTCTTACAGAAACATTTCATTTCTATTATCTTGACTACGCGATGTTAAACCTATCATACACCACAGAGTTCAATGTTAAATACGTGCCGAAGATCCGTTATCTTTAGAACTACGCGTATAGTATCAAAATAACAAAAAAAATTAACTGTATAATAGAATTTGACCCACTAAAATCCGTATTGCTTCTTCTTTCAACATACAATTATAGTTTAATCCTTGTCATGCTAAATAAAATCTCTTCAAAAATTGCATGAAAATCAAAGGACTGATAAACCTATCTTTCAGAGGTCAATATTTAGTTTAAGTATTAATCTCGGGAATAATGATAATAAACAGGTGAAGTAGACTAAGATCAGACTATGCATATGTTCACGCTGATCTTGGTCGATGTCTCCTGCCAAAGCAGGGAATATTCCGGGTTCAGCATGACAAACGTTAAAATTAATTTTTATTTTATACACGCCACCAGCCCATTATACATACAGAATATTATGAAACGATGACGATACAACATCTTGTATTAAATTGCTTTGGGGTGCGGAGGAAAGTTTTGATATAACACGATAACGAAGGTTAAATGGAATATCAAATTTTCCTTCACAGCAAGAACCGGTATTTCTACATGTTTTTCTTTCTCCTTTACCATTTTGATTACATTTGTTCGCTACATAAAGGAAATGATATCATATTTGACCACCTTTTGTGGGACCGTATTTGATTCTATCCGATTTTGCCTATTTGTAATGTATATTCTTTACTAGAAATATGTACAAGGTATATATAAGCAGAGTTACTAAGTACCAGATCATACATAGAAACGTTTTCATTCTACAAGAATATGTCAATATTCCATTGCTTAGAGCAAAAACATAGTATGGCTCTACACATTGTATAGTGCTATACTATGTTTTTGTTCTAAGCCCTCGATATTCCTGTTATCAAAGGTTTTCATAGAAGCGAAAAGTACTGAAATATGACAACAGCTGAATTTCAGACTGGTCGAGTTGTTTAAAGGTTGACTATAAGAATCACAACTTTTCTAATTACTGGATAATATTCAGTGGACATTTTGAGAAACCGTAATTTGTTTGGTTACCGGCTATGTAAAAGATTTACTCAGAAGTCGGAGAAACGCTGACATTGAAACAAAGCGTTGAACTTATTCTCTATGGATTTATTCATTTAACGGAGTTAAACGCCACTTTATGCAGTATTTCAGTCATATCGCGACGGCTGGAGCACCTAACAATGGATTCCTGGTATTTCTCACACCTCTACTACCACTACATCCTTTCCTAGCCCCTCAGCTGCTCATCCCACTTAGGTTTACGATTTTCCACCCATTGGACAAATTTCGGAAAGGGATCGAGGACGGACCCAACGACTAAGATTCCTACGCGCTACCACTGAGCTATTAAACTATTATGATAGATATTCCAACATTATGTACAAATTCTATCATTTTATCAATACAAAAATGCCGGCCTACTTCCAAAGTATTGTAACTACATGTATATTGAAAACAAGCGACTTAATTTTCTCGGTTGAAACGATATTTTCATGGTTATACATTTTTCATGCGGTAACACAATGAAATTCGACTGAAATTGTTTATCTGATAGGTTTAAAAAATCTTTTAAATCAAAACCGAAATCATCAGGTGCAAGACGGAAGGTTAATCAAACACTCGATGAATCTAGTAAAATATAGGGCCGAACTGTTACCACGTTATGTTAAACATAATCGTAAACAAGAGCTTTATTGAATTTTCATTTAATCGTATATAATTCTATTGTCGATAACCGAGTTTACAGAACTTCTCTTTACAAACAAAATCCGTATTTTATGAGTCCATGAATAATGAATTCTGCAAAGAAACGGTGATTTATTTGTATTTAAACGCCCAAAGTATCTCAAATTATCCCTCAACCCAAGTAGTTTAAACTCAACTCAACATATATTTTGTTTACGCTCGGGTAAAGCAAGTATATAACAACCAGGAATGTATGGTTAGTCGCTCAAGCAGCCGCGAAATGACTGGAATACTGTTAAAAGTAGCGTTTAACCCCATACAAATAAAAAACGAACAAAAACAACAAGGTCAGATAAAATTCGACATATAAACGTGACTCGTCACGGAAAAGCGGATCATAATGAAGTTCCGGAAAACGGATAGTTGAAAAACAGATCAAATCTAGCGTAGGTCTATCCGGGTTGGATTTAAAAAAATAAAGACCCTGTTACACTGACAATAGTACACAAAACTATCGCAGTCTCGAAGCAATGATTTGTTTGGGTTGCATAAATATCTCTGTGATAGATTAAGCTTTTATCAACTTTTCCTACTGTTTATTTTTCTTTCGGACATAGATCACGTGATATTTTCATGTTATTGTTTTGAGTTTGTTATTATTTTGTGTGTGTTTTTGTTTGGTTGTTTTATTTTGTTTTGTTGTTGTTTGTTTTTAAAGCGGTGTTATTTTTATAAATTCAAAAATAAACTTTTTGATTAAATATTGTTGATAAGACGTAGAAACATTAACCTTTAATTGACTGCGTGGTATTATTTTTCTTATTCTGTTGGAAACGAAGTGTACTGGAAATTGTAGTTAGAATTACCCCCTTCATTCAGAAAGGTCCCGGGTTCGGTCCCCGCCGGCGGCACTCATTCTTTCCGACTATTTGTCTCCCACCAATGGGTCGATAATCGTAGACCTATGTGGGATAACAGCTGCAGGCTAGAAAAGGATGTGATGGCGGCACTGGTGTGAGAAAAACCAGGAATCTATTGTTAGGTGTTCCAGCCGCCGCGGTATAACTGAAAGATTTTTGAAAGCGGCGTAAAACCCCATTCAAACAAACAAAATCATTCAGAAAATCGGAACACTGACCTACAGCTAGCGCAGACTGACCAGGATTGACACTTTTCGTAAGCAGGACATGTCGGGACACATATTTGCGATGGGAGACAAAGATCGGACTCGATAATAAGCGCAGACTGATTTTAGGTTTGTCATTTGTTTTACGTCTAGTTGGAATGCGACAAACGTTGTGAGCTTATGGAGTCGCTCTCAAACATTCAATCCAGATGTAATTGATTCCCCGACAGAAAGAAAGAGAGAGCGAGAGAGAGAAGGAGAGAGGGAGAGAGGGGCAGTGACTTTAACCCACGGCGAGAAGCCTGGAGCTGGCTTTTATTGTTTCTTACCCTGGTGCCCTTGTGACGTCGGGTTTATTACAGTATTACAGTTTATACATGTATATAATTTTGACGATTTCTCTGTTGTTGTTTTTTTGTTGTTTGTTTTGTTTTGTTTTCCGGTGATTTTTAAGAGATAAAACATCGAAAAACTTGACGATCCATAAGAAATCATAGAATAAAGAAAACTCTTGTACATTTCAAGCAAATTGAGAATAAATTCAGAATAATTCAGAATAATGTGGCTTTCTTAGCCTTCATTTAAACTTCATCAGAATATTGGGGATACAATTACAAAATTATATAATTACATTATACATTTTAACAACTCCATAAAAGTTAAATACCGAGAAACTGGTAAAAATACACTTGGATACCTGCAAAACCCTTTTAATTTTGAATTCACAGTTTATTTGTTTGTGAGGGATTGATCATCGCTTGGACCATTTTCCGGTTATATTGCAGGAAAGGCGTTTGTTGAGTTATATACGTCTCAGATTTTGGTGCTGAAATGCAGTTCTAAAAACTCGTAACTATAGCTTTGATTAAGCTGCCCTTACGAGGTTTTAGAATTACACTGACAATTTCCCAAAGAAATTTTTGCGTATAACCGACGAGGCCTGAATCATCGGTAGTCACGGTTAATGGCGGATCCAGGATTTCTATAAACTTACCAATGGGGTTTTCTATTACAATAAATATCGTATTTAGCGACCACTCAAGGGGGGATCAAAAGTGGTCGCTAAAGAGAATGGTTGCTTAGTACAATTTTCTATGCCAAAGATACGTTTGGCTGATTCCATTGCATATAAAAAATATCACAGAATTATCGCTTAATGTTGTTTGGACATTGACACGATTCTATTGAGGTCCAACAATGGATTAAATTTTGATTTTACTTTTTAGCAAAATGCTTTCGCTGCTTTGGAGCTTTTGCTTTTAAATAAGGGGTTTCGATTATTATCGCTTAATGGACGCTGTCGTTTAAATAGAAGTGGTCGCTCAGATTGACTGTATTATCAAATTTATATAGAATTTCCTCGTGAAAATGAAATAATGATGCTAGAGAGGGGGTTCAAGAACACCCTGACCCCCTCCAAATCTGTGTAACCATAGTGGCACAGGGGGTTGCTTCTACAAACATGGCTAATAAGAGAAAAAGGACAAATTTAAAAAAAGAGAAAGTTTCCAGCAGAGGTCATCCGGAAAAGGTAGTTTGGAAATGAATATATTGTAATGCACAATGATTAGCTTAGGTCTACAGATAATCAGCCAAAAGTGTCTATCAAAAAGGAACGATACTTGTCGAGTGTTCTATATGATTTCTTTTCACTTGACAGCCTAAAAGTAGATCGAGGTTGATTTTTGATTCTTCGATTAACAAAGAACAATAATTTTAAACTGATCCCATCTAAAATATTTTGCGAGCGATGTCCTGTACCTGTTTTATGTGCGGTATAAACTATTCGAAAAAACAACACCTCTTCGATTTTGAACGGCGTTATTTTGCCAAAATTATGACAAGTAGCTTTAAACTGGTGGGTTGGTGAAGTTTCGCCCTATTCCCACACAATGATATATTTTGACGCCCCTCAAGAATAATAACTAGGAAAAAATTTGTAAAATTGAGAAATTGCTTGCAAACGTAATTTCTTCATTTTACGCAAATTTCTTTCTATCCAGAAAGTGGGGAAATTCTAAAAGTTCATAAACTTTAAATTGTCGTCTGCAATTCATTTCAATTTAGACCCGTCCCCAATTTTGTCTATTGAGAATGGGTTAAGTCGCAAAACAACATAATTCTTTAAATAAATGGTGGCAAATCTGGGAGTTCAAAATTCACTCTCGGTCTAAATGAATGATTTGATAGGTCGACGGGTAAATTGGAAAGTAACAGAAAAAAGTAAAATATTAGTATACTCGAATCGCCTCTGGGCCATCAAAAGATCGTAACTACAACTTTGTCATGCTGTAATTACAACAATTTGGCCATCAAAAGACGATTTGATAGGAACGAAGTCAACAAGGAACGTAAGGGGTGTCTCAAAGACTAATGTCACTAAAAAGCAGTTTGATTTATAAAGATACAAGGTTAATATGTACCAAAACATTCCAATATGTGAATGCGGGATTGATTGATTGACTGATTTGTTGATAGGTTGATTAATTAGCTGATTGATTGATTGGTTGATTGATTGATTGATTGATTGATTGATTGGGGCTTAACGCCACTTTCAATAGTAATCATATATATCGCGGAGGCTAGTGCACCTCTTTTCCACACCTGTTAAACAACAACTTTCTTTCCGAGTCGACAGCTGCATATACAACTTAAGCGTATTACATTGGAATGTTCGTTGGCTAAAACGGGGTTCGAACTCACGAATTCGAGGATTGAGAGCACAAATGCCTTTGCTAACCGGGCTCAGTTATCTGTTCTACAGATCAGCTCGTCCTCACGGTTCGGTTTACCAGACGGCACAATATAAACTTAGACGACTTTGTGGATGTTGTAAAATAAAATAAAGTGTTCCATTTCTACCTTTAAACAAGTTGTAATCGGGTGTTTTGTTGTTGTTGTTTGTGTGTGGTTTTGGGGGTTTTTTTGTGTGTGTGTGTTTTTTTTTTTTTTTTTTTTTTTTTTCTTTTTTTTTGTGGGAGGTGGGTGTAATGAGGTTACTCTAATTTGTTTACTTGTTTTGTTTGTACGGGGGGTTAACGCCATGTTTTCAACTGATTGTCTATGGGTGAGACACAAATAACGCATGTCGCCATGGCTTCTGTCAAATGTCGGAAAGAACTTTGACGAGCCGGTGTTCGAACTTACGCCCTCGAGATCGTGAGCGCGGCGAGCTAGCCGGGCTCGGCAAGACTATTTTAAGTAACCATGCAATTCATAGTTCATATATGATGAGAATAGTTTAGAAAATAAAAACCGATTGCGAGTCGTAATGTTTTCATGTTACAACGTTGAGAATGGTTTTTAGTAAAAATGGTCGAAAAAAGACTAATTTCAACTTGCATTGCGTATCGACAAATCGGTAAAAGTATGAATTAAATGCTTTGCTATGTCAATGAATATTTGATCAGCAGTTAAATGTATGTAGAAATTTTTATTTATCCTATCGTCGTTGGCGAGCAAAATGTTGTAACTACACCTTTTTTCAAGATGTAATTACTGCATTTTGCACGATCAACGTCATTATATTTCTGGGAGAAATATAACATTATATTAGTTCCAATATAAATCTAGATAACTTGTAAAAACAGTCTTGTTTTATACAAATATAGAAAAATTCCCCATTCTGTTATTATTTTATTCATTATATCTAGTTCTACTTATTTTGGTTCTGAATTATTCAAAAAAAAATGTTTAATTTCTGTATCAAAATCACAAACAAATTTAAAAAAAAAACAAGTTCAAAATATATACCTTGAATTGCAGTATAAACTATCCGTAAGAAACACCGTACTGTAATATTTACTCTGTGTTAATACAGTAAGTGATGTAGTTATATACTCGAGCGAGT
Organism: Fragum fragum; assembly: GCA_946902895.1. Lineage (NCBI taxonomy): Eukaryota > Metazoa > Mollusca > Bivalvia > Cardiida > Cardiidae > Fragum > Fragum fragum. Next base: position 1,471,840 of record OX336371.1, on the reverse strand, counting down.
CTTCAGGCGTAATTTAATCCCTGATCCTATTTCATTTTCATGGCTGTATCTTTTTTTACTGAGACAACTTGATAACACAAGTCCGTAGCGATTAGGATATGTGTCCTTGATTCTTCCGCTACAAGATTTGAGGGTCAAGGACATAGCCCCGCCCCTCTAGTACACAAGCGACCTAAACAACGCAACTTATAACTTGAATAAGTTTAAGTGGACCAAATCTCATAGGAGCAGAAACAATCGAAACGGATCGGGGCAATTGTGAATCTACAGGTACCACTGTTTTAACAAGTGAGATGGCTTTCTTTGTTTGGTTGGTTGGTTGTTTGTTTTAGTTGGTTGGTTGGTGTTTTTTTTTTTTTTTTTTTTTTTTTTTGTTTTGTTTTGTTTTGTTTGTTTGTTTTGTTTTGTTTTTTAAAGAAAATTCCAAATTTTGAAATGTATCGATCCTAGTAAAGGCCACGGCAAAGATGCAGTTGGTAGCGCGCCGGACTCTCAATAAGAGGTCCAGGGTTCGATCCCCGGTCGCAGCAAATATTCTTTTCGATATTTGTCTCCCACTAATGGGTGGATAATATCTAAAAGAAGGTTCACATACGTAAGGCGTTGCAAAAATGGTTTGGTAACCTTTGAAATTGAGAATGACTTTGGGGTGGAACTGATTTTGCTGGCCCCGCCTACTGTCTTTGCTGGCCCCGCCTACTGTCTTTGCTGGCCCCGCCTACTCTATTTCCTGGCCCCGCCTACTGACTTTGCTAGCCCCGCCTACTGACTTTGCTGGCCCCGCCTACGGTTATATTTTATTAGGGTAGTGCAAAGATACAGGACGAAACTGCTGAGAGCTCCAGCTGGTTCTTCACGTACTTGATGGATAGCATCGTCAGTCGGAGCCTCGCTTTAAATGTCACATCAGAAAGACAAATAGTTGTGTTAGTTGATATGGTCTGCCCAGGCCTCGCGCCTGTGAATCTGAGGTTGAAGTCAAGTGCTCTACCAACTGAGCTAATCGGGCTGACTAATTCGACATCTATCCATTCTTCCTTTTATATATCGGTAGGAATCAATTTTCTTAAATTAGTTTTGAAAATTAATGCTTGGAAATTAATAGATAAGAAGTTCCGTCGTTAATCTCGAGCTACTTTGTTGCCACACAATTTTTGACGGTTTCTGAAAGTGGATGAGAGGTTGACATTATGGAATTTTACGCCCTGCCTTTAACAAACAACGGTACCTAAAGAATAAAAAAAATGGTGAATCGAATGTTGAAAACAATTAAATACCGTCAGGCATAATGGTTTCCTTTTTTAGCGTGATTGACAAATCCATGTCCACTCAACTCCTACAGGAAGTTCAAATTAGATATCAAATTACATTATTTTGCAAAATTCATGGTCAATCACACGCAACAACAAGAGGGCCATTGGCCCTAATGCGCTCACATGAGTCGACGACCTTATCTTGTCCTTACTATAGTCTCAAATTAAACTAGAAAGACATTCTTATAAATTTTTAAGATATTTATGCCAAAAGTATAACGTTCCCATAGCAAGGACGGTTGTTATAAGATCTGACATAGTGACATAGTTTATCAACCCATGTGATCCGATATCGAATATGAAAGAGATAATGGAAACAAATATTCTTAACAAATATAAAGACCTTTGATAAAAATATTTTGCCTTATAGTGAACATAAGGTTTTCATAAAGTTTGAACTCGCAACCTAGTTTTTAGCCCCGTGTGAACAAATACATATTACTTGACTGAGATATCGTGGAGAAAAACATTCTGACCAACATTAAAAACAATTGGCCAAGAATGGGGTGCACACAAGGGTTCTCTATGATTTGACCTTTTGACCTAGTTTTTGACCCAAATGAATTGATGCCAAAATTGCCCGAGATATCTTACAGAAAAACATACCGACTAGCATCAAGATATTTGAGTCTAAAATATAGCATCCGGTAGATTGTACACAAGGTATTTCTCGGTTTGATCTAGTGACCTAGTTTTTTACCCCGCGTGACATAATGTTGAACTTGACCAAGATATCATGCAGGCAAAGATTCTGACAAAACAATCAAGACATCTAAGCTAAAAAAATATGGCCTGTAGATGGCAAACAAGGTTTTCGAAAGATTGGACCTAGTAACCTAATTTTGACCACACGTGATCCAATTGCAAACTTGTCCCAGATTACGTGCATACATAGATTATGTCAAGACTTTTAATATATAACAAGACTGGAAGTGTTCACGTGGCTTTTCTAAAATTTGGACGAGTGACCTAGTTTTTACTCCAAGTGACCCAAATTTAAAGTTGTCTAAGATTTCATGCAAACAAACATTTCGACCAAATAGCATGATATTTGAGCCATAAATAGGACATCTACAGAGCACATAAGGTTTTTCTAAGACTTGACCAACGGACGTAGTTTTTTTTACCCCGTGATACCATATTTTAGATTCAGTTGAAATCTCATGCAGACAAAGATTTTTTCCAAAAACCAAACCATTTGAGCCAAAAGTATGACCCTTAAAGATCGCAAAAGATTTCCTCGTGACCTTGTTTTTGACATATTTCTGTCTCGTCAAATATATCATGAAGAGAAACATTCTGACCAAAATATCAAGACATTTGAGTCAAAAATAGTTTGATTGATTGGTATTTAATGGCGCATCGAAAGCTGTGGTCGTGTAGCGCCAGAGAATTAAAAATATTTTAACATAAAACATAGAGAATAAAGGCAACCACAAGACATATAAAATGATAAATGAGAATTGAAACAAAAATGAAAATAAAGACATTCCAAACGCCTTTTACAGCATGCCAATTGTCTGTTCCAAAATATCAAAGCCAATAAAAGGGCCTCTAAAGTGCACCCAAGGTTTTTTCTACGATTTGACCTGGTGACTTATTTTCTACGCCATTTGAGCCAATAATGTGACCTCTAGAGTGCACACAAGGTTTTCCTAAGCTTTGACAGACCCGGTGGCCCAGATTTTGATCTCACGTATCCCATTTTCGATTTCGTTTGAGATCTCTCGTAGACAAACAATTTGACCTAGTTTCGAGACTTTTTAGCCAAAACTGTGACCTCTAGAGTGCACACAGGGTCAAAGTTGACGTCGGATGTCGGACACAGCCGGAACCACAATAGCTTACCATGACCTCTGCGAGGTCAGATGAACTAAAACTCTAAAAAGTAAAATGGTTCGTTTGACCCTTAAACGACGTAACTAAATTTGAACAAGCTGTATCTTTTAGTCGCGAAATAGCATAAACATTTAATTTCAAAGTTCACTTCCTTTCCAGATGAATGATTTGATTGGTCGATTGATTCTTTGATTGACAACAGCGCTCCGTCAATTTACATTTATCTAGTCCTGTAATAAAAATGGTAAGAAATAAGACTACAGCATTTTTTATTTTTTTAAAGTTTTTTTTAAACCCATTTCCACATAATGACACCTTAAACGCCCCTCAATATCAAATATTTGGAAAGCTTTGTGAAAATAAAGAAAATGCTTGTAACAAGCAATTTCTTCATTATCCACATTTTTTTCTACCCCAAATGACAAAGTTAATCAACTTGAAATTGTCGTCTGCAACTTCTTTAAATTTGGACTGGTCTAAAAGCAAATTGTGTGGGAATGGGTTAATAAGATGTTTTTTTAGCTCTTATAATACTGAGTCATGTTTAAATTGTGGTGAAAAGGAAGGACATTGCTGTCATAAGTTGTCTTCAATGAGAATACTACGGTACTCTCGCCAAATTAGGGTATCTACAGCCGACCCTAATTATCATACTCGGGACCACTTCAGTGGTAAGCTGTAGCTTTGCCTCTCGACTACGGACACCGAAATTCAGATTTAAAGAAAGACAAGGGGTTGCTTTTAGGTCGAGTCAGTCTCATTGGGTCCGTTTGTAGAGCTCTCGACTTCAAACCTTCATATCGCGGGTTCGATCCACAGGCTTACAACTACCTTACAAACTTACAAACTAATAGTTAAACCGAGGCCCAGTGTGACGAACACATTAAAGACAATGCGGGACCTTCAGCAATTTCGTACTGCAGCTTTGCACTATCCCCCCGTAATAACTAACTGCCTCCTAGGGGTGAGGCTGGGGTCGTTCATATACAAATGTGACACGATAACGACGATAAATAAATGGAAATACACTTCTTTCAATTTGGATCATTCTAAAATGTTGTTGTCAGGAAATGGTGTAATTGAAATTGAGGTATCAAATCGAATCAGCAATAAATAATGTCAAAATTACTATTGTTATTCAATGGAATCTCCTAGTTAACCTTACTGTTTTTGTAAAAAAGGGGTCCAAACAAACACATGTGGTAGCGAGTCTCGCGTTCATGTTCATTCGATTTATAACCCGTTGTACAGGGATGAGGAATTCCCATGCCCGACTTGTCCGTCGAGGGAATTACTTACTAGAGTGTGTTTCAGCATTTTCTTTGTTAACAACAATGTTTTCTCCAAATACATCTCTTCTTTGTGGACAAATTAATTCTTATTCTGTACGAGAAGTAAAAGTCATGTCTAACGTATCCGGGAACCAATGGTGAAAATCTGTTTGTTTTTTTGTTTGAGTGGAGTTTTATACCCCTTCCAACAATCTTTCAGTTATAGCGTGGCGGCTGGAGCACCTAACAATAGAATCCTGGTATTTCTCACACCAGTACTACTATTACATCCTTTCCTAGCCTCCAGCTGCTATCCCACATAGGTCTACGATTATCGACCCATTGGTGAGAGACAAATAGTCGGAAAGGATGAGTGCCGCCGTCGGGGATCGAAATCTGTACTGTTGTATATGATGCGCAATTCGGTTTATTAAACTGGGGGAGGATTTGAAAGTGCACATACTACGTGCACAACCCTAGACAAGCCGAGTAGTTAACACCCACCCCTCTCCATTTCACCCGTTATCACACAGCCATTCGTTTTCATATTCAACACCAATTACACAAAAGAAAACAGCACGGAAAAAGCAGAAAATGATCTACGTTTGCTTATCTTGCTATGCTTAACATACCGCATTTTTTTCCAGCTTTTGTCCACTTTTACGAATCTTCTGCAACCCTTTTTAAATTGAACCAGTCTAAAATGTCCTCGTCTGATAAGAGATTCAAAAAGTCACACGAATGCCCCTCAAATTATATCCAGCTTTCATTGATTACCAAACATTACGGACGGTCCATAAAAGGTCAAAAGGAGGCTAATTATTATGGGAGAAATTTCAAATGGTCATTTTGGATCATTACCCATTCACTGTAAATTGTTATTGTAACTTAATTGGCCTTGGGAATATGGCCTTTCGTTGAAATAGTTTCCCACTGTCCTACTGGTCACAAATAGTTTGCCATTTATTTTCAGATTTTACATTCTTAAATCATATTAATCAAATTCAATTTCATTAAGAACATAAGAATAGAAACAACGAAAATAAACACAAAAAATAGATGTAAGATCTCTGGCCTTGTAAATAAATAACGCTATTTATGGCAACAGTTTGTTGTCTTCTGTCTGTCGAAAAGGGACCTATTAAGAGACCCAGAGGTAGCTTCGAGTGTATCGGTTTTTTACACTGGGCACGTCAACCCATTACCAGACGATACGATTTTAGATTGAAAGAAGTTTCAGACGACAATTGAAAGCCTATGAAATTTTAGAGTTTTTCAACTTTCTGGAAATTAAACATTGTGCAAAATGAAGAAAGTGCTTGTTACCAGCATTTTCTTCATTTTACACAATGTTTTCCTGATTCCTTTTTCTTGAGGAGCGTCCGAAAGCGTCATTATGTGCAAAAATTAGTTAAAATCGGAACGAAAGGGTTCTATTGATACAGGAGCTAGAGGCGTGCGTATGGACCCGAGTTTCTCGGTATCCTCACGATTCATACTTTATATGCATAGAGGTCAGAAGGACCCGAATCCTACAAGCACACAACCGTACAGTTGTATCTTGCCAATGATATAAGCATGCGACAGACCAGAAGCGATGCAGGGGAAAATCACGCCTGTGATCGGCGTGTATTTATTTATCGTCGCGAACGTAGCAAATAACCAAATGAGCGACGCCTAAGAAAGTAGTGTAAGGATGCAGGGCGAAACTGCTAGGAGCCCTGCGTAATTCTTTAAAGTGTAAAGCACCGCCACGCGCGACCTCGGTTTAACGTGCAACTCACAACGCAATTTCCGAGTCTCGAACCCGCGATCTCGAGGTCTGAAGTTGAGTGCTCAAACAACTGAGCTAGTTGCGCTGTGATCGACGTGTGTTGTTCTGTTTATTTATCGCCGTTACCGTAGCAAATGCCCATATGAGTGACGACCCAGAAGACGGTAAGTTGTCACGAAAGATGGTGCACGGGTACCATCAAAATTCACAAACTCAAAATTGTCTTCTGCTTTCAATTTGGACCAGTCTAATCATTTTTCGTATTGGAATGAGTTATAATTTAACGGATGTCTAGCAACGCCCCTGGCAATACGAGTACTGGTCGTCAGAAGATCGTGGATGTCTACAGAGCACAGAGTTAACACTTGGATTAGACTGTGCTGGCACACCAAGCTGATCTGAGTCTTCACTAAGCAAGTACACTGTCGAAAATGTCAATCGCAGTCACAAACAATAATAATCTTTTGCTGTAGAATGTCAGATTTTTAATTGTAACCTTTCTTTTAAAATTTTAGACTCGTCCTAATTGAAAGAGGTTGCAGACAACAGTGAAAATTGGGCGCAATTCGAAATTAATTCATCCTCTATGGTAGAAAATATTATGGAAAAAGGAGAAAAACGACTCTAACAAGCAATTTCTTCTTTTTACACAATGTTTTCTCAGGTACGAAATCACATCGACGTAGAACCTCGAGGTTTGAAAGGAAAGGGTTAAATCGCGAAATTTCCGAAAAATATGTGTATCCGATTGTTATCAAATTAAATCAACTTTTCCATCAAAATGGATATCGTTAATTTGACATTTTTGTTAAGAATGTGTCATTTGTCACGTATATTATATTACTGCGGCATAATGTTACTAAAGTCCACTGTTTTGTATCTATTTTAAATCTAATCCACACAGCGGGGTCTTTGAGATTTTGACAGGGCGAGAATTAGGTCTGTCACATTGGTTATTTACCGACAATTTTTATGAGTAAAATTTGGGTAATTTTTGTTCCAATTACAGAGAACATTGCCTACTTTTTCATATTCCCGAATCAATGATACTGTTGGGATATATTGTTAACCCGTTCCCACTCAATGACATTTTTAGACGCCCTAAGAAAAAAGCTTTGGAAAAATATTGTAGAAAATGAAGAAATTGCTTAATTATCCACACTGGTTTCTACCTCTAAAGTGAAAAAGAACATGACTTTTGAAATGTTATCTGCAACTCTTTTCAATTTGGACTAATATAAAATTTTGCGTCTGGTAATGGATTAAGTCGGTGTTCGTATGTCCAAAAACCAGCCTGCCAATCTTAAGATGCATTTCGTCAGATTTTTTGGAAAAAAGAAATACACAATTATTTGATTGCAATTTATGCAGTTTTCCCTTCCACAAGAAAAGCACGTAGTTTCCATTTTGTGGACGAATAGTGTCTTTAAATTGCAATAAGCTTGATTTAATACGAAAATAAGACCACAAAGTATCGATAACCTTTAAGAAAAAAGAAATTATTTTTCACAATCCAAACAGTATTTTACTACTCAAACCAGTGTCTTTCTTTGGTACATTTAATGAAAAAAAAAATATATGAAATGGCTAAAGTTTTGGTCCAAATTCTAATGGAATGCACATTTATCATATTACAAGACGTCAAAACTTTAGACCGGTCCCAATTCAAAGATGTTGCAGACGTCAGTTTTAGTTGATGAAATTTTAATATATGTTAGATTTTTGTTGTTTTGTCTTTTATTTATTGTTGATGTTGGGCTTTTGTTGTTGTTGTTGTAGTTTGTTTGTTTTGCTTTTTGTTTGTTTGTTTTTTCGCGTGCGTTGGTGTTTTTTGTTTTGTTTTGTTTTCTTTGTGTGTGTGTGAGGGTGTGTTGCAAGAAACATTGTGGATAATGAAGAAATTGCTCGTAACAAGGATCTTTTTTTATTTTCAACAATTTTCTAAAGTTTTTTTTCTATGGGGTGTCAAAAAAGCGTTCAATTCTAAAGAGCAAAAGTTTTTGTTGATGAAAAAAAGGCGATTTTCAAGCAAACGCTTTCCCCCCCCTTTTTTTGCCTTCAAAGGACGCTTTATAGGGTGGAAATACGCTGTTATATACATGCACGCATCAGACTCCCAATTTTCAATCATGGGATACCATGTGTTCGATTCCAGATGGCGGCACTTATCTTTCCGACCATTGTCTTTCACCAATGGGTGGATAATCGTAATCCTAAGTGGGATAGCAGCAGGAGGCTAGGAAAGGATGTAGTGGTGTGAGAAATACCAGAAATCTATTGTTAGGTGCTCCAGCCGCCGCGATATGGCTGATATACTGTTAAAAGCGGCGTTAAACCTAATCAATCAATATACATGTACATGTTAACAGTTTGATATAATGCTATGTACGTTAGTAGACTACCATCTGTTTAACTGAAGTTCATTTCTCTACAATAAATTAGATACAAGATAAATATTTATACAGTATAAGTACGCCAAATAGATTTTTAGTACAACTGGACATGAGCCACTTTGTAGGGTAAAACTGAACCATTTTGGATGACCAGGGGACTTGTCTTACATTTTAGCAATTTAGGGCCCTTTCATAAAAATTTTAGCCAATTTTCTCCGTCTGTATGAAACACTGTTTGAAAATAAGAGCAGTCTAAATACATGTATTCAAAAGATCTATAACTTTTATTCTAGATTAGTTTGAATATTTCAGTCCTATCTAGAATTTTTTTGGTTTACATCATAACGCTTGAAACGCGTAATCAATCACCTCTTAAAGCTGTCATTGTTATAACAAAAAAATCTTTAATGAAATATTTAATATCTAAAGGGAAAAATCCGGGGAATTCACTTAAATGTTTTGATACGAGATCAGATGCAACCACACTCAAGCCAGCATAATTAGCCATCTGTGTAAGGTTTAAATATATTTATTTTACATCGATTGGGATACAAAATCTTAGATTTATCCCTCTCGATCTGCTTCCTTGAAAGTTTACCAATACTCGCACCGAATGTGCGGGCCAATGAAAGAACAAAGATCGATAGCTGCTCCCAGGAATCGAACTCGGGACCTCTTGATCAAGAAGCCGACTCTCTACCTCTCGACCACGAGAGGCCCACGTGCCTTAGAGAATCACTGTAAGATATCCACGTGACATATTGCTGTATACAGATACTGTATAAGAGCCTAGGCGAGCCACCATATGACAACCTGTATAATAGACCTGTGTATTATACAAGCAGAGTCGTCGTTCCTTACTCTCACCATACATCGCTAATGAACCGGAATGCCATGGAGAGAGCTAAGTAAGTCACTATGCGATAAATCCGCGTCAAACTATTAGTAGAAGTCATATGTGGGATGAGCGGCTGATGGCTCGAATAGAAGATTCTGGTTGGACTGGTTTCGGAAATGACAGGAAACCATAGGTATGTGTACAAGCCTCTGGGCTACAACTGAAATTCTGTTGAAAGTTTATTTTAACTCCGTACAATGAACACGCTTAAGAACGATATGCTGGAAACTGAAAGTGACAAGAGCAAAACAAAATCATTCTTTTCCCAATGCAAACAATGTATTTAAGCGTCTGAATTGAAAAGTTTTCACGGTTTGAACATTTACTCCCATGGATAAATCTGATAAGTCGAAATATGGATACTCGAATCATTACAGTGGACTCCGCCATATACGAGGATGGACCATACTTGTTTTACTGCCTACGATTAAGAAATGATGAGAATAGTTTTGTTTTCATCGATGTATGAACTTAAAAACGTAATCACACTGTATGAATACACACAATAGATTCGTACATTAGTGTGATAAAGATTTTATTCTCATAACTCAATGAAAACAAAAAGATATTATCTTCATTTCTTATGATCAATGACACAAAGGCAAACAAATACTTTAGTTTTTAGTAAAACTTTATAGATTTACTTTTTCGCAAGCATACAGATTAGTTGCGTACTCAAAATTTTGCTTATGGATGTATTAAAAAACTCAGCCAATCAAAACTGAAAATTTGAAGTATTGTATCATAAAATAATAATATGATAATAATATCTTGAATTGATTTTAAATATGATAGCACCAATGTCAAGACGACGTTTGTACACCAACCTTAATAATGAGATAGACAAGTGCTCATATCAATAACAAATTTATCTTGAAATTGAGACGGACTTATATACAAACCTCATTAAATTAGGCTTCTTGCAACAGATGTAAAACATAACAAAGTTAATGAAAATGTTCTAGCGGTATGGACGGAATTTGGGGAAAATATTTCCGCCAGCCAGCTGGATTTCAGGTATGATAACTAAAGGTGACCAAGTGTTATTGTGGCATGGATTCTAAACAATAGAGTAAAACTTTAAACAATGGAATATTAACCTTCTAGACCTACAGAATGTTACACGCAACACAACAAAATAAGTATCCTCAATACTGGTAAAACTGGACAAAAGACAGTTAACCAATTCCCACACATTCTCTCCTTTTTACGCCCTTCAAGAAAAAAAGCTTTGGAAAACATTGTGGACATGGAAGAAATTGCTTGATTCAAGTAATTTCTTCAATGTAAACAATGTTTTTTTTTCCCCAAAAGACAAAGCATTTTAGAATCTCATCATCCTAAAATTGCCGTCTGCATCTTCTTTCAATTTGGACCAGTCTGAAATGTTCTTGATTTGGAACGGGTTAAACTTGTATGAAGCTAAGGACGGCAAAATTGTGGTCGATTAAGAGAATGGTCCATTATTTCCCTTTTTGTGACATACATGAGAGATAGGTTCCACTGCAAACATCAATCAATACAGGATTGTTTTCGTATGATAATCCTATATTGATGGGACCCGTTAGAATAGTCTCATTAAAATGATTATGAAGAGGTTCACCAACATAGGGTTTTATTATTGTTAACTGTTTCCCTTTTTTAGGGTGGGGGGCGTTTATATTATGTTTTTAGATTAGGAAATTCATTGCTGTCATTTGATAAAAGTGATCGCTCAATAGAGATGGTTGCTTGGGCAAGATTGACTCTGTACGTGAATGTAGAACGTAGAACACATGTATCTTCTTCTTTTATTAAAATATTGAACATTTTCCTTCATTTTAAGTTTTATTCATCCCGTGACCAATTAGTTTATTGGGTATAGAAGTAGCACCGTATACGGCAGACATGGTGGATAAAATTCGATGTACGGGCCAACAATAAACAGCTTACGTGAAATGAATATTCAAACTAATTGTGTGTTTGAATGGGATTTACGCCGCTTTCAACAATCTTTCAGTTATATCGCGGCGGTTGGTGCACCTAACAATGGAATCCTGGTATTTCTCACACCAGTACTACCATCGCATCCTTACCTAGCCTCCAGCTGCTATCCCACATAGGTCTATGATTATCGACCAATTGGTGAGAGACAAATCGTCGAAAAGGATTAGTGCCGCCGTCGAGGATCGAACCCGGTACCTCTAGATTGATAGAATATTCAAAACTGATTTATTCTGATACCAAAAAGTCTGCACTTATTCCTCTTTCCACCTAGCTACACGTATATGAAGCGTTGTGTCCAATTAAATTTGAACATATAGAACATTCCTTTCGCGTAAACAAAAGATCAAACGGCCTAAATTACTTTCATTCAGAAACAATATGGCGCATGTTTACTATACAAATACCATGCGTACTCGGAATATGAATGTCATGACGTCATCACGTTTTATATTACGACAGGTGGGGAACGAAAATAAGATATTCGTTGAAAGGGGTAAACCACGGGGTCAAATTGGAAAACTGTGCTTTGTATGCTTTTATTTTGCTATTTCATAGGGCAGGGTGGAATGTCTTTTTCCCCTATGCAGCGAGATGCGAATAAAATGTGTTGAATTGTAACTATTTAGAGGATATCAAATGAATGGTCATTAAATACTGAATTTATTTAACGAGTCATTTATATGCAGATAACAACAAGTTTTTATCGAGGTTTTATCTGTTTTAGATGACGCGGTTAATAAAGTTGGTACTTAATGAGCATGATTTTGATATTCTGTTTATCATATGATATGAAGATTTTGGACAAATCGAAAAAAAAACGCATTTTTTCGATTTGAAATATATTCCGTGTAGCATATATTTTCGTTGATAAAATGACGTAATTTTTCAGCATTACGTGACGTCATTTTCACAGTATCGTAAATGCGTTATCATACCCTTCAGTTCATTTATATAGTTATCACACTAGGATAACATCATCCAAATCAAAAACATCCTATAGATTTATTGCACACTGTAGGTCATATTTTAACCCATTACCAGACGACAAAAATTTCAGACCGCCCCTAATTCAAAGAAGTTGCAGACGATAATCTTAAGTTGATGAAATCTTTTAAAACTTTTGTCATTTTGGGTGGAAAGATTGAAAAACATTGTGGAAAATGAAGAAATTGCTTGTTACAAGCAATTTCTTCATTTTCCACAATGTTTTTCAATCTTTTATATTGAGGGTGGCGTTAAAAAGCGTCACTGTGTAGTAATGGGTTAAATTTTGTAATCCGTTTACCTTCAAGCAAATTTTGATGTTAAGCATCATTGTTTGTATCCATCATCCTTTGGGGTTGTATGAAGTTTAACATCTTGCGTAATTACAGTAATTTGAAAATGAATTATACTCATTTGCATACCAAATTAGTGGGTAGATTAAAGATTGTGGCGATGCAACTCAAGCATGTGGATAAAAAACCCTTGCGGTTTTAAAACCGATTTCGAAATATACTCGCATAATCACATCTTTAAAGGGCATTAAATCTTTCTTTGGCTCTAAAAAGATGTCAGTTCTAAAAGTGAAGTTTTTGTTCAGCACTAGCCACAGACATAAACTTGAATTGAAGATACACAATTTGATAATAACATGGCATATGTTATCAGTCCAAACAAACATCTTTGGAAAAGAATAAATAGACGGTGATCTTTTTACTCTCTTCATGCCGATCTTAATATTCCTGTTATTGCAAGAGATATAGACAAAGATCAGCCTGCACACATGTGCAGTCTGATCTTTGTCCATACCACTTGCTTGTCCCTTTTAAGCCAGAGTTGTTTATGAGATCAATTTTCAAAATAGATATCAACCCACTGTTATTGCTTTCCAGTGCATTGAGCCCTTTGAGTTCAAATTAATTCTAATTTTGGGATTTTATACAGCCTGATAAGGGGTAATATTATTTATTCTCTCAACATCTAACAGCAGTCTGTTCTCCGGGCTAGTATTCACCGAGCTGTTTAAACCAACGTTTTGGGGTTTCTTTTCAAGAGGTTCTGACTGGTAGACACGTTTTCCGTCCAATCAGAACACTCGTTGTGAAAACCCGAACATGCATATAAAACTTATTTGTGAATTTTAGCCCTGATCTTTTATATATACCCTTGAAGTTTCTCATTTCTATCTGGAATGTTTGGTTTAAATTCTAATTACACGACTACATTAACCACATTTTTTTCATAAAAAAGTTAATAAGTTACATAAATATCAAAAACTACGAATTGTTCATTTGATTGCGACTCTGATTGATGGATCGCGGCTGTCAATCAAGGAATGGATCGACCAATGAAATAACTTCTTTAGACCAAAAGTGAACTTTGGCCTCCGTCTTGAACGGTAGTTAAGTGCAGCATTTTGTTTGTTTATCGCTTTAGACTAACCTGTAGGTCGCCATTAAACCGTTACATGGTATTGGACATAACTTTTGCAAAATAACGCCGTTTAAATATCGAAGCGGGACTTCCTGTCGGAGCTGAGCAGAGGAGTCAGTGGGTGTGGCTACGATTATCCATTCAATCAATTCAACTCATTCAATTCATCACTTTATAAACCGCTACCGCTATGAAAATGTCTATGTGACAAGGTAAAGAAGTTAAAAATATAATGATGTAAAACAGTTTAAATATGTTACAATAAAGCAGGTCACAAGATTCAAATTGCAGACATTGGATATTCCTTGTTAGTAATATAACACTTCCTTGATAACCCGAGTCTGCTTTAGTTTCAAAGGAATGTTTTCGGGTGTAAGGGATGATGTAACACATTTTTTCTAACCATGAAATACCTTGTGAACCTCGGCCGAACAATTGACCAATCGCTGACCCCACCCTCTGACTCCGACAGGAAGCTCCATATAATTTTTTAACAGCGTTATTTTACAAATTTTATGGCCAGTAGCGTGTAACAAAATAGTAAAATCGTTGATTGGCGACCTAAACGTTGTAACTACAGTTTGGTTGTGAGTTAAAAGCACAGAAAACTGATTTTTTATGCAAGAAATTTAATTATAACTCGATTTTCATAAGACTAAGTGAACTAAAAACTAGAATGGTCACATGCGGACTTATACACACACCCCACTAGCACTCAAGTAGCACAGTTGACCTTTGACCTACATTACCCAAAAGCAATAGGGGTCCTTGGGTCATAGAAAACAAAAATTTCAACGCCCTAGGTCATATGGCTTATTAGTTAGAACACGTTTAAATCAAATTTTAAGTGTGATGCCATTTGTCTTATCATACTTTGATTCTAAAATTTTCTCCGTTCTTTTATACTGCTCTGATATTTGGGGTCTATTTACACTGAATTTTCTGAGAAAGTTCAATTATACGCATGTAAACGATATATGAATGCTTCCCAAAAATCTGTCAATTAGGCGATCCTTGGTGATTGTGCAAGATACCAAGTTCATATTGAAGCTTCTAAAAAATGTATTAATTTTTTTTTTTTTTTTTTTGATAAAACTGATAAATATGACAAATGATCGGTACATCAAAAAATGTTACATGTTAAAGTTACTTGATGAAAGGGGATTTAGAAACTCGGTCTCAAAAGTCTGGACAAATTTTGATGAAATGGATTTGGTTACGTTTGGGAGAGGCAATCTGTGAGTAATGTGAAACATTTTCTTGTGTGTTACAAGAATAGACTTTAGGATCAATTTATCCAACAATGGTATGGATATTGTAAAACTAGTGGTAAATTGTTATATTATTCTAACTTCAAGAAAACTTTCTCCCGTGAATGTTATCTTGGTTTGATATATATTGTTTAGTTTAGAAAAAACTTTGTTTCCTTTCGAACATCTGAACACAATATAATGAGAGAAAAATGTCGCCAATTTAATACCGATAAAATTTTAGACATTTTTTATATTCTGATAATATTGTGAAATGTGAATACCACTTTGTCTTGATATGTCCGCTTTATGGTGAATTGCGTAAACAATTTGTTAGCAAGAAATATTTCACTAATCAAAGCATTCAGAAATTCTACATATTAATGACCAAAAAAGAAATAACAACTCTGCAGAATCTTTCTATGTTTTTATACTATGCATCTGAAAAAAGAAATACCACGGTTTTCAATGTCTATAATCTACATTATATTCATGATAGAATAACCTTTTGTTACATTAATGTATGAGTATATTTTGTATATGGACCGGTGGCCCATATGCACTAAAATAAAGAATTGAATACACACACCACTTTGTCACTCAAATGGCACCTTTGACCAACATTACCCAAAAGTAATAGGGTCAGAGATAACACATGTATAAAGTTTCAACTTCCTAGGTCAAATGGCTTATGAGTAAAAGCACGTAAACGGTTTTCAATCAAACTTCAATTGTGACATTGACCCTTGACCTACGTAATAAGGACGGACGGACAGACATGGTAGAACCAATATACCCCCCCCCCTACTTCATAGATTGTGGATAAACATTCAGCTCGCCCATGTTGGTTTACTAACTTTTCTATTGCAGAGTTGGTTCAGATTAGGACAATTCCAATGTTTCCGACAGGTATCTAATGTGCATTTTTGCAGTGTCAATTTCTATCTCAAACTTCCCAAATAACACCGTCTGTATAATAAAACGGGTCATTAAAACCAGTTAGCTAGCATCGTTAAACATCATGTTTGAAATGACGATACTTTTTTTAAGTACTTTCTATTTAAGTTTATGTGCACAAACGTATAAAATGGTTCCGATGTGTTCAAATTTCTTCAAGAAGACATTAAAATAGACCTTTAACATTCCTCCGAAAATTAATCCATGAACCATGAACCAATAACAAAACGAAAGAAATAACTGGTCCGAACTGAAATATATCGCAGACGGCAATTCAAAATGTAAATTTGAACCCTTTACTGATTTTATTGTCGTTCTTGTTTTGTTTTGGATTGTTTGGGAGTTTTTTTGTTTTTTTTTTTAAAGTTTGGATTAGTCCGAATTCAAAGGGGTAGCTTACGGCAATATAAAGTGAGAACAATTCAAAAAGTAACAATCCTATGTCAGAATATATTGTGGATAATTGTAAAAGGCAATTTCTTCTTTTCCACATTGTTTTCTCATGTATTATATTAAAGTGACGCAATAATCAGTGACTGTACGTGAAAGGATTAAACAACAAAATATTTAGATTTTGATTTGAATAGGGGTTTAATGCCACTTCAGTCATAACGCGGGGGCTGGAACACCCAACCATAGATTCCTGCTATTTCTCACACCAGTACTACCACTACATCCTTTCCAAGCCCCAAACTGCTCATTTCACTTTGGTTAACGATTTTCCAACCATTGGCGGGAGACAAATGTAAGAAAGACTATTTTCCTCGACCAGGGGTCGAACCCGGGACTCCATGACTAGGAGTCAGATGCGCTCATAAAAATATTTAGAAATACAGCGCCAGTTCGCAGAGATTTAAGACGTTGTTTCCAAAATTATTTACGAATATCGGCAATGTAGGCCAATTGATATTACAATTGGTATCGATTACTCCATTGGGAGTTGATAATATCACGTATCTAACATATTAATTAGTTTTGAAGTACCTGATATTAGTTCGGATGGCCATGACCCACAGTGCATAGATGACCCGTCACGGGAAAAAAGGGGCAATCCATGAACATTCGGGAAAGCCCGGGTCTATTGTTCATCTATCTTGTTTACTTATTATATTTTTTTGTCTATTATTTCAATTATTATTTTCTATGTAGGGAAAAACAAACAAACAAAAACAACAAGTACAAATGACACCATACTGATAATTAATTTTATCTGGGTTGGGTTCTTTTCATTTAGCAAATTAAGATAAAGCTTTCTGTACACCAAGAATTCAACGTATCGTAAGAATTCTTTTTTTGGGTAATTAAACCCTCAATTTTAGACTTGTCCAAATTCAAAGGTTTTGGAGACAAAAATTCAAAGTGGGTTAAGTTTTAAAATTAATCATTCAGTAGGATAGAAAATGTTGTAGAAAAAAGAAGAAATTGCTTGTTACAAGCAATTTCTTCTTTTTTCTACAATTTTTTCTCAACTATAAAATCACAGGGAAATCACAGGGAACAAGGGATTGAACAGGAAACGGTTAAGCGTTCTAAGCATTTCTTAAGCTGGTAGACCTGTCGACGTCGAATGTTTTCATTTAAATCATAGCCTAACTCATTCTGTGCGACATTTCAAGGTGTTCATTTGGCGAGACCTTTTATCCCGACGAAAAGAATCCGCCTCAGAAGTATTTGAAAAAATGCTTAAAGAAAATTAGACTGCTAATACTTTTAAATATTCAAAATTGTAGGTATATAATAAACGGAATATAATGATGTAGTATTGATCTTAAAACTAAAATTTGATTCTCGCCGCGAAGGCAAACTTTTACACGCAGCTCGAAACCAATACAAATGTTTCGTTCAGAACTTTGTTATGATATTCCCTGTCTTTTGCCAATGAGTACAAGAATGCACTAATTAACTAAATATCAGACACGGATAAATGCTCGCCATATTTCCTAGATTGACCTTCGTTAATACAAATACCTTCAGTACATTCTTACAAAGGTCATTACGTAAGTATATTGACCTTCTGCTTCGTTCGCGCCTTTACCCAAGTAAAGCGGGGTGTCATGAGTTTCGCTAAGAAATCATATTAGTTTTTTTCCCATTCTCAGATAATTCCTACTTTACTTCTTACTTCCGCATGAAAATAATGTTGGAAAACATTGTTAACATAGAAGAAATTGCTTGTCTGAAGCAATTTCTTCGATGTCCACAACGTCTTTTATTAAAAAAGACGAATTTTAGCATTCCATCACCCTAAAGTTGTCATCTGTTTCTTCCTTCAATTTGACCTAGTCTAAAATTTCGTCATGTCGGAATGAAACAAGAAATCGGCGGAATTCTGGAATTTGTTCAATTTTAGAGTGTTGCTAATTCAAAACTCGGCGTTATGATGTCGTTTTAATTGATGAAAAATGGTCGGTCGACTTTAAAAGCCATTCCAATTCACCCGAGCAAACCTTTTCACGCCAGTCAAGAAAACTGCTTAGAAAAACTGTTGTGGACAGTGAAGAAATGGAATGTTATAATTATACAGTTTCTTCATTCTCCACAATGTCTTATACCCAAAAAGGTATATATTTATTTTAAAGAAAATTATCAACATGAATTTCTCAAAAGTAACATCTTTCAATTTGCACCAGACTAAAATGTTGTGTGGTCATAGAAAAACTCTCGAAGTATATTGATGATATCCATGGATGTAGGTACAATATCCTCTAATAACAAAGATAATGTTTACCCTTTCCTATATAAACCCGTGATTTTACGTCACTGAGATTTCATACTTGAGAAAACATTGTGGAAAAAGGAGAAATTGCTTATGATAAGCAATTTCTCCTTTTCCCACAGTGTTTTCTACCACATAGGATGGTTTTATTTGGAATTGCAGTCTGCATCCTCTTTGAATTTGGACCAGTCTAAAATTTAAAAAAAACAGGAGTTCAGAATCCCTTTTCTTTGTAGAATGTTAGTTTTATTTGGTGGCCCAACCTGTGAAATTTGCTATAATGTATCGTCAAAAATTATTCAAATAACTGTCATAAAAAGGTTCATGTTATTACAGCATTTTTACTTAAACCACGTTTTACATATCATTTATGAAAATCTAGTACAAACCCGGTCGTTTATAATTCATTCTACTAAAATGGAAAAGTATAACTTTTTATTAGTGAAAAAGAATCTTCGAAGAAAAGTGAAAATTTTAAGTATATGATAACACCAATATGTTCCAATTAGTATTTGATGGATAACTGTCACCTTCATTGTGATGGATACGTAAGAAGTTTCATTTTCTTTGTGATAATTATTGTGATGATTATCAGTCACTGACTGATATTGAAGAAAACAATTCTAAAAATAGAATTTTTAAAGAATGATGACAATCCGTCACTGACATGGGAAAATGATGACAATAATTCGCCACAGGTATTGGAATTCTGAATGATTACAATTATATCTAAAACCATGATAAGCTTTTAAAAAAACATGATCGATAAGTGCGTTAATGAACTACGTGTATATATGCATTGTGTTTGTGAATTATACACCGCTTTCATTCTTGTTGAAGGGATTTGATATATTTTACATAGGGTACAAAATCGGGGATAAAATTCATTTATTTGGAATAATTAAATTGTGACGATTTTTACCGTCACAATAGGAGTTGACGGTTAGCCATTATATACTGGACTGATCGTTACAGATACTTTTTTCACTTATTAGAAGATAAACACAGACTGTTGAAAACTTGATAAGAATCGAAATTAGTAAAGCATCATCCATAATTTTGGTAACGCAATGTTTTAGAGATTAGTCTATACGAAAGGTCAACGGGTTATATGAAAGAATATTTGATCTCAGCGTTCGACTAATGTTTTCTTTCAAAATTTTCTGCGAACTTAGGAATTTCATAATAATAACCTGTAGAATCGTCCCGATTACAAAACGATCACAACTGAAATCGAGATACTCTCTGATAAGGATATAAATAATTAATGATCTGATAAGGATAAAAATAATTGTTGCATCCACCAGATAATTTGAAAATTCATTTTCAGGGCCTAAGGATTAATTTATACCCCCCCCCCCACACACACACACACAGGGAAAAGCCATTTCACCACACAATTTCAACCAAATCCTATAATAATTGCAACTGCCAATAAAAGAATCTGTGGAGCAATCAACTCATTTATTTAGACTGGAAGTTAACTTTGAACTCCAACATTGACCAATGTTTTTGAAGCATTTTGTTTGTTTGGCGGTTTAGGGGTTCAACAGCCATTTTGCTCTTTTGTTACATACTACTGGCTATAGATTTTGCAAAATAACACTGTTAAATATGGAAGTGGAACTTCCTGTTTCAGCCAATGGGAGTGACCAGGTGAGTCAAAGGGCGGAGCCAGTGTTCGTCAATTATGCGCTTATCTCAATTTTGACGTTGAGTTTGTGTAGCGTTCATTCTACAATCGTTCTTTCTTAAAAAGTTTATCCAGAACCTGTAATTTTTGCAATCGACACGACGTTGGGATCCTCGTCAGGTGCTCTTATATTTCACTTTCCCTAGACATAGAATATTATTATTACGTTGGCAAATGCCAGATCGCAAGCCCCGCCCTCTGACGTCACTGGTCCAGCCCCCGACTTCACTGTCCACGCCCATTGCCTACGCCAGGAAGTTCCACTTCGGTATTGAATAGCATTACTTCACAAAAAACTATGGCGAGTATTAAGTAACGAAAAAGTTAAATTTTTAGTTTGCGATCTAAAAGTCTTTAAGTCGCCAAACCAACAGAACAGCTTCGCATTAACATTGGCCAATGATGGAGTTCAAATTTAACTTCCGGTCTAAATTGATGATTAGTGGTCAATTGATTCTTTGATTGACAGCTGTTATTGCACAATTTTCTTACGAGTTGACCCGATGATGTTCGATGTTTCAAAAACGGCGAATTTCACATACATTGTCTTCAGAAAATTAAGAAATTTTCCGAACCTGTTAATTAGCGTTGAAGACACAAAGAGACTAATTATCATCAATTATGTATTGTAATTGTCTAGGGCTTCTACAAATTGTAAGAATAACATTTGTAGGAAACTGGGATCTATATAAAAGATACTTGAATATGGAGATAATCAAATAGGATAGTCGTAGATCATATCCGTATTTACCCTACACGCAGGAAAAGATCGGAATATTTATTATATTTTAGGGGGGGGGGGATTTGGGTGTTTGGTGAGAGAATCTGAAATTCAAGAAAATACTGGTTTGGTCCACCTACGTAAGATGAAATCAAAGGGGCTTTCCTAGTACTCCGAGAATCCTGAATACTTCTTAAGTTCTCAAATTTTCCTGTTTAATTGAAAATGAAATCAAACACCTCGTTTGAATCTTAGAGAAAATTACAATGTATATCATGAGAATTTAGGTCTAGTAAACAAGATAGAGCTATCACTATTCCTGTGCAATCCTTCCTCTTTGCCTACTTTATCATTTGGGGTTAATGTTATAACAAAGTCAAAACTATACAACTCTTGAATAAATGGTGCTTTGAAAAAAAAAAAAAAAAAAAAAAAAAAAAAAAATACAGGTCTCCAAACTAATCTATAACCCATCAATCGAAAATGAACAAACAGTATCGACCCCGGTCAAGCAGCGTTTTTGTTTGGTTTTGTGAATCTGAAGTGGTCATTGTACTTAATCACGCGTTTATTTAAATACTTTATCTAATTGACAAATCGTTGTTGGGCGAGCAGTATCTCGTTATTGCTGAATTCAATTGTGGTTCCCGGATGATCCCTTACGGGTGACATATCACATATTGACTTGTCATACCTTGACAGGTCACACATTGACACGCCAGATCTTGTCAGGTTACATAATGACGGTCATACCTGGACAGGTCATAACTTGACCTGTCATAACTTGACAGGTCACATATTGATCATCATTAGACATATTGATCATACCTTGACAGGTCACATATTGATGGATCATACATTGACAGGTCACATATTGACAGGTCATATTTTGTAAGGTTACATAATGACGGTCATACCTTGACAGGTCACATATTGACAGGTCATAGCTTTATAGTTCACATATTAATGGACCATACTTTAGCAGGTCACATATCGAAGGGTCACATATTGACAGGTCATAATTTGACTGGTCACATATTGACAGGTCATAACTTGACAGGTCATATATTGACATATCATCCGTTGACGAGATATTCATTGATTTGCATTACATTGGCGAGTCATATATTGATCACAGATAATATTGAGAAGACACAAATTGACGGGTCATACCTTCACCGGTAACACATTGTCAGGTCATATATTGACAAGTAACTTATTTACATGTCACATATTGACGAGTCTTACATTCATGAAAAACATATTGGAATGTTACATTTTTATCGGCCATATATTGACAGGTCGCTTATTGACAAGTCACATATTGTCGATTCCTACATGTAAGGATCACATATCGAAAGGTTACATTTGATGGGTAATATTGACAATTCACTTACCGACAAGTCATATATTGACAAGCATATATCCCGAATCACGAATCGATTGGCTGCACTTTTGTGGGCTATTAATTGACAAGTCACTTAGTGAAAGATCACGTACGTTCAAAGATCACATATTGATTGGATACATTTTGATGGGCCATAAATTGACAAGTCACTTATTGACATATTATTTATTGACGAGTCTTACGTTCACAGATCAAATATTGATTGGCTACAATTGATGGGTCAAATATTGACGAGTCACTTATTGACTAGTCTTATATTGATTGGTTACGTTTTAATGGACCGTTTATTGATAAACATCGTGTATTATACACCAAGAAACCGTTTGGGTTCTGTTGTACCATTTCTAAATCAATTTGTTGGGGACACATTATCTAATGTCATGTCTTGATGCAATAAAGATTTGATACTAAGGAATGAGAGTTTAGATTTGAATGGTTTGATAGCACTTAGAAATATAATTATGAAGACCATAAAGACGAATATCGTCCGCAATAATCAAAATAGCAACCGATTAGTTTACGTATGGTTATTGCTTTTCTATTAATTGAAAGGTCATAAAGTCTAAATTGTAAGAACCTGGGTTAAACATCGTATTTACGCATTGTGGCGTAATAAGTTTATCTGAACCTTAGATGCCAACGAAAATGTGTTTATTCACGAACCCCCCCCCCCCTTTGTTACCAATAAACTTCCGATTTCTGAATTATTTTGCCCATGGAACTGCACATAAGGTCAGCCGAACAGGCAGAATTCGAACTTATGGTCTTTAACACTTCTCATGCCCCAAGGTCCACTGAGTGAAGCTGGGATTGAGTATATAGTAGACGGCCATTCACGCGACTGTTTAAAGATTACGCTTGTAAAACGCTCTTCACCATTTCACTATACACAATTGAAAATGGTCATGTCCATCAAGCAATGATATTCTTCGGATCAAACTTCCTGGAAAGAATCTGGTGAATGGTCACTAAAGTATCGTTCCCGTGAATTCTTGTTGAAAACCGGCCAAATGTTTCTGAGAAGAACCCTTTCACTAGTTTTCACTGTATACCATATATAGAAATTAGCCTCGCCAATAAAAACAGGATTTTTATCCGGTCAAAATTTATGGAACGAGTCTTGTAAACGATAATACCTGTGAAGTTTGGTAGAAATTAGCCAATAATTTCTGAGAATTTTTCTAAATTTCATCTTTTTAACACAATGAAAATTAGGCACAACCCCCCCCCCTCATAGGAGCCATGTTTCTTTTTTTTAGGGGGGGGGGGTCTTTTTTTAATCGGACCAAAGTTTCTTTATGAAATCTGAAAAATGGTCAAACATTTATGCCCATAATACGTGGAAATTTTGGTTGAAATCCATTTAATACTCTCTAAATAGAAAAATTCGATGTTTTCACCATAGATCACATATGGAATTAACCTAGCCCATGGAATCAAAGTTTATCATCAGAGCGAATTACTTGAAGAAGACCTCAGAACCATTTCTATGGAATTTTGTTGAATTAAATCAAGGACGATCTGGTGAGAAGATATTCAAATATATTAGTATATACCACAGGGCTCGTATTTGACTCATAGACCCGAGTTTTGACCCTCAAATAATCTGAATATTTGAATCGGAATATAATAGTTTTGACTTTTAAAAATTTGAAGTTTTATCCCTCAATTCTTCAATAATTGATCTGATGTTCTTACTTCATATCTCAAAAGAAAGGAAAGGTCCAAGTTACAAATGCTAGCACGAGCCTTGTATTATATAATACTATTGGTGACGACTCCTGTCCTATAAAAGCTACGTTTTATCCGCTCAGAATCTGACGAAGGAATCTGATAGCTGGTACAATGAAGTCCAAGTATCTTTACTGTGGAATGTGGTTGTAATTCATCACGAAGTTTCTGGGGAAATTGTTTCAAAAAAATACTGACGCAAGCAAGGATGGACGCATGACGGACTCAGCTCTATGACAATAGCTTTCTCAGAATAAAATGAATTTTGTGCAAATCAAGTGCCTAATTTGAAACTCCTGATCGGCTATCCAATGCCTGAGTTGCAAGTAGTTTTATTTAGACCTTAAGAAAAAGAAAGAAGAGCACCGCCTACGGGTGCCTACGCTCGGCTGTTGGGTGTTGGATAGTGGATAAAAAATCTAAGTCGAAAAAGGGGCATGATTGGCACAAAATGCGTCTAGAGTTATATCCCTTGATAGGAAAGGTTCCTCTTTTGATAGTGAACAATGCTGCCGAGTTTCAAGTGAATGCCTTTAGCAGAACGAGAGATATCACAAAATGTTAAAGTTTTCGCACGACGACGACGACAACAACGACGACAATGACGACGACGACACGAAGGCTATCACAATACTTCGGATTTTCTCCGAAAACAGCCGAGATAAAAAATGAATTTCGTCGAAAAGATAAGAAATAAAATAAAAGAGGCAGATTTTGCAAGAATAGTTTATAAAAAGATATTTAATTTATCCACCAAGTCTTCGATTATGTTTTCCTCGTTGAACCCCATTAAACTTCTTCATTTCAAATATTATTTAAAGATAAGAATTCATATTAAGATAAAACTAATTTAAGTGGAATTCACTATAAAGATACAATCAGGTTATCTTGTATTCATTATGTTCCTAAAATTCTATATTCCTAGAGAATCCCAGTGTAATAAATTTTGTAGTAAAGGTTTATTCAATTTATAAAACAACAACAAAACCCAGTAGAATAAGAAGTAATAAACGTCAATAACTGTAGGAACAAATAAACGTTCTGTTTACAACTTGTTTTAAACAGTAACAAACCTGAATGTCTCTATTTTCGCTTACTGATTTGGTTTGTTTGTTTGAATAGGGTTTTACGCCGCTTTCAACAATCTTTCAGTTATATCGCGGCGGCTGGAGCACCTAACAATGGATTCCTGGTATTTCTCACACCAATACCACCATCACATCCTTTCTTAGCCTCCAGCTGCTATCCCACATAGGTCTACGATTTTCGACACATTGGTGGGAGAAAAATAGTCGGAAAGGATTAGTGCCGCCGTCGAGGATCGACCCCGGGACCTCTATATTGACAGCCAGACGCGCTACCAACTGCGCTATGACGGAGGCTGCTGACTGACTTGGAGCACAAAAGTATGCGAGGCCACGAAAACTGATGTTTTTGTAGTTAGCCTGACAAACCTTCACACATAACCTGTGTGAGCTTGATGGTTTGCATAGAGATTTTTTAAGCTCTCTTTCTCCTTCTCTCCCCCCTACCCCTCTCTCTCTCTCTCTCTCTCTCTCTCTCTCTCTCTCTCTCTCTCTCTCCTGCTTTCTCTGTCTCTTTCCCTCTCTCAGTTTTTCTTTTTCTTTTTGTTAGTCCGAGTGAAGTCCAGCTCAGAGACATTATTTGAACAACTTTTGTACAGGGCCATCAGGTGATGCAACGAGTATTTCGAGTTCCTCCTTTGTTTCTATATAAAACAGGGAGTGTCGAGGTGTAGCCCAAAGTGGATCCAGAGAGTATAATTTCTGCAACTTTTGTAGACTGTCACAAGTTGATACCACCTGCAAAATATCACTTCTCTTGGCCTTATGACAGAAAACAATTTCAAAACGCCCCGTTTTGTTTCTTTGTAATTTTGGATGCACCCAGGTGGAACTCCTATTTGACACCCAAGGGGGGAGCATTATTTCAAGAACTTCTGTAGAGGACTATAAGGTCATGTCCCATTCAAGATATCTAATCTCGAGGCTTTTTGGTTTCAGGGTCTTCCTTCTTTGAAGATTTTAGAGAATATGGCCGGACGGACGATCATAATGATCATCTGAAATAAATATTGACATACGTCTGACACAAAGCCATGGCAATAAACAATCTGTCCTTCGGATTGTGACGCAATAAACAAATTAGCTAAAAAAAATTTAACCCAGTCCTAAACGGCTAAATTTTGGACTGGTTCAAACTGAAAGAAGTTGCACACGACATTTCAAAGTGTGTGCAATTTGCACAATTATTACTCATTATAGTTAAAAACATTGTTTGAAAAGGAGAAATGGCTTGTTACAAGCCATTTTTTCTTTCTCGAAATGTTTCCTTATTACTGATTTTCAGAGGCGTGAAAATGCGTTATTAGGGGGTTAATTGATATCTAATTTGTTTGCTGGTTGATTTTTTGAAATATTTTCATCTTATTTTGCGAGAACGTTAAATCAAAAAGATGGGTTTATTTTTAATGAAGCAATATTTATATAAGAGAAAGCTAATGTATAAACATCATCAATATAAACTGTGTTACGTGTTACGTTGCGGATATCTCACAAATCTGAGGTTATCTTATTTCCCCTCCCATATTTCATCGTGGATACATTATACGTCTGAGAGTATAGAATGGTATCAGTCTGATCCATATGGTTTCCGTCATCACATCACATTTATACGCCGAGTTCTGAGATAACTGAGTCGGGAAGTAAAGTTCATACTCACAGAAAATCTAATTCTTTTTAACTATCCACACTTAATATATCGATGGGTCTGCGCGAATCAGTTGTAACTGCCTACAACTGTTTCGCGCCGACACATCCTCAAAAGTATTGAAACTAAAGTTCAATTTTTGATAACTTAGAACAGGGTCATCACGTTGTGCAAAATATCAAACTTCTAGGTCTTCATTTAAGACCACATCAACAACTTACATACCAATTGTCTTTCGGTTGAGATGTTAAACCGAGGTCCCGTGTTGTCCATTGAGTAGGTTAAAGAACCAGGCGGAGCTCACAGAAGTTTCGTTCTGTATCTTTGCACTTTCCCCCGTAACAATTAACCGTCTTCAAAGGGCGTCGCTCATATGGGCAT
The DNA here is from genome assembly GCA_946902895.1 of Fragum fragum. Classification (NCBI taxonomy): domain Eukaryota; kingdom Metazoa; phylum Mollusca; class Bivalvia; order Cardiida; family Cardiidae; genus Fragum; species Fragum fragum. Next base: position 1,444,364 of record OX336371.1, on the reverse strand, counting down.
GGGTTATGGTAGCGATGATAAATAAACGGAAATACACACACAAACGCCGTATGCAAAATGATAAACAAATAAACGTCACTGCTTCTCACAAGAAAATCATTCAAAATGTTAAATAAGTTCAGTATAAAATACATTACGACCAGGAGGGGCTAAAAAAAAAAAGAACCCAGGGACAAACATTAACATCTTTTGAAGTCACCAGTCAATGACACATATAAGATATAAACCGCTAGATCATATAGTGTGCAACTGGAAGATTTTTTGATATCTTTTTTCCTATTTCTAAATCAGCAAAATACGTTGGCCCTGGGCCCAAGGGCATGGCTTTAATAAATTACGTAGAGGGTTACATACACTATGTCACGTGCAAATAGGAAATATTTATTCCTTACCGTTTGTCACAAGAATGTTTTTAAATATTGCTTTGTAAAATAGGGTGCACACTTGTGGGGCTAAATCAGACCTTTAGCGGCATCAATTTTTACAACTTCTATAAAGGAATGTTAAACAATGCCACATGCAAATATGGATTTCCCAGTCTTTAGGATTGATAAAAGGAAATTTTTAAATATTTTTCTTTATTTCTTCAAACTGACGACACAAGAGGCATTATTTTAATAATTTTATGAGAAGGCCATCAAACAATCTCGCACACAACATAGAGAAGCAATAGGCGTTAAGGTTTATCGCGATAGGATTTTTAAGGTTTCCTTCCTTTTTGTATTGAAATAGGATTCGCAAGACAGGGCACAACTGGAGTCATATTGGTAATATTTTGATAAATATAGTAGCGGGTTACTAGACATGACAGCCAGAGTTTATGAGCGAATTAGATTTTTTGATAACTTTGGCAGAGATTCCACAAAGCAGCATCCATGCAAGGTTTCAGTCAGAATGGAAGTTTAGAGGAGAAAGATTTTAACCCAATCCCACACAACGACGCTTTTGGACACCCCTTCAAGAAAATCAATTTGGAAAAGAAAGTGTATTTTTTTCAATTTCTAAAATGTTTTCTACCCAGAAAGTTGAAAAATCTTAACTTTTAATTTTCGTCTGCAATTCCTCTCAATTTAGACAGGTCTTAACTTTTGCCGCCTGGTATAGATTAATGAAGTTGACGAATGGGCGGGCGGCTACCGATCATAGAATCTCGCCTTTATTTAAGCTGTAGTTACGGCATTTTGCACACCTAACGACGATAAGTCTACGCCTTCACCATCTACTGAATCACAAAATGGCCCAAATTGAAACTTAATGTGTGACACTTCGCGGGAAAATGAGAAATCGCTTCCATTCTATCTTTGAGACACCGTAATGAAAAACGAAACACTGTCCGTTAATTAACATGTCGTCGCTTGGCGACCAAAACATCGTAGCTATAGATTTGTTCAAGCTGTGGTAACGATATTTTGGTGACCAAGCGATGATTTATCGAATAGTAAGTTACTCGAGAAGACCTTGTTATTCCGTAAGTATCAATCAATTAGGATAAATTCACACAAAGATGTTGTCGAACTAATTCTCTGAGAGCCAATTTAGTTCAATTACGATCGAGAATCCCTTCGTTAGAATCACAAAATGATTGGTCCAGTCATTTTGAGTAATTTGTATGACTCAGATCCCTTCGTGGTTAGCTATCTTTGAAACAACTTTTTACTTTCTAAAATTATTAAGACAAATATACGCAAGAAGATTACAAAAGATATGTTCTTTGATGTACATTTTCTGCTTGAATTTGCAAACAAACAAACAAAGAAGGATCGACTATGAAATTAAAGAAGTACTTGGTCGCATCCCAATCAGACTGTATGGATTACACAGATTAACTAGGTTCAGGCTGCTTGTTGCAGATTTTTTAAATGGTAAATCTACATTACATTGTTGGAAAACCAACCACCTGTGAAGACTATTTATCCGGGTTTTTTCTAATATATTTCTAGTATCAGTGTAAGAAATTCCTGGATGGCCATTCTTCAGCGAGTTAAAATTCACTTATCGTCGAAGGGCGATAGAAACCTCGGAACTACAGTTTTTGATACAAAGGGTACATCTACTTATGATGGAAACCAATTATGCCATGTTTTTTGAAATCCATCCCCATTAATTGAAGGAGCTTTGCTGTGGATATGGTTAATTTTAACATTTGACCTTGAACTGTGACCTTGAAGCTATCTAAAAACCGGGATAATGTGTCGCCGCAAAATCGTATGGAATCCACATGTGAAGTTTCATCCAATTTGGCCCAAGAGCCGTGGAGATATCGAAGCAGAAGGAGGGACGGATGAAATCACTGACGAACGGACAGGTGAAGCGGCGGCTATATATTCGCCCTTCAAGGAAAATAATAAGCCGCAGTCATAAAACCAATTCTTGACGGATCCAAATTTTTTCAAGGAATTTGAAAGAGGACCCCATAAGGGACGATTCTGTGAAATCTGATTTAATTGTACCAAGTGGTTTCCAAGAAGATTTAAAGAAAAGGTTGAGAAAAAGAGATGTCCGCGGACAGCGTACCTCGCTCTAGTGGTTGCTTGTCAACTTTTGGGTGCTATTTGAAACTGTTTAATGTTAAGGGCACATGTTCATAGAGTCAGTGTCATCCCCATATGAATGCATGTATAAGGTATGAGCACCCTGGGATGAAAAATGGAAATTTTCCTGTTAAAGTTTTTATGAAAGGTAAAGGGATTAAATCAAACGGTCAATGCCAATGAAAAGATTTATAAAATATGAATCCACTAGGATGAAAACGGACTAGGATAAAAAAACGTTAGATTTTTGGTGAAATCTTTGGTGAAAGTATTTTATAACGGGTTATAGGTAAAGATCATAGGATCAAGGTCATTGTCTCATATGAAAGCCTTTCTCCTGGTGAGTGTTTGTTTGAAATTTGAGCCCCCTAGCACGAGTTATAATAGAGGCATAAAAACTTTAACCAAGTGGGACTCCAACAAAGAGGTTAACGACAATAGCACTCCCGAGACATTTGTCCCGGACAAGCTAAGAATTGATCCTCGTCAGACTGCTTTGTCGGACGAGGGTAGATTTTTACACATGGCCCTGAAATGGTTTCGTTCTAGGTGGCAATTTACATCACTGAATAAGCTGGTTTTGGGGAACCATTGATGATATCTTGAGGGATAATTGTCAAGAGTTACCCCATTACAAGTTAACAATATTTTAGTCTTGTTTAAATTGTATGACGTTGAAGATAATATATGAAAGTGCAAATAGTAAATATCACAAGCTTTCAGCGGCACAGCCGCCTTCCTCAGGTGTAATCCTATGAATGAACATGTTTGTTTACGTAACGTCAAGGTAACGCTGACGTCACTCAATAATGATACAACGACCCGGGGTAACGTCATGATAATCCCGCCATACGGGGAATAAACCGATAGAAATACGCTACAGATAGCCAAGAGTACAACGGTTCAGAATTAATGAACATAGCAGGAGGCTAAGGAATCGCTTGTAACAAGCGAGTCCCGAGAAAGCCACCATGATTTCATCAAATTTACATATAAAAGGTACGAAAACAAACTAATTGCAGTTGCTTAAAAATACTACTTATACATTATTAGTGAGAGTCAAAACCTCGTAACCAGAGCCCATTTAGCTATAGCCACGAAGCTCCGCCAATACACCGATAATGCGATCAGCCGTACATAAAAAGAGCCCTAAACGTCGCAACCACAGGCTCAGATTGCAGTTTCATCATTTATTGCATATAACTGACCAGAATCATTTAAGGCCATTTAATGTAATTTAATAGCTAAATGGGCTGTGGTTACGAGGTTTTGACTCTCACTAATAATGTATAAGTAGTATTTTTAAGCAACTGCAATTAGTTTGTTTTCGTACCTTTTATATGTAAATTTGATGAAATCATGGTGGCTTCCTCGGGACTCGCTTGTTACAAGCGATTCCTCAGCCTCCTGCTATGTTCATTAATTCTGAACCGTTGTACTCTTGGCTATCTGTAGCGTATTTCTATCGGTTTATTCCCCGTATGGCGGGATTATCATGACGTTACCCCGGGTCGTTGTATCATTATTAAGTGACGTCAGCGTTACCTTGACGTTACGTAAACAAACATGTTCATTCATAGGATTACACCTGAGGAAGGCGGCTGTGCCGCTGAAAGCTTGTGATATTTACTATTAAATTAACTTTGTATCAAGAAGAGGAATTTAGTTATTAAAGTGCAAATAAATAATAATTGTCATTATTGGTATAAAAAACATAGAAGAAAGAAGATAAGCAGTTCCCATTTCCTCCCAATGTTTTCTCGATTTAATTTCTCAGGGGCATAAAAAGGGAAAATTGTGTGGTTATAGGTTAACCAATTACCAGACGGCAAAATATTAGACTGGTCCAAACTGAAAGGAGTTGCAGACGACAATTCAAATGTCATGAAATTTTAGATTTTTTTCAACTTTCAGGGAAGAAAACATGGTGTAAAATGAAGAAATTGCTTGTTACAAGCAATTTCTTCATTTACACTAGGTTTTCCCAGGTGCCCTTTTCCCCAAGGGTGTCCCAAAGCGTCACTGTGTGGGAATGGGTTACGGACAAGGGCATCTATTCCATTATCACTCGACTTAGCAGACTAAAAGTAGAAATATGTCAAAGACACGGAAGTGCCCCGCCCCCCATTAAGTACTTGTTACATGACCTCCAGTTATAACCATAAACTTTGAAAATACATTAATAGAAGAAATACTCCGGACAACAAATGGGCACACATACTTACGCAGACAGAGGTTATTATATGCGCATCACCATTACATGGAAGAGATATAAAAAATCCTTAAAAAAGTTCGTGGTTCTATGTTTTGAGTCGGAGCCAGGGAGATAATTTGAACAAAGTTCATCCCTTACCATGACCTTAATTTATGAATCCTAAAAAAGTAATGAAACCAAACAAGTGGGCAGACAGTCATACATCGTTAAATCTGACTTTTTTTACGTGCTGAAGAAAATACTTACGTAAATTATTATGAAAAAAGGAGAAATTGATAAAGAAATTTCTCCATTTCCAACAATGTGTTCTTTCCTACATGACACTTAGTTTCAAATTGAATCACTCTTTGAAATGCCCTCTGCAACCTCTTTCAATTTGGACAAGTCTAAAATGTTGTTGTCTGAGTTAAGCCAATATGAACAATCTTTCCATTATGTTACAGAAAAGTTCTTTTATTCCTGTGCTTACCGGGTAGGTGGGGCTGAAACTTAATCCTTGTCATGCTAAATAAAATCCTATTTCTGAAACCCAAGTAAATCAAAGGACTGAAAACACTGGAAGTAAATATTGTTGGTCAAAATTTATTTTGAAAATTCATTATCTAAACAGCTTTTGAATAACGCAGACAAACAGGTGGTGTAGACAAAGATCAGACTGCACATTTGTGCAGGCTGATCTTTTGTCTCTACCTCCTGCCAAAGCAGGAACATTCTGGGTTAAGCATGACAGGGGTCGTATGTGTCTGTAGAATAAAACAATGAAAATATGTTAATTATTGTATATATTACAACTTTAATTAAATTATTTAACTATATTTATAAAATGATCTAAAACAATTTTGTTACTACAAATATCAATAATCATAACTATAATTCAAACTTGCAATATAGTTTTTTCTTCAATTTATTGCTAAACTTGTAATATACAGTATAAATTTATACACAAAATAAACTTTTACATCAATAAGTAAATAATTGATCCATAGGTTTTTTTTTGTTTTTTTTCAACCAATTATAAATTCATTAACATGCATTTTTGTTGAATTTTTGGAACTACTTTCCTTTAATGATTTCAACACAATTAAAACTTGACTCAACCATGTGTTTTAAATTTAGGAATATGTTAAAATAAGCAATTACTCCTTTTCTCCCATCAATGTTTTCTTGGTACATTTTCTCAGTCTTAGGGTGATTTCAAATTTCATCTGCAACTTTGTTGAATTTAGACCAGTCTAAAAATTTTGCCATCTAGTAATGCGTTAAATTTTTAGACTGACCAAATTGAAGGAATTGCAGACGACAATTTAAAGTTTATGAAATTTTAGATTTTTTTAACTTTCTGGATAGGAAACATTGTGTAAAATGAAGAAATTGCTTGTTACATTTTACAAAATGTTTTCCAAATTGTTTTTTCTTGAGGAGCGTCCAAAAGTGTCACTGTGTGGGAATGGGTTAAAGATATATATTATTTAAACTAAGCGTCTTTTCATAATGAAGTCACAAGTTTCAGTTTGGTAGTCTATTGATCTCTGGCTGTAACATCTAACAAGTAAAAAGTAAAATGATTGGTTTGAATCTAAACCTTGTAACTATATGGTGTTTAAGTCCCCGAATCAACAGAAAGTGCTTATAATAAATGCCAACCAATGCCAGAGTTCAAAGTTCTGGTCTAAATGGACAGTCGAATTCAGTCAATTTTGGCCACTGTCGCTAGTTTAATAGAGAGAAACTTGCAGTATTACCATGAACAAAATTTTCTCCTTTTTCATAATTGTCTTCTTATTCTGTAATCCATTCCCACATGGCAAAATTTTAGACAGGTTGAAATTCAAAGAAGCTGCAGACAATAATTCTAAGTCAGTGAAATTTACTGGTTGGTAGAAAACATTTTGGATAATGTAGACATTACTTGTGACAAGCAATTGTTTCATTTCCCGAATGTTTTCCAAAGCTTTTTTCCTTGAGAGGTGTAAAAAAAGAGGGATTGTTTCGGAATATTTATTTATAAACTGTTACATATTGGCATCAAACTTTTTGGATTTGGACCAGTTTTAAACTATGTTACATGGTAAAGCCCCGCGATAAATATTCCAGTTCTATTTCTACATATTTGCCATCATAGTTGGTGCTGTAGCTGAGTGAAGGAAACCTTTTCTCTGTTTTTGTTTTCTCTGTTCTGTCATTTGTTCCTTAAGATCACTCAACTGTTGTGACAACATTAAAACAAGTTCATTCGTATTATTCAATTGAGCTTGAAGGGTTCTCATCTCATTTTGTTCCCCGTCGTTGTCGTCGGCTGATAAAGACATGGCTCGCATTCTTGGGAACCAATCAAGGTTCTTCTCCTGAAAAAGAGAAAAATTATGTACTGTTTTACTGACAGAATTTTTTATATCAATTACAGGTGATTTCTATTAGAAACAGTATATATTCAATGGTAGTTATACTTAGTGTAAACATTTAATTCTCATTAAATCCTCTATCTCTGTTTTTAAATGGAACATTATGACCAAAGTCTCATAAAGATTGAGCCTAACTGTTGCCTCTAGACTGATTACAGCAGATGAAAGACATTCAAGGATAAAAAAAGCACAGAATAAAAAAATTGTGCTCAGATGACCTTAAAAGCCAAACCGACTTTATTCCTACCTTGACCATTTCGGAGACGTAACTTTCTGGCCCAGTAAACTCTGTAGATTTTTTCACCTTCACTAACACAATAAAGTTAAGATAATGCCACATATTGTGTTCCACCTTGATATGTTCTTCAAATGATACAGATTTGTTGTCGAAGGCACTACGGGGCAGTCCTAAAATACACAAACAGGAAACTAGGGTTTCTCACAGATGTACCAATGTTAACAACAGCAAACAGACATCACAAGTGATGGATTGCTGGCTCCGTCAACTAATTCTGCTGGCAACGCCTATTTACTCTTACAGTAAGTTTGGCTTCAATATTTACTCTTTTTCTGTTTAATTCCTGGTCTTTGCGTCACTGTGATCTTAATATTGAGAAATCATTGTAGAAAAAGAAGAAATTGATTGTATCAGGGCCGTATCAGGCAATTTCTTCTTTATCCATAATATTTTCTACTCTAATGAATGGGCTTTTTTTCTAAATTAAATCCACTTTAACCCTTTCCTGTTTTTCAAAATCTTAGAGCTGTCCAAATTCAAAGGTTTTGCAGACAAAAATTCAATGTTGATTTAATTTGAAGAATAACCATTCAGTAGGGTTGAAAATATTGTGGAAAAAGAAGAAATTGCTTGTTATAAGCAATTTCTTCTTTTCTACAATATTTTCTCAAATAAGGGATTGTACAGGAAAGGGTTAAAAACCATGGAATTTGGACAGGTCTAAATTTTGGAAAACAGGAAAGGGTTTAAAGCAGAGTAATTTGCTTTGTTTGTTTGTTTGAATGGGGTTTTACGCCGCTTTCAACAATCTTTCAGTTATATCGCGGCGGCTGGAGCACCTAACAATGGAATCCTGGTATTTCTCACACCAGTACTACCATTACATCCTTTCCTAGCATCCAGCTGCTATCCCACATAGGTCTACGATTATCGACCCATTGGTGAGAGACAATTAGTCAGAAAGGATGAGTGCCGCCGTCAGGGATCGAACCCGGGACCTCTAGATTGACGGTCCGACGCGCTACCAACTGCGCTATGACGGCCAGTGTAACAAAAAGTAAAATGGTTTTGATGGCAACCTATGTCGTAGCTACAGCTCATTCAAGCTTAAGTTACAATGTTTAAGTTGCCAAGCCAACTAAAATATTTCACAAACATGTCAGGTAATGTTGGACATCAACATACACTTCCGGTCTTAATGAACAATTTGATTGGTCAATTAATTATTTTATTGACAGTCGCAATTGGTAAAGTAGCCTTGCCTTGCACAGGTGTAAAATCAGTTTTAAGCTATTCCCACACAATCCTGCTTTTCTATGCCCCTTAACCCCCCCCCCCCCTACCCCCCCCCCAAAAAAAAACAACTTGCAAATACATTGTAAGAAGTAATTTCTTTATTTCTCACAATGTTTTCTTCTCAGAAATATACATTTTTTTTACAATTTCATTTAGATTGATAATATCGTCTGCAGCATCTTTAAATTTTGACCAGTCTCAAATTTTGTAGAGCAGGTTAAATGGGTTAAATGTCATCATTGGAAAACTTAATTATTGTTTATTATTTTTTGAAAATACAACTTTCACTCAACAAGGGGCAAAAAGGAGGTAAAGACAAAGATCAGACTGCACATATGTGCAGGCTAATCTTTGTGTATGCCTCCTGCCAAAACAGGAATATTGCAGTTCAATATGAGAAGGATTAATTTGTCTACCCTTATCATTAAAATATTCCACTGTCTTATTCAAGACATCCAAATAAGTTAAAATTCATTCATTTGTTAACACACTGACAAATTATTAATAATGTGTGTTTTTCTTCCATGTTTTACAGATTAATATATACTTGTAATAACATGTATATTACAACATTTTCCTCTTTTCTTACACTCTTAATAAGCCTTGTCTATAAGAGCCATGTTTTTCATCCGCACCAATTTTCTTAAAGAAATCTGGTAAAGGGTCAACAAAGGACTCCAGAGGCCTGTGAATTTTGATTAAATCCAGCAGATGGTTTCTAAGATTTTCAAAGTTTTCACTGAATTGGTGATTATTGGGATTGTATTGCTGTCTCCATACATGGTATTCTATTTCTGTCACAACATATTATTTGAAAAAACTGAAATATTATTGTGAGTATGGTGCAGTTAAGAGATGGAAATATGATACCACTTATTGTGTATTAGACCACTGTTTCTATTCTGAAATAAACATCTTTTGTTATAAAGATTCAAACCAGGAAACATCAACAATACTCAAAAAATATATTTTCAATCATTTGAAAAACAATACATGTTTCATGACAGTAATGAGTTCTTTAAAGTCTTTACTACTTCAAGCTCTCTTTACTCAATACTAAGATCCAAAGGAAATTCACTTGTAGGCTGGCAAGAGAGTAACAGTCAGATGGGCAGAGGAATTCCAAATCTTTGACAAAACATTTAAATTTTTTATCCAAATGTGTAGAAAAAATTCTGGAAAAAAATGAAAATACTGTTAGCCAGCAATTTCTCCTTTTCCAAAATACCTTCAATACCTATAATTTTTATTTCACATTACTCCATTCCTACACAATCCCTCTATTTTATGCCCCTTCAAAAAAAACCTTTGGAAAACATTGTTGACATAGAAGAAATAGCTTGTTTCAAGAAGTTTCTTCAATGTCCACAATGCTTTCTACCCCAAAAGACAAAGATTTTTAAGATTTTGAGAAATTAAAATTGTCATCTGCAACTTCATCACATTTGTACCAGTCCAAAATTGGTTGTGTGAAAAGCTGGTTAAAACATTGGGTTTGAGTTGAAAATCTTACCACAAATAAAGCACGTATTCCTGAGAATTTCATCTTTTTGTTGTTTCTCACTTCTCAGATCAGCGAACGTGTCGATGATGACACCAAAAATCAGATTCAAAATGATAATGATGATGATGAAGAAAAATAATAAATCGTAGAAAAAACGGGCGACAAACAGGGGCTCCTGAAATGGAAAGGAAAGAAATCAATTAGAAGACAGGTGACTTTGTCATTAACCGAAAAAATATCTCTGTTAACCCTTTCCCATTTTTCAAAATTTAAGACTGGTCCAATTTGGAAGAAGTTGCAGGCGACAATTAAAAGTGGGTGCAATTTGAAAAGTAGCAACATACAGGTAAGAAAAAATTGTGGGAAAAGTAGAAATTGCTTATTAAAAGCAATTTCTTCTTTTCCCACATTGTTTTCTCAAGTATAAGATCACAGGGACACAAAGACAAGGGATTGTATTGGATAGAATTAATCAAAACTCATCTGACCAATTAGATCATTTATTCATTCCATAGCATCTATGTTTGCCTCAGACATTTATGTAAAACCTTGTTGTCTCTGGGCAGCCAAAATGTCAAAATCATAACTAGTTCAAGCTGTTGTTATGGCCTTAAGTTTGCCCATAATAAACTATATTGTGTTTTTCTGAGAAGAATATCTCAGACCACAAACCCATTCACACTCTGTGACGCTTTTAGAAGCCCCCAGGAAAAAAAGCTTTGGAAAACAATGTGGAAAACAATGTGGAAAATGAAGAAATTGCTTGTAACAAGCAATTTCTTCATTTTCCACATTGTTTTCTAACCAAAATATTGAAAAAATCCAAAATTTCATAAAGAACTTTAAACAGTCATCTGCAACTACTTTCAACTTGGGCCAGTCTAAAATTTTGCTGTCAGGTAATCAGTTAAAGTGTGTGGCTTGGTGATCAACTAACTAACCTAACAAGATAATACCTAAAAAGGTTATTCAACCAATCATAAATACTTGTAGTTTGTTTATTTGCATAAGGCTTAACAAGACTTTGAACAATTGTTTAAAAATCTAGACCGCTCTAGCATATGAATTTTATTTCTCACACCGGTACAATCAATTATTCCATTCAAGATCCAAGGTGCACAACTTTTTAATTGCCCATTAACCCATTATGTAATGGCAAATGTTTAGACTGGTCTAAATTCAAATAAGTCGTGATTATTCCATTTTGTAAACTGTGATTAAGGTTTTGCATGGTTTTATGAAGACACAGAAATTCTGTTAACATAACAACTCTACAAAAGGACAGACAGTAATATGATACAGTTAATCTTGTTTGGGCGAACACTTTCATATGGCAACCATAATGAAATGTCCAATATAAAATGGAAAATTAAGGAATTCTTTCAACAAAATATATGCCATTGGGGTGTTTCTAATCCAAACAACATAATTTTGCGGAAAAATTTGTGATTCTTTTGTAGGGGAAAACTTTCACTCAGTTTAAACATTTTCAGAACGACAAAATTTTGGAATGGTCCAAATTGAAAGAAGTTGCAGACAACATTTCAAAGTGTGCGTAATTTGGAAAATAATGACTGAATATTGTACAAAACATTGTTGGAAAAGAACAAGCCTTTTTCCACAGTGCTTTCCTTAGTATTATTTTACAGAGACGTCAAAAGGTGTTACAACATAATAATGGGTTAACCCATTCCCATACAACAAAAATTTAGACTTGTCTAAATTCAAAGGAGTTGCAGACAACACTTTAAAACTTATAAAATTTTATAATTTTATCTTTGCTGGTAAGGAAACATCATGGATAATGAAGAAATTCATTGTGACAAACAATTTTCTTAATTTTCTACAATGTTTTCTAAAGCTTTTTTCCTGATGGGCATTTAAAATTGTCATTGTGTGGGAATGGGCAACTATTTTCTTTTTGTGCCATTTTGCCGACAGACTTCTTATTGGCAGTCCCTTTGGTGGTTGCCTTATAGAAGTTTTAGTGTACATCAACTGCAGACACATCTCTGTTCAACTTACATCTGAAGAAGGTTTACGTAGAACATCCCCTATCCCGCCACCATTTCGGAGTCCTAGATTTAATGATGTCACAATACACATAATGAGAGAATCACAAGCTCGTTGGGAATTTTCTGTAACATAAAATAAATGGATTAATAAATTAAGAAGAACTCAGAGGTAAGTCTGTTTCTTGGCTGTATCAGCAAATTTTTCCTCAGTTCTTTCAATTCACTTAATTCGTTCTGCTCATACCCATCAACAAAACACATTAACATGACATTAACCCATTCCCACACTGCAAAATTTCAAACCTGTCCAAATTGAAAGGAGTTGCAGACAACAATATAAAGTGTATAAAATTTTAGATTCCTCACCTTTCTGGGTAAAAACCTTGTGTAAAATGAATAAATTGCTTGTTACAAGCAATTTATTCATTTTACACAATGTTTTCCTATTTGTTTTTCTTGAGGGGTGTCCAAAAGCATAATTGTGTTGGAATGGGTTAAATAACAACAAATGTTTAGGACAATCCAAATTTGAGAGAAGATGCAGATGACAATTAATTTTTGTTCAGGTTGACAACAATTGGCCTCTACCAATATACGGAGTTGTCCCAAAAATTACCCTTTGGGAGAAATATTGTGAGAAAAGGGGAAATTGTATGTGACAAGTAATTGCTCTATTTCTCCATGTTTTCTAGATCAAACTTGTCTTTAGACAAAACAAAACCAACCCTGACTGTGTGGTTATGGGTTAAAGAAAAAGTTACTTCATGAGAATACCTAGTTGAGTATCAGAATTTCATCAATCAAAAATAAAAACAATCAATGATTGATTGATTGTGATTTATTGCCACTTTTAACAGTATTTCAATCATAATTACAGTGGTGGGAGCACCTAATCTCGGATTCCTGGTATGTCTCACACAAGTACTACCAATTAATCCTTTCTGAGCCTCAAGCTGCTCATCACAATTACATTTACTTTAGCCCATAAATGGAAAACAAATATTGGAAAGAAAATTTGCCACTATGGGGATCGAACTCTTGACCTCATGATTAATAATATCAACCCTTATAAGACTGGGCAGATCATGCAAGCTAGAATGGTCATTCTGTCTTACTGCATATCTATTTTTTAAATTAAACCTCTGGTTGACAAGTGCTAAATCATTCTCCTTTTCAAATATTTTTGACAACCTACCAACATTTTGACTAAGCAAGCAAGTTTTAGTTGCTGAAATTATATATGTGAGTCATATATAACACAACAATAAAATCTATAAATTAGCTTAAGTGCTGAACTTTGACCACTTTCTGACAAGATAAGTGCTGATCTGAACTACTTAACCCATTCCCACACAATGACACTTTTAAGACGCCCCTCAAGAAAAGCAATTGGGAAAACATTGTGGAAAATGAAGAAATTGCTTGCAAAAATCATTTTCTTCATTATTCACAATGTTTTCTAATGAGAAAGTTGAAAAATATTAAAATTTCACAAACTTTAAATTTCGTCTGCAACTCCTTTCAATTGGACCAGTCTAGATTTTTTCTGTCTGGTAATGGGTTAATGACCAAATGATAGTGAGTCCTGAACTTAAACTACTTTCTCAAAGCTAAAGGATCTTATGTTATAAAATACAGCAGCACCACTTGCCTTCTTCCTCTTCTTTATACAGATTCACACGAGTCTCTGAACAGTTTTCTGTTGAACATGAATCTGATTCTGTAAAAATATTTACGTAAAGCATGTAAATTTATTCATACATTCAGAGAAAGGAACAAGTATATCTAGTGATATTAACCAGCTTAGTCCATTTCACTTCAATCCAACTTTGTCATGCAGTGATGAAAAATAACAGAAACATTGTGACAAAGGAGAAATTGATTGTGACATGGATTCTACCCTATATTGCTCTATCTTTTCTTTTTTTTTTTAATTTGATGCATTTTGAATGGTCTTCTGCAACTTCTCTCAATTTTGACCAATGTTAAATATTGTCACTAGTAATGAGCTCTAACTATTGATATCTTGTCCATCATTTACTTTTGAAATAATCACAGCCAAGACCAAGTTATTTATTTCAGTGTTCTATATTAACCATTATTATACTGAATAAATACATGTAGCTTTCTCAGAATTGCAATTGTATCAAGGGACTGAAAGCACTAGATGGCTTGATTGTGGGTCAATATTTCTTTTGAATATTGAATTCTGTAAACCACTTAGGCTTAAAGGGGACATAAAGGTGATGTAGACTAAGATAAGACTGCATATATGTCTATTCTGCCTGTCAAAACAGGGAAGTTTTGGGTCAGCATGACAATTTTTCAAACCCTTTTTTTAACTGAATAAGAGACAGATTAAGTATTGGGTAATAAATATATTGCTGGCAATTACCCACAGACCTCCGGCATGAAAGTTAGACCAAGGCAGAATGAAATTATGTTTGCAAAATATATGGTTAGTGAAACAAACAAAATAACAGCTGTCAGAGATGGATTATGCTCCCTGAATATAGCCCTGTGACAAAAATGAAATAAACAGGGAAAATGGTTAGAATGGATAGACAGAAAAAGTGGCAGATATATGCTCTCCATCCTCCAGACATTATTAATCTTAATGAATGATCTTGAGCTGTGCCATTGACCTTGGAGCTATCTGACTTTTTTTTTCAAATGGAACATCTACTCATAGAGAACATTTTTGCAAAGTTATATCGAAATCAACCCATAATCTTAGGAGCTATGCTTCAAGATGCTTAATTTGATTGTTTGACCTAGAGCTGTGACCTTAACCTTGGAGCTATCTAAATATTTCTTTCAAACATTACATCAACTCATGTCAGAGAACAATTGTGCCTAATAACATTCAAAACCATTCATAATTGAGGGAACTATGCTTTGGAAAGCTCACTTTTAATATTTGACCTTGAACTGTCACTTTGACCTTTCAGCTAACCAAAAACTGGGAAAAACTTGTTGGCACGATATCAGAAGGAATTCAAGCAAAGTTTCATCCACTTTGGGCAAAGGGTTGTGGAGAAAAGGAGGCAGATATATAGAATGATAGATGGACACATGAAGCGGTGGCTATATGCTTGCCCTTTGGGAAGCATAACAAGAGGGCCGTTGGCCCTGGGGCGCTCACCTGAGATAAAGGCTCTTTTTCTTTCAACAGTCTAATTTCATGTTAAGGTTAGGATTATGAAACAATTGGGCCACAATTACATCAAGGCTCTACACCTTCTGGGTCAGGAGGAGAAGATTCTTAAAGATTACTTTGAAATTTCACTTTTGTTGCCATGGCAACCAGAGTTTTTAATGGATTTCAATTCTTTTAGCTAATTTTAAGGGGGACCACCTAAGGAACATTTCCGCAAAATTTGGTTCATATTGGCCCTGTGAATTTGGAGGAGATGTCATTTAAAAAATCTTTCTTTATTTCTATATAACCTCCCCCCCACCCCTGGGGCTCCGCTCCTGGATACCCGAGGATCATGATTTTAGCTATTTTGAAAGAGGTCAATATACTGATGCTTCATGCAAAATATCAAGGCTCTAAGCCATCTGGGTCAGGAGGAGAAGATTTTTAAAGATTATTTTAAAATTTCACTTTTGTTGCCATGGCAACCAGAGTTCTTAACGGATTTCAGTTCTTTTAGCTATTTTTGAAAGGGACCACCTAAGGAACATTTCTGCCAAATTTGGTTCAAATTGGCCCAGTGGTTTGAGAGGAGATGTCATTTAAACAAGAGGGCCGTTGGCCCTGGGGTGCTCACCTGAGATAAAGGCTCTTTTTCTTTCAACAGTCTTATTTCATGTTAAGGTTAGGATTATGAAACAAGTGGGCCACAATTACATATAAAGACTATGAACCTGGGAATCCAAAAGTCCAAATTACAAATTCCAAGGCTTTAGTGCCGATTTGAAAGAAGGAAAAAACTTTTTCCATGGGTTATAATTTCAGAAATAAGAAAGAAGTCTGTGAACTTATCATGCCTATAACCCCCCCCCCCCCCTGGGTCTGCCCCTGGAGACCCGAGGATCATGATTTTAGTTATTTTGTAAGAGGTCAATATACTGATGCTTCATGCAAAATATCAAGGTTGTACGCCTTCTGGGTCAGGAGGAGAAGATTCTTAAAGATTATTTTGAAATTTCACTTTTGTTGCCATGGCAACCAGAGTTTTTAACGGATTTCAATTCTTTTAGCTAATTTTAAGGGGGACCATCTAAGGAACATTTCTGCAAAATTTGGTTCAAATTGGCCCTGTGAATTGGGAGGAGATTTCATTTAAAAAATTGCTCTTTATTTCTTTGTAAACCCCACCCCCCTGGGGCTCCGCCCCTGGGGACCCGAGGATCATGATTTTAGCTATTTTGAAAGAGGTCAATATACTGATGCTTCATGCAAAATATCAAGGCTCTACGCCTTCTGGGTCAGGAGGAGAAGATTTTTAAAGATTATCTTAAAATTTCACTTTTGTTGCCATGGCAACCAGAGTTTTTAACGGATTTCAACTCTTTTAGCTATTTTTGAAGGGGACCACCTAAGGAACATTTCTGCCAAATTTGGTTCAAATTGGCCCAGTGGTTTAGGAGGAGATGTAGTTTAAAGAAATTGTTGACGGACAACGCACGACGGACAATGGACGGACGCCGGACAAAAGACGATCACAATAGCTCACTTGAGCACTACGTGCTCAGGTGAGCTAAAAATTGTTCTTTATTTCTATATAAACTCCACCCCCCTGGGGTTCCGCCCTTGGGGACCCGAGGATCATGATTTTAGCTATTTTGAAAGAGGTCAATATACTGATGCTTCATGCAAAATATCAAGGCTCTACACCTTTTGGGTCAGGAGGAGAAGATTTTAAAAGATTATCTTAAAATTTCACTTTTGTTACCATGGCAACCAGAGTTTTTAACGGATTTCAATTCTTTTGCTATTTTTGAAGGGGACCACCTAAGCAACATTTCTGCCAAATTTGGTTCAAATTGGCCCAGTGGTTTGAGAGGAGATGTCATTTAAAAATTGTTCTTTATTTCTATATAAACTCCACCCCCCTGGGGCTCCGCCCCTGGGGACCCGAGGATCATGATTTTAGCTATTTTGAAAGAGGTCAATATACTGATGCTTCTTGCAAAATATCAAGGCTTTATGCCTTCTGGGTCAGGAGGAGAAAACTTTTCAAGATTATTTTAAAATTTCACTTTTGTTGCCATGGCAACCAGAGTTTTAACAGATTTCAATTCTTTTAGCTATTTTTGAAGGGGACCACCTAAGGAACATTTCTGTCAAATTTGGTTCAAATTGGCCCAGTGGTTTAGGAGGAGATGTAGTTTAAAGAAATTGTTGGACGGACGACGCACGACACACGACGGCCGGACGCCGGACAAAAGGGGATCACAATAGCTACGTGCTCAGGTGAGCTAAAAATGTATATGGCAACCTAAACATCAAACTGTAGTTACGACATTTAAATCGCCAAACAAACAAAAATGCATGACTGAACAGAGGTATATTCACTTCTGGTCTACATGAATGATTTTATTGGTCAATTGATTTTTTGATTGACAGTTACAATCATTCTATCCTAATATAGAATTCTCATTGATGTATTTCTTGGCTGACTCAAAATCTACACTATTACATACCTTTAACTCTATCCACCTCTGTGATAAAGTCTCCTTGGAAGAAAATGTATCCAACAATGGAGAACAGATATATCAGGATGACAGCTAGAACAGCCGTAAACATGAGAGATCGAACATTTCTGGTGACAGATTTTATAACATTGATGAGTGTTTCTTCTCTGTATACAACATCTAATAGCTGGAAGAGAATCAGATTTCATTACATTTAAGGGCATTTCTTCCTCCTACAAAAAGCTTAACAGCTGTAACTAATTTATAGCAATGTCCACAAAATGTTACATATTGATATATTTAGGAACATTTAGTGACAAAAATGCTTTAAATTTAAGTTCCTAACTTTACCACTTCAAGAAGCTTGGCTTTTCCATTGCCAACATAAATTTGATAACAATTCTAAAATCTGTTGGTCAAAATGGTGAAAAATTCTGAAAAAAAAATGTCAAAACCTATGAATCAATCTGGAAAAAATTGGTATCAATGTCACGATGCGTCAATTTTGCCACAGATTTTGTGACTTATCCATCCAAAGTACTGACTACCTTATTCTACCTGAATCTCAATAATTATTGAGATTTCCCCTTCAAGCAAACAGGGACATAAAAACCTTTTTTTTAAATAACCCTCACATGTGTAAACAATACATACCAGTAAACTGTAGAAGAATTCATGAACACACAATCCCAATATACAGAGGGAGAGATATAACAAGTGGTACACAAACTCAAAATCAGCTATCACAAGTCTCCAGGATTTGTTGAACGTCCCTCTATTGCCCATTAAACTCACTAGAAATATTCCTTTATTCATCACCTACAATGCAAATTTAAGAATAATCACAATACAGTTGTCTCTAATTATAACAATACTCAGGGTACCAAAGAAACATATTTTTATGACCAAATATCATTTAAAGTGAGGACTATTCTAAACAAAGATCAATTTGGGACCATGTAATCAATTTCGCTTGTTCTGAATGAGGTTTAACACCACCATTAACAGTATTTCAGTTATATTGTGGTGGTTGGCACACCTAGCTATGGATACCTGGTATTTCTCACACCAGTACTAACTCTACATCCTTTTCGAGCCTCAAGCTGCTAATCCCACTTAGGTTTATGATTATCAACCTTAGTGGTAGAAGACAAATGTTGGAAAGGATATTTGCCACAACCCAGGATCATATCCAGGACTCTATGTTTAGGAGTCTGACATGCTGCAAACTGTGCTAGGTCTGTTATCATAACCATTAACCTAAGTGAGATGAGCAGCTGTAGGCTGGGAAAGAATGTAGTGGTAGTACTAATATGGAAAAGAGCACCGCTCAGCTGTTGGAAGCTGGATAAAAAATCTAAGTCTAAAAAGGGGAATAATTTGCAAAAAAATGCATCTGGAGTTATCCCCCTTGATATCATAAGTTGCTCTTTTGATAGTGAACATGTGTGCCAAGTTTCAAGTGAATGCCTTCAGTAGAACCAGAGATATCACAAAATGTCAAAGTTTTCGCACGATGACGACGACTACAACAAAGAGGCTATCGCAATACAACATTTTTTTCCGAAAACAGCCAAGCTAAAAATGGGAATCCATAGTTAGGTGCTCCAGCCATCACAGTATAACTGAAATACTGTTAATTGTGGTGTTAAACTTAATTGAGAGAAGTAATTATATTAAATGATATCATTGTAGGCAGAGTTCAATGTATGTATGTATGGAATGTGAGATTTATAGACATGAATTGAAAATGATTATAATTTGTCATTTTTAATTATATTTTCAATGTCATTTTTATATATCTTAACTCATCACAAGACAACAAAAGTTAAGACTGGTCCAAATTGAAATAAGTTGCAGCTGGCATTTCGAATTGCCTTATAAATGGAATATAAGTGCCAAATAAGGTACAAAACATTGTAAGAAAATGATAAATGGCTTATAACAAGTTATTTCTCCTTTTCATATAATGTTTTCCATTATAACATTTTTGGGGGGCATCAAAAAGTGGTGCTTTGTGGTAATTGTTTAGAAAAACCTGCCTTAACCCATTCCCACAATGAAGCTTTTAAACTCCTTTCAATATGAAAGCTTTGGAAAACATTGTGGAGAATGAAGAAAACACTTGTTACGAGCAAATTCTTCATTATCCACAATGTTTTCTACCCTAAAAGAAAATGACTTTGAAGACTTCATCAACTTAAAATTGGCATCTACAACTTCTTTGAATTTGGACTGGTCTAAACTTTTATCTTGTGGGAATGGGTTAACAAAGAACTGTGGGCTTCACTAGTGACATGTCAATTAATGAAGTACTTCCTAAGTTATCAAAAGTAATTTGTCCTCTCAATCACAGTAGAGCTTTAATGGTAAATGTTTACTGGCGGCTTTATTAACCCTTCCCGCTTTTTGAAATTGTAGACTGGTCCAAATTGAAAGAGATTGCAGCCAACCATGAAAATTGAATACAATTTGAAATGAAACCATTATACGTGATATATTGTAGAAAAATTAGAAATTGCTTGTCACAAGTAATTTCTCCCTTTTACCACAATGTTTTCTTAAGTATAAAATCACAGAAACGTAAAATCCATGGTTTGTACAGGAAAGGGTTGAGTGCTGTTCTAAAAAACTGTTTTATCAAATTAAAAAAAATACAAAAGCAAACTTTTTCATTTAGAGCATTCTAGATTCTTGCAATCACCTGAGGGTAGAAACACTATCCTATGTAAGAAGGATTAAAGGAAATATTTCCATTTCATGTCGGAAACACAAATACATACTTACATTTAACACCCCTATAAACCATAAGGTAGGTTCAACGCCCACAGAGAAGATCATCCGTAATATGATAGAAGCTATAAGTGTGATGATACTAGATGGGGTTGCTATCGTGATGACAAGGGCAAGTGATGCCAACATGGCTGTCCACACTAAACCAGATAACCTAGTGTCCAACTCTGTAAAAAAATAGAAAACTGTTACTGGCAAAATAACACATTTTAATATCAAAATGAAACTTCCTTTGGGAGTTATGTTGAAAACAAGAGATAACAAGATGTTTGCTTTGCAAAAAAACAGCCTCTTTGATAGAGAATGACCTTGACATTTAACCCATTCCCACACAGGGGCTCTTTTTGATGAACCTCAAGAAAAACAATTTGGAAAAGATTGTAGAAAATGAAGAAATTGCTTGCAACAAGCAATTTCTTCATTTTCCACAGTGTTTTCTACAATGTTCTCCAAAATTCCCCTTTCGAGGGGCATCAATAAATAGGTGTCATTGTGAGGTAATAGGTAAATAAAGTTGAAAATACATTGCATTAATGTTCTGTATTCTCAATTAGATATTCTGCGAGAAACAAATTTGAGGAAAAAAGTGTGCAAAGTTAGATATGCTTCAAAATATTCTGAATTCATAACACCATATACTCTTAAGGATGGGGTATTTCCTATTCTGTCTTGGAAACAACAGTCAATTCAATCAAATCAAGTTACATATAAAAAACATTTTCTTTGGGCTATCAAAATATTATTTAGCTTATTTTGGTGCTGGAAACAATATATTGCCTATTATTAGCAAACATCTTTATAAACCTAAACTAAACTATACAAAACATCGTCACAAAAGCATATCTCATTTATTTTTCAATTAAATGAGCTTCAGATTGTTGTCTTCAGATTCTTTCAATTTGAACCTGTTTAAAATTTTGTCTTCTGGTGTATTGAGTTTAGGTAAATTCTAAGATACATTAACTTACCTCTCTTGTTATCCTCAAATGGGTAGAAGAAAGCCACCAACAGGTTAATAAGTACGACAAAGTTGAAGGAGATATTTCCCCAGAAAGACATATGGCTGCTGAACCAGGATAAATATGGATTAGCTGAAAAACAAAATAATAAAATTATACATTTCTATATCGTCACAAGAAAAGGTACCAACTAGAATGTGCCAAAAGCATCCATTATGGTCAGACTGCAGATACTTGACACTTTCTCTATATCACCAATTGTCATTCTACGTTACCTTGTGTTCAGTTTTTGATTTGTTTACATGGTGTTTAATGCCACTTTTTACAATATTTCAGTCTAAACACAGAAGCTAGAGCACCTAACTATGGATTTCTGGTATTTCTCACAACAGCACTACCACTACACCCTTTCTGAGCCTCCAGCTGCTCATCCCATGTAGAATAACTATCATCTAACTATGACATTGTAATGTGTGGATATAGGTTAACCCATTCCAACGAAGTGACGCTTTTGAACACCCCTCAATATAAAAACTTTGGAAAACATTGTGGACAATGAAGAAATTGCTTGTTACAAGCAATTTCTTCATTGTCCACAATGTTTTCTACTCAAAAAGACAAACATTTTAAAAATGTCAACAATTCTATATGGTCGTCTGCAATTTCTTTCAGTTTGGACCAGTCTAAACTTTCACTGTGAGGGAATGGGTGAAGTGACCATGATCAAAAGGCTTTTTCTAAAAGTTAAAGTTTTAGGAAGTGGATGCATGGTCTGAATAAAGTATCAAAACTTAATCAAATGTTATTAGAACTCATCTAAATCATCTAAAGGAGACTATTTGAATTTATTCAAACAACATAGGATAAAGCGGAGAAAACCTTGGAAAACAAAATAGTGCATAAATTGTTCAAAATGAGTTTTTTAATCATTTTTTACTCAAGGATAATACGCTTTAGAGACAAACTCTTTTTCGATTATGGTCCCAACTCATTTTAGATGTAACCATGCCCACTAGAGAGAGGCAATATATTCTAGCCAATGGTACCCACTTTTACAACTGGCTGGACTGGGGCTCTGGGTGGACTAGGGCTCTGAGTGGACTTGGGCTCTGTCTGTAAAATGTCCTGCCGAAATTCATTACCAGCCTCTGGTGAGACTCCAGTCAGCAACAGTCCTATTACGAATCATTCGGCCAATCAGCCAGATATATCCAGTAGGTATAGATCACTCTCTTGATAGTAAACAACTATTCTGAGTTTCAAGTGAACATATATTCAATAATATATATAAGGAAATCTGCATCCTGCTTCTGCCATATTGTTTACAAACAATTGATCAGCCAATCAGATTCAATGCTTGGATATACGCCATTAAATGCCAATCAACCAATATCATGATACAGTTGATTGGAATCTACCTGTTGGCTCATATCAAGATGTGCACAGGTGTAAACTAGTTCAAGAACAAGTTGTT
This sequence comes from Fragum fragum, assembly GCA_946902895.1. Taxonomy (NCBI): domain Eukaryota; kingdom Metazoa; phylum Mollusca; class Bivalvia; order Cardiida; family Cardiidae; genus Fragum; species Fragum fragum. The sequence continues at coordinate 1,421,291 of OX336371.1, read as the reverse complement.
TGATCAACATATAAAAGGCAATATCAAACTTTGAACCTCAACCTTCACATGTGACCTTGACCTCCAAGGCCAAACACTCCTTCAGTCATTTAGATATACAAGTGCATAAAATAGCATAAGTATTGGAGAACAGAAACAAGAGATAGGCAAGGTCAATATTTGCTATTTAACCTACAGTTATGACCTTAACCTTGACAAAAGGACTTAAAATCAAGCAAAGCACCCTTGCTCTTGGCCCTATATTCAAGTGTACAAAATAGACTATAAGGTCAAGAGAAGCAGGCAAAGTCAATATTTTAACTTTGACCTCCTCCTGTGACCTTGAAAGTAGAAGCCTGATTCAAGATCAGACCCCTTATTTTCATCCAGATGTGTAAGTTTGCAATATATTATAAGAATCAGACCATAGGATTTGGAGATACTGGCAAGTAAAAAATATGACATTTGACCTCCTGAGGTGACCTCCACCTTGAAAGCAGGAGCCTGAATCAAGAGTTGCTATATTGCTTGAGCCAACATGTTAAAGTATATTAACCCATTACTAGATGGCAAAATTTTAGACTAGTCCATATTCAGGAGTTGCTGACAAAAATTTAAAGTTTATGAAATTATAGATTTTTCAACTTGGTGTGTAGAAAACATTGTGTAAAATGAAGAACAAGCAATTTCTTCATTTTACACAATGTTATTCAAATTGTTTTTCTTAGGCGTCCAAAAGTGTGATTGTGTGGGAATGGCCTAAAAAGTTAAAGAACTGTAGCAAAGATTTCAATTTTATCTCTGAATGACAAAGATTTCACATGACGGTAACAACAATGACATACATAAAACAGCCCAGCTAAAAACAATACAAACCTCTAAGATCTTTTTGCCACATCATTTCATTATACATATCTTCCACCCTCTCAAAGAAGTCTGCCACTTTACTAGCTTGTTCATCCCTCTCTGCTGTTGTAAACAATCTATGTTTTGTCTCCTCTGTTAGGAAACCACAGATCTCTGGGATTGGAAAAACTATCTTCTCCATTGTACGATCTTGTCGGACAATCTACAAAATAAGAATTAAAATCACTTAGATGTAGTACATATATATTATATTTTTTGTATAATTATCTTGAAATAATGCAATCTGATAAATAAAGAAATTTAATTGACTGAAATTACATCATGCAACCAAATTAAATGGTTTCATTTTTGTATAAAATGCAATCAGGCAGATTTCTTGAAATCCCCTGACCTGATTACTTCATTAATCACACACTACACCGGGTAAGATCGCATTTTCATATTACCATAATGAAAAGAAAGATTGGACAAAATAAGTTTTTTTCTAGAATATCAAACACATTTTTGCACAACTTTTCCTCAGACTATTTTCTGTTTCTCATTAGAAATAATCTTATTAGTTTGAATGATTATCTATCATCTATAACTTAACCCATTCCAACACAATGATGCTTTTGGACATCCCTCAAGAAAAATAATTTTGAAAAGGTTTTGTAAAATGAAGAAATAACTTGTTACAAGTTATTTCTTTTTACGCAATCTTTTCTACCAAGAAAGTTGACAAATTTGAAAATTCAAAGACATGAATTGTCATCTGCAACTCCTTTCAATTTGAACTAGTCTAGAATTTTGTCATCTGCAATGGATTAATACAATATTTACATCCTGAGAACTATATTATAGCGTTATAGGCTATATTATAGAGGTGTTTCTAAACAACACCATTATTCTTTACTGGTAGAATTTTCACAGAGAAGCTGTTACTAATATTCCCTCTGGCAGATATAATCTTTATTGTATGCAAATGCAGTCTCTTGCTGTAACCTAGTTTTCCCTAACTGATTGTGTAATCAAATCAATTCTAACAAGAGCTTCGCAAAGAGGGACATATACGCCCAGAGCGTCTTATCTGAGAGAAAATACTTTATATTCACACTACATGTATTCTGCTAAGTCAAGGGCAGATAATACCACAAAGACTTGAGGGATCTAAACAAGTTTGTGCATTAGACATCATAGAGATTCATTGTGGCAAGTTTAAATTCATTCCAATTCATTCACAACAGTTGCCCGGACAAAAAACGCTACAATTACAAACTTTTTTGGTAAGTGAAGAGAAAATAATTTCAAAATGATTCGAGTTTATCAAACTCAAATTTTCTGGCATATAAATTTAGACATTATATAGATTCATGGTAGTAAGTCTCATTCTATTATTTAGAAAGGTAGCCACAAAAAACACTGCAATTTTAGGCTATTCTGGGAAGTCAAGGGCAGATAATTCCAAAATGACTTGAGAGATCAAAATAATTTTTGCAACTTTTTAAGCATAACTACAAATCATAGAGATTCATTTTGGCAAGTTTCTGTTCATTTTGGCAAGTTTCTGTTCATTCCTTGAAACTGTGGGAGTTGTGCATACAAAAAACTGCTAACAGACAGACAGACGGATAGATGACTGGGGCCATTACAAAATACTATACTTTGGGAGTATAAAAATAGCTTAGTGTGTATGTGCATTTAGCTACCTATCAATAACAACAACAACAACAACAACAAACCCCAGACTATAACCATGATTATTTCTCTGGATATCATTTTCCTTTCAAGCATTTTAAAGGTTATTGCTTAGGTACATTGTTTAACCCTTTCCTGTTTTTGGAAATTTTAGACTAGTCCAAATTGAAAGAGGTTGCAGACGACAATGAAAACTTGATGCCATTTGAAATGAAACCATCCTATGTATTAGAAAATATTGTGGAAAAAGGAGAAATTGCTTGTTACAAGCAATTTCTTCTTTTTCAACAATGTTTTCTCGAGTATAAAATCACAGGAATGTAAAATCCCGTATTTGAACGGGAAAGGGTTAACCAATGACCAGACAACATTATTTTAGATTCATTCAATATGACAGATGACAATTAACTTCAATATGATGATATTTTAGAAATCTGCTATATTTTTCTGAGTTTTTTTCTGGAGGGTTGTCAAGATGCAGGGTTGTGTAGGAATGTGCTTAAAGTAAAACTCTACAGGCATTTCTTGCCACTTGCTAAGGTAATAGCAGTTTATACTCCAATCATCCATATCAAAGCTTATGCTTGTTTGTATTGGTTTTTGGCCTCTCTTTCCCTTACTCATGTGCTAGTATTAGGCTGGGGCCATGAGCTCTCTTGCCTTACGACATACCAATGTGAAGAGTAGCAAACCCAGGATTCAAACTCTCCACTTCTCCCAGATTAAGTGGAGTGAAATGGCCTAACATCTGTGTAACATAGGACCATGCTATCGAAAAGACACTCCTCTCTTTAATGACTGCCATGATGTTCACATATCAATAAGTGTCAGACTGTCCTCAGTATCAGAACATTGAAGAGACAGTTAATGCAGTCTTGCACTCACTCAACAAAGATATAACAGACAGTAGGTAAATACAATGGGCCCCTACCGATATACGGAGTTCTCCCGAAAATTGCCCTTTAATTAACTCCCTTGATTCTACTGGGTAGTTCCGGTTTTAATTTCAACAAAGAGTATATAAGGGGTGAGACTAAAATCGTCTGTTTTGGAGAGAATTAATTATTTTTTCGGTAACCCACACATAAGAATATGGAGTTCTTTTGTAAGACTTTTAGATTATAAAAATGTTTTGGTAGTTTTTATTTATTTTGACACGTTATAATCGTCTTCCCGTCCGAGTTTCATCTAGTTTTCATATTCTATTTCTCATTTTCGAAACAAAATTAGCAAAAGTGTCCTTTATGGTGAATTGTTGCTTTTATTTGTTTAGCTTGAGAATATCTATTGAAACATGCAAACAGACAAAACAACAACAACGGGGGGGGGGGGGGGCAAAATTATTGCGATAAAAGGAGTATTTTTACTAGGAATTTCTCCAAATCTGAGCGATCCGTTATTTTTGATACAAATGGATTTTAACATTTCGTCTGTATCCTATTTCTTTCTGAGATTTTTTATCAACAAAGGTTTACATGGTAAGTTAATCTTAAGAATTATCGATGTCTGTCCATAAACTCCTATTTTAATCCAAGAAACTTACACATTTTGAATCGGTATCTTTGATTACGCAATAGTCCACGGGTGGTATCCGGATAAATCTCATAACGATCGGCTATTTGCTTTGATTTTCACACGACTGCCCAGATGTCCTTCTTTTGACTAATTAACAAGGGAGTCGGTTGACTTATATTATTTGGAATTTATCTAGTTCTAAAGATTGATTAATATTTTATCTTTCTGTCCATATATTATATGCAAAATGATGTGGTTGGGTCCTTAAGTAAAAGTACACTATCAGAGGTTAAATGCTCCTATTTTGCGTAGAACCAGATATTTTTTTCAGATTTTGATACAGTGGAATGTTGAGTACTCTTATAATACTCTTAAAATATGGAATTGTTGTGGTAGTTTATATTAACGTTGACACGTTTTAATCGTTTTTCTCTCCCGACCTAGGAAACAATTTCATTCTCGTCCAGTTTCCATATTCTACTTCTCATTTTCGAAAAAAAAAAAAAAAAAAATAGCAAAGGTGTCCTTTGTAGGAAATCATTGCGTTTACTTCTTTAACGTAAAAAGACTTATTAAAACAAGGAAACCACACAACAACAACCAAGAATAACAATTTTGCGATAAAGAGTACTTTTTACGCCGATTTTCTCCACATCTGAAAGATCAATTATTTTCGGTACACATGGCTATTAAAATTTCGTTCGTATCCTCTTTCGTTCAGAGATTTTTTTTTCTGTAAAGGGTTAATTGGTAAATCAAATTTAAAAGTTAACGAGGTCCTCTCATAAACTGCTGTTTTAATCCAAGTAACGTACACGCTTCTGATCGGTATCTCTGATTGCGTAATAGACCACGGGTGGTATTTTGGATATACACTGGATATATCTCATAATGATCGGCTATTTACTTTTGATTTTCACCCGATAACCCCTTATTACAAGTAACAAAGGAAGTCGTTTACTATTCCCTCTAATTCTAAGGAAATTACGAGCTTGTACATTTTAAATAGGATCATAAATGCAAGAGGTAAAGGATATCTATTTTAAAACGTTTCTCATTTAGAAAAATTTGGAAAAAATGTTTCAGTTAGAAAAATATGAAAAAAAACAAAACAAAAAAAACCCCATGTTTAAGATCACTTTTTTACAACAAAAAGATTTGTATATTTAGTATATATACATTGTATCATATATGTCATTTCATGATATATCTCAATATAGTAATAAGAATTTGGTATCAACTAAATGGATTAAAACGTTCAAAAGATCGTCTTAGTTTGATCTTTATAACACTTCTCACGGTCATCCCTTTTATATTTCCACTTTTTTATTTCTCACTTTTTCTCAAATACTTAAATACATGAAATGATATATAAAACAATAAATTTAAAAAAAAAATAATAAAACATTCAGCAGGGTAGAAATACTGTGGAAAAGGAAAAAATTGCAACAAGCATATTCTTTTTCTACAATGCATTCGCACACAATGACGCCTTAGGCGCCCTTAAGAAAAATAATTGGGAAAACATTGTACAAATTGACAAACTTGCTTGTAACAAGCAATTTCTTCATTTTGCCGAATGTTTTCTGCCCAGAAAGAAGAAAATATCTACAAATTCATAAACTTAAAGTTGTCATGTGCAACTCCTTTAAATTTGACACAGTCTAATATTTTGCCCTCCGGTTCTCGATTAAACACCACTTTCAACATTAAATCAGTTACTAAGCATAACTGACATTTCCTCTGAGCTGCTCACCCTACTTAAACCTTATCATTTGCCGATTGGTAAGAAATTAATGATATATCTTACTTGCCATTGGTAAGAAACGAATGAAATATTTTGGGAGGACCTACAGAGGCAACAATCATTTCCACAAGCCTCCAGACACTTTACAAAGCTTGTTGAGGATCATGCAGTGAAAGTCTGGTTAAATTTATTTCGTATTCATCAATGAAAAGGGTATTTGGTAAATTACAATGGTCATGAAATGAAGATGTATGGAGAGCTTCTTTGTAACAGTTCCCGTTTGTAAAAAGACAGATATCTTATAAATTCAAAGCCCCGCTTGACATGTGAAACCATTTTTTAAAAAAAGAAATAACGGAATGTATTTCCGTGAGTATCATTGTATTTATTTCGATCAAAAAAGCTCTTTTTGTGGTAATTAATACGTATATCCGGAATTAGGGTATATCCGAAAAATACACTTTCATACCGGCTCATTTACGATTATAAACGCGTAAAACGTCACTTAGCTTTAAAAATTAAGCCCGGCTGTTAAAATAAAGTAGTCTCTAGATCATCTAGGGTTTCAACATTGATGACACATAGTAAGAGCTGGCAACAACCAGTTAATGTTTTCGATACCGATATCATCGATTTTTTCACCGGAACTACCCAAAGATTTAAGGGAGGTCACTCTAATACTACAACTAAGCGGAGTAACTCTGGATATCGGTAGGGGCCCATTTCATTAATTCCCACACAATCCTTTCTTTTTTACTCCTCTCAAGAAATGGATGTAGAAAGCACTGAAAATGAAGAACAAGAAATTTCTTCTTTATCCACAACTTTTTGTACCATAAAAGACTAACAAGAGCACCGCCCATGGGTGCCTATGCTCGGCTGCAGGTGCTGGATAATGCAAAAATTCAAAAAAGGGGCATAACTCTTATAAAATGCTTTTAGAGTTACCCCCCTCGATAGTCTCGATAGCTCTTGTGATGGTCAATACACATGCCAAGTTTCATGAGGATATCTTCAATAACAACAGAGATACTACCGAGGTTAAAGTTTGTCATGCCAATGCCAAGGCCAATGCGAACGACGTTCAGGTGATGACAATTCCTCGGATTTTCTCTAAAAACAGCCTAGCTAAAAATGTCATAAACTCAAACTTTTCAACTGTAGCTTCTTTTAAATCAGGCCAATCTAAAATTTTGTCATCTGGTAATGGGTTAATATATCTTTTCTCTGCCTTTTCTCCAATATCTGATCTTATAGTTCCTCCTTTATATTGTAAAATTAACATTCTGTTAACCCTTGTCATGCTGAACTAAGAACATTCTTGTTTTTTCAGGAGGTATAGAAAAAGATCAGCCTGCACAGTCTGATCTTAAACTACACCACCTGTTTGTCCCTTGTAAGTTAGAGTTGGTTATAAAATTCAATTTTCAAAATTATTATTGACCAACAACTAGTACTTTCTGAGCTTTCAGTCCTTTGATTTCCATGCAGTTTTGAAAAGGAGTTGTTTCAGCATGATAAGGGTTAAAAGTAACAGGTTTTGTAGTATTCTTACCTCTATTTGAGCAGTATGTTTGGCATAGAATTCTAAAGCTTGATCCCCGTATAGATCTCCACTGGGCTTCAAAAGGTTGGCCAGTTCTTTGTTGTGCTGCGACAACTAAAATACATTAAGATAAAATAGTAAAACAAATCAATGTTGCTCTTTTATAAGAGCTAAAATAATACGGTAAACATAAATATTTTTTTTTCAAATTTTATAAAATATATGTTTTAGAAGGATAAATAAATAGTGGCAAATGTCATAACTAAGAAGGGTTATTAACCCATTCCAACTCAATCCCTCTTTTTTACGCCCCTCGAGAAAAAAAGCTTTGGAAAACATTGTGGAAAATGAAGAAAATGCTTGTATCAAGCAATTTCTTCATTATCCACAATGTTTTCTATCCAAAAAGACGAAAAAATTCAAAATTCCATCAACTTGAAATTGTCGTCTGCAGCTTCTTTCAATTTGGATCTGTCTAAAATTTTGCTGTGTTGGAATGGGTTAATGTATTGTGGAATTAAATATACTGTGGTAAATGGAATCCAAGTTAACCTATGACACAACACTTCCGGAGGGAAAAATAGATTGTTACGAAAGGCAAAACTTGCTTGAAATTAAATTGTGATAATTGCTATTCCTGTTTAGCTGAGATCAATGATAACCAATGGCATACCTATTTTGCAAGGATAAATATATTGTGTCCAAAGGCATATCTGTTCAGCAAGGATAAACATAATTATTGTGACCAATGGCATACCTGTTTAGCAAGGATAGAGACCAATAACCTACCTGTTTAACAAGGATAAACATATTGGCATACCTGTTTTTCAAGGAAAGAGACCAAAGGCATACCTGGTTTGCAAGGTTAAATATATTGTGACCAATAGCATACCTGTTTAGCAAGGATAAACATATTGTGACCATTAACATACCTGTTTCGCAAGGATTAACGAATTGTGACAAATAGCATACCTATTTTGCAAGGATAGAGACCAATAGCATACTTGTTTAGCAAGAATAAACATATTGGCATACCTGTTTTGCAAGGAAAGAGACCAATGGCATACCTGGTTTGCAAGGTTAAATATATTGTGACCAATAGCATACCTGTTTAGCAAGGATAAACAAATACGACCATTAACATACCTCAGCTTGTTGCAAGGATTAACGTATTGTGACTAAAAGCATACCTATTTTGCAAGGATAAATATATTGTGACCAAAGGCATTTCTGTTCAGCAAGGATAAAAATAATTATTGTGACCAATGGCATACATGTTTAGCAAGGATAGTGACCAATGGCATACCTGTTTTGCTAGGATAAACATAGTCTGACCAATAGCATACCTGTTTAGCAAGGATAAACATATTGGCATACCTGTTTTGCAAGGATAGAGACCAATGGCATAAAACTAATATACCTGTTTTGCAAGGATAAATATATTGTGACCAACAGCTTTAGGAGAAGCCTCCCTCTCTTCATCTTCCTCTTCTACAGCATCTTCAGACTGGAAAGCTCTTTTAGCAACATCAACCTGGAGATTATAACAACTTATTATCAACATAATATGAAAGACTTCAAACAATTTTCATTTACAAGATACTTTATCATTCATTACTATGTCTTTATCAGTTACTACTAAAAATAATGAATCAGAAAAATGTTGCATCCTGAAAAGTTTGAACTCGTATCCTGCCAGTGTAATAAAATACAGACACAGGCAGGCAGCACATTTTAACCCATTCCCACTCAATGACGCTTTTAGACGCCCCCATGAAAAACATTGATGAAAATATTGTGTTACAAGCAATTTCTTCATTATCCACAATGTCTTCTACCGCAAAGGTAAAAAAAATTGATAAGCTTTAAATTTGTGCTACTCTTTTCAAGTTGGACCAGTCCAGAATTTTGCAGTGTGGTAATGGGTCAATTATAAATTTTAACTTTATCATGCTGATCCAGGAATTATTCAGATCTTCAGATGGAGGCTTAATACAAAGAACACCTGCAGATAATCTTTGTCTTTGGGGCTGGAAATATTGTGGAAAATTAAGAAATTGATTGTAATAACCAATTTCTTCATTTTCTTCAATGATTTAAAAAATGATTAAGTTACTAATTCTCCTCCTTCTCTTTAATTTTATTTACTACATGACAATGTTGTTTGCAGACTACAGTATAAGCATAGCCATGAATAAACAAAGGATCTCAATTCAATCTCAATCACATTTTATTTTCCATAAATATCTATCAATTTAAATGGTATATGAAATAAATTTTTAAACATTTCATAGCAGTCTAGATTGTAAAGTACAAACAGATTAATATGAATAGAAATATTCAGTGTCAGGGCTAAACAAGATGTGTTTGTGAAACACTATGCCCCCAAATCAGGAATTCTTTAGAAACGGGTGATTTTTATTGTGTTTTTTTCTTTGTTTTAGGGAAAAGGGTTAAAATTTTTACCTTGACCTTGATGAAATGACCTTCCCCAGTTGGGCCTTGTTGAGACCTATCTATATACCAAAAATTAGCATTGTAACTTAATCAGGGTTGAAGTTATAGGAAAATGTTTAGTTGGCATGTTAAGTTTTGCAGACAGACAGACACCGGTAAAACAATATGCCCCCGATCTTATCGATGTGGGCCATAAAAACATCCCTGTTTTCCAAAATATTTTGGAACTGTTCAAATCTAAAGGTTTTGCTGAGGAAAATTTAAAGTTGATTTAATTTGCAGTGGGGGGGGGGTAAAGGACATTGTGGAGGAAAAAATTGCTTCCTTCAAGATTATAAAATCAGAGGGATGTAAAATCCTGGGATGGAAGAGGAAAGGGCTAAACCAGAGACATTACAAAATGTCAGAGTTTTTGCACAAACACTGACACATACAACAAGAACACTTCAAGCAATTTCTAAATTTTCATAGTGTTTTCCCCAAATGTGTTGGAATGGGTTAACCCTTTCCAATTCAATCACTGGTTTTTACGCCTCTGTGATTTTATACTTGAGAAAATATTGAGGAAAAAGTAGAAATTGCTTTATAACGGTTACTTTTTAAATTGCACTCATTTTTAGTTGTCGTCTAGAACTTGTTTCAAATTTGACAAGTCTAAAATTTCGAAAAACTGGAAAGAGTTAATGCAAGGCTATAGCAATACCATTAGTTTTCTCCTAACTAACCTAGACTAGATAGAAACACAGGTTTAGAAATTATTCCTATACAAAATAACTTTAACCCATTACCACAATCTTTTCATTTTCCATATTGCTTCCCAAAGCTTTTTTTTCTTTGGGGTGTCTGAAAGCATGACACTTTTTGACGCCCCTCAAGAAAAATAATTGGGCAAAACACTGTATATAATGAAGAAATTGCTCGCAACAAGCAATTTCTTCATTTTCAACAATGTTGTCTACCCAGACTCTTGGAAAATCCTTAATTTTTATGAAGTTTAATTTGTTGTCTGCAACTTCTTTTAATATGAACTAGTCTACAAATTTCTTGTGTGGTAATGGGTTAATCAATTTATCCATTTTTTAATGTCCAAGTTCACAACACTTAAACAACACAAGGTTCTATTCAATTTCATTTAAACATATAACACCAGTCTGCCAACACAGTTTTCTCATTTTTTCTTATTTTATAATACATTCATTTGCAGCTTCAATCTATAATAAACAAAATAACAGGTCTTTAGTTTGAACCTTCTAACCTCTTGCCAGATGACTTACCCATAACCCAAAACTCAAATAGAATTTAGAATATGTTTTATATATCAGTATCTTGTTGCTTTGTTTATTTATAAATACTTAAATCATTATTTTAATAATTTCACCCTTTTAAAATAAAGATCATCAATTAACTTAACATTTTCCCTATTCAATATTATTTGACACTTAATATAAAATAAAAAATAAAATAATAATAAAATATAAAATAATGTCTGTAGCACATTCCTTGTTATAAATAAATCCATTTTCCCTTTACTGTCTTTCACAATTTCACACCTGTCCAAGGTCAAAGGGGTACCTGACAACATTATAAAGTAAGCATAATTCAAAAAGTAACCATCCTTAGTGATAGAAATATAGTGAGAAAAGAAGAAATTGCTTGCTTGCTAATATAATAAGCAAATTATTCTTTTTCATTTTTTTTCTCAATTATTATATCACAGGGACATAAAAACTATGCACATACTGGAAAAGGTTTAAACTGTATTAAATTCAGCAAAAACTATAAATGTTCTTCTCAAAAGCTGTATAACTGATGAACATCATCACTTTCTAACAATGTTTACAAAAGAAAAGGGAATCAAACCAGTGTAAAATGCTTTCCTGAATATTCATATCAGCAGAGAAGAGAATCAACTGAAAATTAAATCATCTAAAGCAACAACAAATTAACCCTTGTCATGCTGAACCCACAATATTCTGGTTTGGATAGGAGGTATAGACAAGATCAGCCTTCACATAAGTGCAGTCTGATCTTAGTCTACACCTCCTGTCTATTCATTTCAAACAAGAGTTGTTTTTTAATTAATTTTCAAAAGAAGTATTGATGATTGAACAACATGTACTACCCGGCATTTGATTTTCATACAATTCTGGAAAAAAAATATTCAGCATGACTAGGGTTAAGAACATGGTTATAGTAGAACTAACATTACCTATTTTCCATGAAAATCAACAGTTTAATACTAACACATGCTTCCTTTTTTTTCTTCATTTTATGTTCCACTAATTTTAAAATCCTCTTCAAATTGAGATATTGTGATCATTAATTGGCTAGTTTACATAAAATTGAACAGACTCCTAGAAAAAGAATGGTTGTCAAAGAATAATTTGTGTTACGCTAACAATCACTTGCCCTTCAAAAGTAATATTGGCCTTCAAGGAAGAACAATTGTGCCAAATAACAGTGAAATTTTTGTACAAACAATTTTGGGAAATGACAAAAAGTTGATCTTCAAATGTGACATTTGTCTTTAAGGCAGAACACTTGTAACAAATAACATTGAAATCTAATATACAAATGTCAATAAGGTTATGACAAAAAGTTGACCTTCATCTGTGACCTTGCCAGAACATAATTATGTTCCTAACGGCACATTATCTATTCATGCTGGAGAACATTTGATATTTTTTCTATATCAATCAGTAAGACATGAATTTGATCCGATATATATCAAGCAGGTCCTTGACATGAGCAAGGAACAAAAAGGTAAGACAGACAAGCAGACTGACAGAGGTGTGCACATTAACCATTCTTCTTTTGATATATCTTACTCATGGTAATTGAGTGAACTGTACATGAAATTGTTTTCAAAGATGTTTCAAAATTATTTCTTAACCTTAAAATTAAGAAAATATAATTGAGAAGCATTTACATGCCCCTGTAACAGAAAATTTTAGGAGGTTTTGCCGAAACATGTAATACAATCTTTGACATGCTGAGCCTGGAATATTCTCTGTTTGATTTTGTAGAGGGACAGTACTAGAGACAAAGATCATCCTGCGCATATATACGGCCTGGTCTTAATCTACACCACAAATCCTGTTTGCCCCTTTTTAGCTAAAGCTGATTTTAAATAAATTAACTAAATATTTACCCACAATCAGTGTTTCCAGTACTTTCAGCCCTTTGATTTTAATGCAACTCTGTAGAGGATTTATTACAGCATGACAATGGTTGAGTTCAGTAGTTTATACCCTATGTGAATCCTTCTTTCTATTGGTAGGCTTTGGCTGACTTCAATCCATTCCAACTCAACAACTTTAAACTACTCCAAATTGAAAGAAGTTGCAGATGACAATTTAACAGTGTTGAAATCGTTTTATTCATCTTTTGAGGTAAGACCATATTACTGCTTCAAACTTATAAACCTGTTCCTGTTTTTTTTTCAAATTTTGGACTTGAGGAAATTTAAAGGGTAGCAGACAACATTATAAGTATAGTACATTTCAAAAAGTAACCATGTTTATTGTTATATGATAAAAACATTGTGAGAAAAGAAGAAATTACTTGTTACAAGCAATTTCTCCTTTTTCCACATTTTTTGTGTTTAATATCACAGGGACCTTAAAATCAAAGATTGTGCAGGAAAAGGTTAAATGAGGTTTAATTGAGCTTTTCTTAACCTATTGTAATGGACATCAAGTTTCAAATATTTCCTACTGAATTATGCACTCATTTTAACCTCTTTCAATTTGGACTACCCTAAAATTTTGTTGTCTGGTAATGCCAAAGTTGTTGGTACTAAGTGGAACATAAAATGAGTAATAATCAGCAAAAAGGAAATTAATTGCATACAAAAACCTCTTACTTAACACAACTGGGTTACAAGTTCTTAAATCTCATACTAATCAGTCTAAACCTGCTTCCAGAAGAACATATTGATATTTTATCATATGTCAAGGTCAAAGAAAGGTCTGTTCCGTGTTGGAATCAATCCATTTGAATTCCTTACCCTTTACCAAAGGGCCTATCTCACAACTACACAAACTTAACTCAAGACCAGTTGTGAATACAAATATAACAATTTTCATTGATCTCATGATCTCTGCAAAAAATCTAAAGATTTTTGATAAAGATTCATAGAGGTCGTATTTCAAAACACCAACAAGAGTGCCAAAAGTCACATAAATGCTGCCACAGAGTATAAAAATGCTCTCTTCCATTTAGACCTATTTTTCTGTGAAGCAGCCTAGAATGGTTAAAACCTGATAAATTGCAAAAGGTCAGGTAACCAGGTAACAATTTCATGCAAATCTGTCCAGAAATAGAGAAGGCCTTTTATTAACTAGAGGCCATTGAGCGCTTGTATTGCTCCACAGGCCTGATTGTACTAATTAAGCGCGTGGTGTTTTCAGGAATTCAATATAAACTGAACCATGTGTGGCAAATAAATCTTGTCATTGAAATCTTTAATATTTCAAATGTTTCATTGTTTTACAAAAGTGATTTCATTTATGGAGTCAGATGAAAAAGGTATTGACAATTTTTATTAAAAAAATTCACTGTATACCATATATGGACATAAGCCATGAGCATAAAAGCTGTTTTCAACCAATAAAAATTGATTGATGGAATCTGAAAAAGAGTCATCAAAAGGATCAATCCAGTGAAATTTGGTTGAAATCCATCAACTGCCGTTTCTGAGAAAAAGATTTTCAAAGCTTTCACCATGTATGGAAATTAGCCCCACCCATTTAAGCCATGCTACCAATCAAAATTCTCTGAAGGAATCTGATGAAGGGGTTTCTGAGAAGAAGTTTTTTAAAGGTTTCATCATATATGGTAACAAAAGCCATGTCTGACATGGCCATCCCCCGCCGTAAAAGCTTGATAGTAAACTGAAGTCAGTTAGATTTAGGCTTCTTGTGCACTGCTTTTCTTCTCAATGAGTTCGATAATAGCTATGATACTTTCAAAGATATGCTCAGGACAAAATCTAGGTCTTTAAAACAAAGGGCAATAACTCCAAAATTATGCAAGCAAGAGTTGTGGTTCTTGTGCCTTACACTTCTCCTCAATGAGATTTATCCACCTATGAAGTTTCAAATTTATAGCAAGTATACTTTCAGAGATTTGCTCCCGATAAAATGTAAGTGTTTAAAACATCAAAGGCCAATAACTCAAAAATTATGCAAGCAAGAGTCATGGTTCTTGTGCTCTGCACTTCTCCTCAATGAGTTGTATCAACCTATGAAGTTTCAAGTTGATAGCAATTATACTTTCAAAGATATGCCACGGACAAAATCTTAGTCTTTTAAACAACAAAGGGCACTAATTCAAAAATTATGCAAGCAAGAGTTGTGGTTCTTGTGCACTGCACTTCTCCTCAATGAGATGTATCAACCTATGAAGTTTCAAATTGATAGCAATTATACTTCCAGAGATATGCTCCAGACAAGTATAGTGACTTAAGGATGGAATGACGGAAGGACGGAAGGACAGAATGACGGACGGAGACCATTACTATATCCCCTTCGCCGAAACGGCGGGGGATAATAAACCCTGCCTATTAAAGATCACCCAAGGATCATTTCTGAGAAATTTGGTTGAATTATGTTTAAAACTTTCTGAGGAGAAGATTTTTAAGGTAAAAATTTACACAATGCCATGACAAGAGCTTGCTGGCTTTCGGCCAGTGGAGTTTAAAACAAATTTAGCATAAAGCCCCCTTTTTTTATGGCATAGCCTAAAATTTCAAAACCCGAACAATATGCACAAAGTCAGGTGCCTAGGTATATTTAAATTTCATTGAAATTCATCCATAATATACGAAAAGATGTGTTAACATGGTGTGTATGTAAAGACAGGATGGATGGACATATGGAGATAATGATATCAATATACGTCCTACTATATAAAAATGTAATCTACGTTTGTATGCAATTAGATCCCTGTTTACAGACAGACAACTAAAGTTAACAATGCAGCATCAGATGGTGAATCATTCCAAACTGTAACAGTGTTCTAGACCTGATGTAAACCTTCGATTCCAGCCTGCTGAAATATCGTTCTTTTCACTTCTACCTATATGGATAAAATATTCCCAGAAAAAGTCTTCAAACTTTTCATCTAAAACATAACATACTTATAAAATTATTAAAATCAATATAAATGTTTGTTTACATGAACATACATAAGACCTATAAAAAAAAAGAGACCTTCTGGGACGGGAAAAAATAGCTTTATACCTTATTTTGTTTATTTTCATACATTATCATTGGGTTAGCAAAATGACGTAAACACAGCTTAAATAAAACTGTATATACGACACTTTGCTTCCCAAACTACGATATATGTTAATTTTCCAAATGACCTTTGCTGGACCCTATCTGTTTCTTAAATATTTATTTCATGCAGTTACTTTTTTAGCCTGATGATACTGATATTTTCTGGAATGAAAAAAAAAATGTAAAGAATCTGTTATTCATTTCTCTTTATTCTGTTTGACTTAAAAATGAAGGTTTAGATCTATTGGCTGTTAAATAACATTTAAACACTAAGAAATAGGGGCACGTCCCAAGACAAGTTAAAAACTTCTTTGTTTATTTTTCACAAAATATGTTATGAAACTGAGGGAATCATGAATTCTAACTAGGATTAAATTTCAAAGGGGAATACACAAACAGAATGTAGTTTTAAAGGGGGCAGTGTTAAGAGGACTTTGGATACAAAAAATAACAATTTGAGATACATTTATTAATTCATGTTAATCATCTAATTGAAAATTCAGAGAAAAAAAATCTTTTTGGCTAAACGGTCTTTTGGAAATATGATTTGAGTATTTGTAGGGTCATCTAGTTGAAGGATCGCTAGCCCCGCCCACTGACTCCAACAGGAAGTACCACTTAGATATCAAACAGTGTTATTTTTTAAGCCATTCCTGCACACTACAATTTTAGACCGGTCCAAATTGAAAGAATCTACAGACGACAATTTCCAGATTTTTAATTCTTTCATCTTTTTGAATAGAAAACATTTTGGATAATGAAGAAATTGCTTGTAACAAGTGTAATAAATTGTTTGTAACCTCTAAAGGTCATAACTACATCTTCAATACATTTAAGTCACCAAACCAGCAAAAATACTTCACATGAACGTCGACCAATGATGGAGTTCAAATTTAACTCCGCTTAAAATAGGTGATTTGATTGGTTGATTGGTTGATCAACTTTCAGATAGACAGTAGCAATTGGTTAATGTTTCAGAAGTCGAGGAGACTGGAGTTGTTTAAACTTTAAAAATGTTACGAGTATAATGAAGTATAATTCTTCACTAGAGAGCTACAAAAAATTGCATAGCTTTAACCCATTTCACCACACAAAGAAATTCTAGACTGCTCTAAATTAAAGAAGTTGCAGAGAACAATTTTTAGTTTAGATGGAATTTAAAAAAAAAATCTTTATGGGTAGAAAAATTAAGGATAATGAAAAAATTGCTTGTTACAAGCAATTTCTTTAATTTCCTCAATGTTTTCAAAATCTTTTTTTGTGGAGCATCAAAAAGTAGGATTGTGTGGGAATGGGTTAACTGAAATTGAAGGATATTCTAAAGTTATTACAAATGACAAATGAAATCAAAACACATATTAAAAGAAATTGAATCAATATTTGGTTGAACACAAAATCATGGACATGAACAAAAACAAAAGATAAACTTTTTATAGAAAAATATTTGCATGTGAAAAGGTGTATGACTGAATGAAAGGAAAAATGAAGCACCAGATATGAAAATCTTTTTAACATAATTCAATTATATAATTTTACAGATTGGTGTTCCTTAAAAAATGCACAAACATGAGTGATAAAACATCTAGGAAATATTTTAACCCTTTTAGGCATATTCACATGTACCTTCCAATACTTAAAACCAAACATCACGATTAGAATCAATTTGAACTATATTTTCCAAATATTGACAATTTCTTTTACGTTTTCTCTGAAATCTATTCAGAATCCTTAAAGTCATTATTAGGAAAAAGGGTTAAAAACTGGAACACAAACTTACTAGATCTGTTAAAGTCCATATTTTGATTTTCTAAACAAATTAAATCTAAATTTATATCACTAAATTCAATGTCAATATTTTCATTCAGAATTTATGATGGTTCAAATTCTAAGCAGACATGACTCCCCCTTCCAAACTACCGAATCATATCAGAGACATGCTCTGACAAGATTTAGGTTGGAAGGACGGATGTACAGAAGAAAATATATACACATGGACAAATACTATTATGATTCCCCTACCCTATCTAATGTTTCTTGAGGGAGATAACAATGATTTTCATTATTGCAAAAAACCCAAATGTCATCAGTCACCCAAATATCATAACTATATCTTGATTAAAGCTGTAGATATATCTTTTTTGTCTCCCACTGATAAAATAGGTTTTAACTGCTGAAACTATTAGAGCTCATTTGAATCACTGCTTGATTTGCTGTGATATCTTTTAATCCATTTTAGAATATTTCCCTTTTTATCTATAATGCTTAGAAAGCCAATAGCGGACCTGGATATATATTCTCTTCCAATTTTTGTAATAAATACAGGTTATGTAAGTTCAGTGTCAGATCAAATTATATTTCATTGAGCGTACAACAAATATATACTGTCACTTTTTGTCGCTCATCAAGAAAAACGACGCAGAAAAACATTGTGTAAACAAAGAAATTGCTTGTAACAAGCAATTTCTTCAATCTTAACAAAGTTGAAAAATCAAGAATTTCATAAATTTTAAAATTACTGTCCGCAACTCCTTTCAATTTGGACCAGTATAAAATTTTAAAAGCTCAATTCTGAGCTGAATAATTTGACTGGTTAATTGATTCATTGATTGAGAGGCACGTGGCCAATCAACAAATAATATTCCATAGAGAGAACATGTTAAAGAAATAGCAACAAATCATAGATCATATTTATGCGATACCTTAGATTTTTTTTCTTGATAAATCAAACTTTATTTATCAATTAATCCATTTCCATACAAGGAAGTTTTTTGACACCCAGAAGATATACAATCATGGAAAACTTTTTGCGAGGAGGAATTTATTGGTTATTGTAACAATTTCTCCTTTTCTCATAATCTTATCTTCCCTATTTTGCACTCATTTTCTAATTTTAGCACAATTTGAAATGTCGTCTGCAACTTCTTTCAATTTGGACTAGTCTAAAATCTGTTGTCTGGTAATGGATTAGCTATAAAATAATTCATTGTTAACCCTATACTACACAATTCAACATTTCAATGTGCTGCAAATTAAAGGGAAATCAATTTGACGGTATTATCATGATTATTACATAAAGATAAAAGTTCTTACCAATTGTTGTGGGCTCATACTAACTAAAACCCTCTCAGCGTTCTCGCTGTCATGTCTACTCTCCATAATGGCCAATAACAATTTGGAAGCATTGTTCTGAAAAAAAAAAACATGACAACAACATTATTTCTATTAGCAACCAACAAACTGTATGAAGCATCTAATCATAAACATACAGTCGATACTTGTTAGCTAAAATTCGGAAATCTTGAATTTCAAATAAGTCACATTCAAGTTCCAACTTCAACCCTTCTTTAATCATAATAAAACTGAATGTTTATCTAGAAACAATAAAACCAACAAGGTGCCAAATTGTCACAAGATACGCCCGTCACACTGCTTAATATTAATTGGGGGTTGGAATAGAACTGAGGTTATTTTGAATGAATTTTTTTTGTCAAACAAAGTATGAAAAACAACAAAGGGCAATAACTCAAAATATAGGCTAGGTAGAGTTATGGTTATTTTACACTGCACTCCCACTTGGTGAGTTCTATCCATCCATGAAGTTTCATGATTCTAGCTATTATACTTTTAGAGATATACTCCGCACAAGATTCAAGTATGAAAAACAACAAAGGGCAATAACTCAAAAAATAGGCCAGGTAGATTTATGGTTCTTGTGCACTGCACTCCCACTTGGTAAGATCTATACACCCATGAAGTTTCATGATCCTAGCTATGATACTTTTAGAGATATACTCCGCACAAGATTCAAGTATGAAAAACAACAAAGGGCAATAACTCAAAAAATAGGCTAGGTAGAGTTATGGTTCTTGTACACTGCACTCCAGCTTGGTGAGCTCTTTCCATCCATAAAATTTCATGGTTCTAGCTATTATAATTTTAGAGATATACTCCGGACAAGATTCAAGTATGAAAAACAACAAAGGGCAATAACTCAAAAAATAGGCCAGGTAGAGTAGTGGTTCTTGTACACTGCACTCCCACTTGTTGATCTCTATCTATCCATGAAATTTCATTATTCTAGCTATCATACTTTAAGAGATATACTCCGGACAAGATTCATGTATGAAAAACAACAAAGGGCAATAACTAAAAAAATAGGCCAGGTAGAGTTATAGTTTTTGTGCACTGCACTCCCCCTTGGTAAGATCTATACACCCATGAAGTTTCATGATCCTAGCTATGATACTTTTAGAGATATACTCCGCACAAGATTCGAGTATGAAAAACAACAAAGGGCAATAACTCAAAAAATAGGCTAGGTAGAGTTATGGTTCTTTTACACTGCACTCCCACTTGGTGAGCTCTATCCATCCATGAAATTTCATGGTTCTAGCTAGTATACTTTTAGAGATATACTCCGGACAAGATTCAAGTATGAAAAACAACAAAGGGCAATAACTCAAAAAATAGGCTAGGTAGAGTTATGGTTCTTGTACACTGCACTCCTGCTTGTTGATCTCTATCTATCCATGAAATTTCATGAATATAGCTATTATACTTTTAGAAATATACTCCGGACAAGATTCAAGTATGAAAAACAACAAAGGGCAATAACTCAAAAAATAGGCCAGGTAGAGTTATGGTTCTTGTGCACTGCACTCCCCCTTGGTGAGATCTATACACCTATGAAGTTTCATGATCCTAGCTATAATACTTTCAGAGATATACTCCGGACAAGATTCAAGTATGAAAAACAACAAAGGGCTTAACTCAAAAAATAGGCCAGGTAGAGTTATGGTTATTGCGCACTGCACTCCGTATTGATGAGAAGAATATAACTGCCAAGTTTAAAGTCAATCGGACTGACGATGACAGAGTTATGCTCTGGACAAAGAAGTGGACACCGCCCGGACAACCGGACGCCCAGATGCCCAGACACCACGGGTGATCCCATAATACGTATAAAAAGTGTACACAAAAGTTTATGTCTTTGAATAGTTCTCTTGAATTTAATCAAAATGGGATATTAAACTGAGTTCTTCTTACCTTCAACTCTAACATGAGATCCATGGATATTTCACTCAGTACCAAGGCTATGATTATATCAATACCATTACTCTCATGCATGGCTATTGCATTCTGAAAATAGATAGACAAAATACACGTATATTAGTTATGAAAAATAACAAGCACTGCATACAGGTTGCTGAACAGTAAATAAAAAATCTAAGTCTAAGAAGGAATATTTTTCGTGCATTCAGCATAGTCGTTCATCACAACCCTTTTGGTAGTGAACATACAATCTAAGTTTTGAAGTAAATAGATTTGATTGGTACCAAAGATTTCACAAAACATTGATGTCTTTACAGAATGCCAGCTCATTATTAGGTTTTAGAGATTACTCCTACTGTTACTAAAAACAATCAAGTTGAATATGTAATAACTAAACTTTAGAATAGTCACAAAATTTATGCCTGAATAAAAATACACTAGGTATTGTTGCCTGCAACTTCTTTCCCTTTATTCTGTGGTGTGGCAATGGACTTTT
The DNA here is from genome assembly GCA_946902895.1 of Fragum fragum. Classification (NCBI taxonomy): domain Eukaryota; kingdom Metazoa; phylum Mollusca; class Bivalvia; order Cardiida; family Cardiidae; genus Fragum; species Fragum fragum. Next base: position 1,399,671 of record OX336371.1, on the reverse strand, counting down.
TTACTCTCCAAAGATGTAGTTTCTTGAGAAGTAGAGGCAATAAGCACCGTGACCACCTATCTAATTTTCACAATATCATGAAGAATTTGTTTGTTTTGAATGGGGTTTTCGCCGCTTTCAACAATCTTTCAGTTATACCGGGGCGGCTGGAGCACCTAACAATGGAATCCTGGTATTTTCTCACACCAGTACTACCATTACATCCTTTCCTAGCCTCCAGCTGCTATCCCACATGGGTCTACAATTATCGACCCATTGGTGAAAGACAAATAGTCGGAAAGGATGAGTGCCGCCGTCGGGGATCGAACCCGGTACCTCTAGATTGACAGTCCGACGCGCTACCAACTGCGCTATGACATCGGCTACATCATGAAGAAAGAAACCACCTACCTGATTTTCATGACATCAAGAAGACAGAAACCACCTACCTGATTTTCATGACATGGCCCCTGGCAGTACTCTGTGAGTGTAGTTAAAGCCTGGTTAATCAGTCCAACATTAGACTCATTGATATATAGACCCAGTAGACCCAGCTTGCCAGTGGTACTCCCACAGATACAGTCCAGGAACTGTAAGGTCTGTGTGACCAGATTGTGACTTGTCTTGTTGTTCACTTGTACCCTTAGGTAGTTCTGAAAAGATTATACACTTATTTACCCATTCCTACATGACAAAATTTTAAACTGGAACATATTCAAAGGTGTGACGGACGACAATTTTTAGTCAATGAAATTTTAAAATTCCATGTCTTTTGCAGTAGAAAGGATCCTAGATAATGAAGAAATTGCTTGTAACAAGCAATTCATACAAGCAATTTCTTCATTATCCACCATCCTTTCCAAAGCTTTGATTCTAAGGATGTCAAAAAGCCGTATCATGTAGGAATGAGTTAAGCACTGATAAAAGATTATGCAGCTGATGGGAACTATTTTTTTCAATGTGATTGTAACATGATAATATTTAGACAAAAGAATAGACAAAGACGGAACAAGGAATGGCAATATTCTGTAATTAAAAACCTATTCCATGTTAAAATATCCATGAAGTAATAATGTGGACAGCTCAGTCCATTCATCACTTCATCAATATGGTAAAACATTTGAAAGTTAACCCTAGTCATGCAGACGACATTTTCAGGTTCAAGAAATTTTAGATTTTTTTAACTTTCTGATTGAGAAAACATTGTGTAAAATGAAGAAATTGCTTGTCACAAGCAATTTCTTCATTTTACACAATGTTTTCTCAATTGTTTTTCTTGAGGGGCGTCCAAAAGAGTCATTGTGTGGGAATAGGTTTAGAAAGTGGTAACAGACATCATAATAGCTCACCATGAACATTTTTTGCTCATATAAACTAAAAACTCAGTTTTGGTTGCTTAACAGAGGTAGTTTCCCAGGCAAGATTGACCATATTTTAGAGTTACAGGCCATATTATATGAGTCTAGCCCACCTGTAGATCTCGGTTATGGTTCTCGCACAGTAGCTGTAAGAATCTCAAGATAGGCTCCATGATGGCTATCTGTGTCGGAACTTTCTTTTCTTCTTTCTCCTTGTTCATTTTATCCGTAAGAGCGTCTTCCAACGTGTGGTGTTGAGGTTCTTCTTCCTGACCGTGTCCCATCATGCTGCTATCTGTCATGTCATCTGTGAACAGGTTACAAAATGAAAACAGTCTAGACTGGCAAAAGAAGTTGCAGACAACATTTCAAATTGCAATGGAATTGAAAAATACATGTCATGCAGGGAAGGAAAAATTGTGAGTACAGGAACCATCAAACATATAGTAGGGTAGAAAATATTGTGTTATAAGCAAATTCTTCTTTTTTCATAATGTTTTCCAAAGTATAAAACCACAGGGATGTAAAACTAGGGATTTAATAGGAAAGGATTAACCCTTGATGTGCTGAATAAAATCTTTTACAAACTTGAATTTAAATTACTGACTGTACTTGAAGCACTAAGCAAAGGTCTATTTCTTTTGAAAAATTATTCTACAACTAACTCTAGCTTTAAAAAATAACAAACAAGTTTTGTACACATATACGTGCATGCTGATCTTTGTCTATACCTCCATCCAAGATAGAAATATGACCCCTTCTGCATGACAAGGTCTAATTTCAAGAGCGGAACAGAATACTAAGCACATCAAAAACACAGATTTCAAGCAGTTCCTTATATATAAGTAATTCTGAATAAGAGACAATAAAGTTTACTCCATTTGAAACAATGATATAAATTGATAAATACCTTTAACCCATTCCCACACAATGACGCTTTCAGACAATTTGGAATACAGTGTGTAAAATGAAGAAATTGCTTATAACAAGCAATTTTTCCATTGTTTTCTACCAAGAAAGCTAAAAAAATCTAAAATTTCATAAATCTGCAATTGCTTTCAATTTGAACCAGTCTAAAAAGATTCCGTAAACCCATTACCACTCAATAATCCTTTTTGAAGCTTCTGTAAAATAAAACTTAAAACATTTTAGAAAACACAATGTTTTCTACTAGAATTTAGTAATCATTTTTCAAATTACTCACACTTTGAAATGTTGTCTGCAACTTCATTAAATTTATACCAGTCCAATGTAATTTGGGAATTAGTTAAAGGTACCTTAAATTAGACTTAAAAAAATGAAAATACAAAATGCCTTTTCCCATATTCTAAATCCAAAAACTCAATTCAATATCAAAATAAGGACAACATGCATGGACAACTGCTCATTTTTCAGCCGTTTTAAAGTAATTTTATCATCACCTGAACAGTTTTTCTCATGTCTGTTGCAATTTTCTGCTTCTAGATTCTGATGTTTGCCCAAAAACTTGTGTAAGAAAATTTTATATAAACTTGATTTAGTCACCATTGAAAAAACTCCTAATGAACATTCATCTTCAGAAAAAAGCAAAGTATCTAAATGGGAGCTTGAAATAATTATTCCAATCTTCCCTTTTAAACTAACTGAGCATTCCAACAATACAAAATTTTAGACTGGTCCAAAAAGAAAGATGCTGCAGACAACAATTTCAAGTTAATGGAATTTTGGGATAGAAAACATTGTAGATAACAAAGAAATTGCTTGATACAAGCCTCAAGCCTTTTTTCTTGAGGGGTACAGCAAAAAGAGAGATTGTGTGGGAATGGGTTAAAAATCCAAGCATACCCCTTGGCCTTCCGACCATCCCTGTGGTCCTGTTAGCATCCTCTGATCTTCTCTCAGTCAACACTTCCGCTGCTGTCACCATTATTGTGTTCTTGATCTCCTGCTGAGCTTCAAACATGTATTGGAAAAACACTCTGAAAAACACTTCTGAATCCTTGTCTATCTTCAATCTCTCATACAGGGATTGCTGAAACATAAATATAATACATAAACTTTTCATCAATGAATTCGAGTATTAGAATATGAATAACAATAACATAACAGGAGCACGGCCCACAAGTGCCAACACTCGGCTGCAGGTGCTGGATAATGCAAAAATTCTACGTCGAAAAAGGGGCATAACTCTTACAAAACTGCTTTTAGAGTTATCCCCCTTGATAGTCTAGATAGCTCTTGTGATGGTCAATACACATGCCAAGTTTCATGAGGATATCTTTAACAACAGAGATATGACCAAGTTTAAAGTTTGTCACGCCAATGCCAACGCACATGACACCAAGGTCATGACAATACCTCAAGTTTTCCCCGAAAACAGCCGAGCTGATAAAACTGGCCCCGCACAATGACCCCACTGGTGACACTCACTGATTTTAACAAGAAATTCCACTTCGATATCAAATGTTGTTTTTTGCAAAAATTAATTAACATTAAACAAATAAATAAAATCATTGGTTGGTGATCTAAACATTAAATTAGCTGTAGTTACAACATTTAAGTTGCCAAACCAACAAAAAAGTTTCATATAAATGCTGTTTGATGTGGCACTTCAAAGTTCACTTCTTTCTAAATGAAAGAATTTTTGGTCCATTTATTCTTCAAATGACAGCTGGTCAACTTTATTTGACCTATAGAGCAGGAGTAAAATAAACCAATATATAGACGCACAAAGTAAACTAGTATATCCTTGATCTTTCGATGGGGAAGCATAAAAATAGAATTGTTAGCATCTTGAATATTGTAATTGTAACATATGCAAAAAGCTGTAGTTACTCTATTTAAGCTGCCAAACCAACAAAAATGCTTCACAAGAATGTCGTCCAATGTTGGAGATCAAAGTTCACTTCCAATCTAAATATACAATTTGATTGGTCAATTGTTTTTTTGATTGACAACCACAATCTATGAATTTAGCTACAACAGGTCATGTCTTTTCTATACCATGACCTAGTGTCATAATGCATATAAAAAAGTCATTCCAAAGCAACACTTGATAAAATCATAGAATATTATAAATCTATCACAAAAATTAGGTAGAATCAAAGACAAGTTTGAGATGATTTGTTTCATGATAACTCAAAGAACATCCCCTATTTTTGCCGTACCTGTCTAATAGTATTTTCTCCCTTCAAGAGAGTTGTACCTAGATCAACAGTCCACACTTTCTTTTATAAGTCACAAAAATTAATAGAATCACTATGAAGTTTGAGGTGGCTTGTTTCATGATAACTCTATGAATATTGCCTATTGTGACAGTACCTGTATAATTGTGTTTCCTCCATCAAGGAGAGCTATACCCAGATCCACAGTCCACCTTTTTTAATTTATTCACAAAAATTAGGTACAATCAAAGTCAAGTAAGAGATATCTTGTTTCATGATAACTCTATGAATATACCCTCTTCTGACAGTACCTGTATAATTGTGTTTCCTCCCTCAAGTAGAGCTATACCCAGATCCACAGTCTCTCTAAATATCCGATAGTTGGTGTTCTTAATGATCAAGTCTATAATCAGATCCGAGGCTCCAGCTTTGTTCAAATGACACTGAAATATATGCAGTTAATCTTGTGTTAACCCTTGTCATGCTGAATTAAAATCCCATACAGAATTGCTTAAAAATCAAAGGACTGACAGCACTGTGAGGTCTTATTCCTTTTGGAAATTGATTATTTAAACAACACTGGATGAGAGGGGACAATCAGGAGGTGAAGATTAAGATCAGACTGCACTTATGTGCAGGCTAATCTTTGTCTACACCAACTGCCAAACAGGAATATTCCGGGTTCAGCATGACAAGGATTAAGCAACAACTCCTGGGATGACAAAATGTGGAGATATGTGAAACATATGTGAAACATAGGAAGGATTGAGTGCATACATAAGCCCTATGTTGTTGGGATTCATTAGAATTGTCTCTCTGAGACGGTTCTAATAATTTCCAACAACAATGGATTTAGGTATAATATGATTTAGCAAATACAAACACTTCTTTATGAGAGCTTTAGAGTTTGAAAGAGGAGATTTCAATTGTGGTTGCTTAACCAATTCCCACACAGTGACACTTTTGAACGCCCCTCAAGGAAACATTTGGGAAAATATTTTGAAAAATGAAGAAATTGCTTGTAATAAGCAGTTTCTTTATTTTACACAGTATTTTTTACCCAGAAATTGAAAAAAAACTAAAATTTCATAAACTTTAAATTGTCGTCTGCAACTCCTTTAGATTCGGACCAGTCTAAAATTTAGCAGTCTGGGAATGGGTATGTAACACACAACTGTAGTAAAAGTCTATTTGATACTCTGAATAGTCTCTCACTTATATCTCTTAACCCATATCAGCATAATGATGCTTTTAGACACCCTTCAAGATGAACAGTTGGGAAATCTGCATGTAGCAAGCAATATCTTCATTTTACACAATGTTTCCTACACAGAAAGTTGAAAAAACTCAAACAATTCATCAACTTGAAATTGTCACCTTCAACTCTTTTCAAGTTTAACCTGTCTAATTTTTCCATCTGGAAATTGGTTAAGTTATAGATCCATTGTTATGAAAATTTTAACACTTCCAAGGGCTAGAAATGGGTCACAAACATAGATTTACTGCTGAATTGCTGGTCACATGACCTTAAGTTATGACCTTGAACTTGGAAGTATCCAACACAACTTTACACATGACAACAGTACTTTTCAAGACAAGTTATTTTGAAATCCATCATTTTAAGTAGAAACATGTTCCAGACAAAAATTGGACACACTCACTAAACCCTTTTCTGTTCAATCCCTTGATTTTAAATCCCTGTGATTTGAGAAAATATTGCAGTTTCTTCTTTTCCCTAAATATTTTCTACCCTGTAGGATAGTTACTTTTTAGATTGCATTCATTTTTACTTGTCGTCTGCAACTTTTTTTCAAATATGACAAGTCTAAAATTTTGAAAAACAGTAAAAGATTAACACTCTCATATGCAGACAGAAGCAACTCTATATTCCCCTGTCTTACTACAGTCTATACACACACCTGATCCATCCATAAATGTAAGGTCAAGGTCAAATTCCACAAAAGAGGGTACTGCAAACCATTTTCCAACAGTATAAAAGTATCCATTTACCTGAATTTCAAACAGCTTCATATCTGATCTCTGTGGTATATTTGGACCCATATCAACGTCTTTGGGTGTACCCCGTAAACTCCCGATAGAACTCCCAATCGTTGATTCTTGTCTGTTTAAACTTTTTTTACCATAATAGCGAGTCAGAAGGCTCTGTCGTAAGGCTTCACCCTATAAAAAACAATGTCATATAGATGGTCAGCAAACCATCTTTCAAAATGAAGAAGTTGAATTAGCAAATACCTGAATGTGTCGAGTGATATATTCGCTTATGTCCTAAGCAAAAACCAAGGTTGAATGGAGACAGGACCTTGGCTTAATCTATTACCAGATGACAAAATTTTAGACTGGTCCAAATTCAAAGGAATTGCTGATGACGCTTTCAATTTCATACTATCAAAAATACCTCCGTCTTTCTGGGTAGGAAATAAGGAGAAAATGCAAAAAAAATTGCTTGCTTCATTTTCTGTTTTGGTTTCCTTGACCTTTTTGCTTACAGGATTGTGTAGGAATGGTTAAACCATTAGGACAAAATAATGCATTTTGATTTGCTGATAAACTGAAAATAATATTATGGTTCAAGAAGAAAGCACGTAATTATGTCAAGCAATTTCTCAATTTCTCAAGTTTCCTTCCCTATTTGGCAGTTTATTTTCTTCTGAATTTTAATTTAATCCTTTCCTGTTTTGCAAAAATTTTAGACCTGTCCAAATTCAAAAGATTTGCAGACGACAATACAAAATCGATTTTATTTGAAAAATAATCATTCAATAGGGTTGAAAACATTGTGGAAAATGAAGAAATTACTTGCTACAAGTTTCTTTATTTTCCACAATGTATTCTCAAGTATAAGGGATTAAATTTTTGACTTGTATCAACCCAAACAGCAAATTTTAAGACTGGTCCAAATTCAAAGATGTTGCAGAGAACAACTTCAAGTTGATGCAATTTTAAAAAATCCTTTCCTTTTTGGGTTAGCAAACATTGTGGATAATAAAGAAATTGCTGGAAACAAGCAATTTTTTCATTTTCAAATTTCTTTTCTTGAAGCTTGTTAAAAAGCGTAATAGTTTGGGAATGGGTTAAATTAAATGGTTACTAATGGTTAAGAATGACTTAATAACATACGGAATACAGTTGATTCCATTTACTTGCAATCCTGATAATGGCAATTTACTGCTTAATTGCACCTGATTCCTAAGATTAATTGAGCGAATAGTTGATACCAATTGAAAACCAGCTCTTCGTTGGAACAAAAAATTGACAAAATGCATTTAAAAGACTCATTCATTTTACTACAAGTAGAAAAGATTTATTCAAATTCAACCTTGAAAACTTATTTTATAGTCCCATTTGTCTCTAGTCAAACATTCTACTGTTTATCTTAGTGGATTTTTATCTGCAAAAAGTTTTGATTCAAAATACATCAAAGTGCCATTGTTAAAACTATGCTTAGCTCATCACAAGTAAGTTCCACATATACAAATAGCTAGAAGTTCAGACACAATTTTTGACTATATGTTATTTTCTTTATCTTGGCATAAACTTTGCATGATAAATCTCAAAATGTTATCCATTAATTAAAGAACTAGAGATTTGAACTAAAACTTGTTGCTGCAGCTAACTTAATACCCCCAGAAGAGGTTTATTTGATAAAATTGTCAAAGATCAAGGCGAGATAATTCTTTAAGCAGGAGGATTTGTGGCTTCAACAAAATGTCTTGCAAAAATTCAAAATGTGATCAATGTATGTATAAAGTTTCATTACTTTTGAAGCAAAGTTGTAGGAGTTCACTTAACAGTATTGTATGAAATACAAGCAATCAAGCAAGTTAAGCAATTAGGTACCAAACTGATGTCCATCTGGTCAGATCATCATGAATCTTCATTAGCTGATTGATTGTGATCTTGGAAATAATTGTGATCTGACAAGATGGAATTTTGATATTAGCAATTTTGGGTCCCTACATGGCAATCTATGGCTCACTTGCCGATTGCAGCCAAGTGGAATGGAGGTATTAAGTTATTTTTTCTCTTAACATCTATCAGAAGAAAAAATGTACATATAAGATGCATGATAAACACAACAAGATGACAAAAGCCCCACTAGCCTTCAGGGAGTGGAGCCCAAAATCAGGTCAATAGCCACAAGAATTAACCCTTGTAATGCTGATCCCAGAATATTCCGGTTTTGGCAAGAGGTGTAGACTAAGATCAGACTGCACTTATGTGCAGGCTGATCTTAGTCTATACCTCCTGCTTATACTTATCCTGCCAGAGTTGTTTATGGAGTTGATTTCTAAAAAAATTTTCAGCCCTTTGACTTGACAGCAATTCAGTAAGGTAATTTTACAGCATGACAAGGGTCAAGAAAAAGTTCTAAAAACTGTGCATTTCATCGGTTTTTTCATAAAAATTTATTGAACTGGAATTAAATTAATTTGTTACTTATGCTTTTAGACTCTCATTACAAAAATGAGCCCACTATCTACATCCATAAAACTGACTGACAAGGTGCAAACCTAAACTCTCATTCTGCTTGACTGGTAGCTACAAAAAGTCATTGCAACAAGTACAAGAGACACAATGTTATAACTACTACAACACTAAGCAATATCAATACATATAAGCAAACACTTTATGTATGTTTGACCTGTCATGTCATATGATATCATAATCCTGGCAATACATGTAAAGATTAGAGGTGCTTGAGGGCCTACATAACTCCACCAGCCTGAATTTTATGATTAGGGTAAATTAGTTTTCTTTAGCCCTTTCCCATTTTTCAAAAGTTTTTCAACAATGAAAATTGGGTGCAGTTTGAAATGAAACCATCCTTTATGGTTTCATTTAAAGGAAGTTTTATAAAGTTTTCACTTTTAACCATATACTACAGAATCCAGTCCCAAGTATTTAATCCCACCAGAACTTTTTTTTAAAGAATCAATTAAGAGTCACCATATGGAAATGTTTGGTTTCCGAGAAGACGTTTTTACTATGTATCATAATGTGACAATTAACCCCCCCTAAAGCCATTTTCTCTTTTATTTTCAATTAGAATTCTTTGAGCAGGATCTGATTGTTAAAGGGTCAGTCAAGGGTAAATTGCTACAAAATTTAGTTGAAATCTGTGCAGCCCTTTCTGAAGAGAACATACTTAAAGGAAAAAGTTTATGGATAGATGAACGATGCACAATGTAATGACAACAGCCTCCTGGTTTTAAACCAGTTGAGCTTAATACAGCTTCCTATAATTATCTATGGATCATTCTGCTTTTGATAACAAGAAAACCTTTGACTCGTATTTCAATTACTCCTTTTCATATAGTTGTATTTCAAATACATTTCACTTGATTTATTGGACGACTCTCTTCTGCATGACAGGTCTCATAATATAATCTAGGGTGTTTTAAAGCACTGTCAACAATTTTTAATTATATCATCACTATGTGTTCCTTTCATCATAAGGTTTCCAACTATGAAAGCTTTAACCATTTATGACACACTGAAGAAATAGTGCTTTGGAAACATTGTGAAAAAAGAATTCGCTTGCAACAAGCTATTTTCACCTTTATCTCAAAGTTTTCTACCATACATTACTCAATTTAATCACACTTCTAAATGTCATCTGCCTCATTGAATTTGGACCAGTTCAAAATTTTGTCATCTGGTAATGGATTAACTATGCTAGTGCAGTTATATATTGCAAGTGCACATATTAATTTACTTCTGGAAATCCATCCACATATATATTAAGTTAGTTCCATTAAGCATGCTTTAATTGCAAATACATCTATTAACCCAATCCCACTCAATGACCCTTTTGGATGCCCCTTAAGAAAAACAATTCGGAAAACATTGTGTAAAATGAAGAAATTGCTTGCAACAAGCAATTTCTTCTGTTTTCTACCCAGAAAGTTGAAGAAATCTAAAATTTCATCCAATTTAAATTGTTGTCTGCAATTTCGTTCAATTTGGACCAGTCTAAAATTTTGTTGTGTGGGAATGTGTTAACCCAATTCCTATGGATAAAATTTTAGACAGGTCAAAATTGAAAGAAGTTGCAGATACTAATTTCATGTTGGTGAAATTTTAACAATCTCTGGCTTATAGGATAGAAAATATTTTTGATGATGAAGAAATTGCTTGTTAAAAATAATTTCTCCATCATCCACAATATTTTACAATGTGAAATTTCTTGGTGATCATTAAAATAAGCAGAATTGTGTGGGAATGGGATAACTGGCTATAATCAACAAAATCTCTGTCTGTTAGCCAGCAATCTTAAATCATTACACCTCAATGCCTCAGAAGGAATTAGAATCATCCAACAAACATCGATAACCCCTAAAATGACATTTTGCAGATCCTCGAGGTATCTCAAGGGCAAACTAACTAACTGTTAATATCATTGAATGTTATTGATACATATTATAAAGAATCTTTCGGTTTACATCAAGAAATATAAAACTATCTATTGATAAATCCAGAGTTCAAGGGTGAGTTGTTTCTTGAAGTCATTTTTTAAAATTTTACAACACAATATTTGCAACTAATTGCAATGATCATTTTACGCTATGAGCTATTCATATGATAAATTCCATATAAGCAGAAAGTTGTATGACTATATGTGTAAATTATGAAATTACTAATAAAGCTGTTCCCTTTGAAACCTGCTCTTCATATAATGCAAGTTACAACGATTAAAAGCATTACTTACCCGATTAACTATCTCATTACCATACAATATGGCATTTTGACAGGCTCAAGGGAAACATACATTAGATCAAAGTAGAAACTACAGCTTGAATGCATAACTTTCACTTTGCCATGTTTTCTACCTTACTCTTACTTTTTAAATTTACATGCTTTCTATAACATCTTCTGCAACCTCTTTGAATTAGAACCAGTCTTAAAATTGTCATCAGGTAATGAGTAACAAGTATAATTTTACAATTAGTAATTAGCTTACACGTACACATATATTATAACTATGACAATAAGGCATGCATGACTGACTACACGTCTGTTAATATGATGCGTTATAATGACGTACCCTGCGATGATCGTCCAGCTCCTTTTTCGAAAGTGTTTTGAGCTCCATCTTAGTAAGCGTGATAAGGAAAGAGGGGAGAAATGATGACAACCATGTAAAATCATGAGTAAAGACAAAGCCTGAGATATGACAACATGAGTGATAGAATATGTGATCAGTCATGCAAAAGTTAACCAAATTCAAGATTTTGACAGGTTAGTGCAAAAACATTGTAAATGTGTATTCAATGGTCAAACAATTGTAATGTTTTTGCACTAATCAGTCAATTTGTGTAAACCATATATCTGAAAAGTTGATTGGATCTAGTGCAGTCAGGGTAGGCATCTCATGAGTTAACAGAAGGTAAGGAAGAATGACCATTGTTATCAAGTGTAAATTTCAACCATGGCAAGCCTGTGCAATCTGACGAGACCTACCAAGGTCAAACTTGATGCACTTGCAAGATTGAACTTTTTGGTGTGATTGATCACATTTCAAACTTAATGTTGCATGAATAATTGACGAAATGCCCCTAGAAAACAGATTGACCAACTCAACCATTTATTTATAGCATTAGTGAAAGGTAACCTTGATATTTATGTCAAGCATTTTTCTTGGTTTGGTGACCTAGTATCAGGGGACATTAGTTTGCAAAACATAGGATCAGGGTCATAAAACAATCCAAATCATTCGATAATGAAGCTGTAGTTACGATGAATAGGGTCACCTACAAAGATTTGTGTTTTATGTCTCTGACCATATGTTATACAAACTTAAAACCTCCTCTGATATCTCAGTTGATAGTGTTGTTTATCATGCAAAATGTCAAAACTACAGCTTTATTCAAGCTGTAGTTACAACATTTTGCATGCAGAACAATGATATGTGTCGTCAGAGGTCCACCAACCATTAACCAAATTCCAAACTACAAATTTTTAGACTCATCCAAATTGAAAGAGGTTGCAGACGAAAAAACAAAGTTGGTTTGAAATGAAAAATAAGGAACATATGAGGTAGAAAATATTGTGGGAAAAGAAGAAATTGGTTGTAACAAGCAATTTCTTCTTTTCTCACAATGCTTTCCATACCTATATTTCTACACGTAGGAATGCGGGATTGTGTGGGAATGGGTAAATGATGATAGACATAATACTCTTGAAGGCTGGCCTAATTAAAACTTAACCTAATGATGTCTTACTCAGCTATTAATCCATTCCCACATGGTAACATTTTAGTCTGGTCCAAAGTCAAGGGAGTTGCAGACGACAATTTAAAGCTTATGAAATTTTGGAAAACTTTTATCTTTGGGGTAGAAAACATTTTGGATAATGAAGAAATTGCTTGTAACAAGCAATTTCTTCATTTTCCACAATGTTTTCCAAAGTTGTTTTTCTTGGGGCCGTCTAAAAGCGTGACTGTGTGGGAATGTGTTAATAGATACCCACAATCAACTAATTCAGGTAAAGTATCTAATAGCCTAGCATCTTGAGCTCTCTTAAACTTGTAGGAATAGCAATGTTATTAACCAATGTCATGCTGAATAAAATCCTATTCTGAAATGCATGAAAAGTCAAAGGACCAAGAACAGTGCAAATAATATTCATTGGTCATTATTTCTTTTGAAAATTAATGTTATAAACAACGCTGGCTTAGATAGGACAAACAGGTTGTGTAGACTAAGCATAGACTGCACATATGTGCCAGCTGAACTTTGCCTATACTTCCTGCTTCTGGATTCAGCATGACAAGGGTTAAAATGGCACTGGCAGCAATAGTTGATTGTCATTAATTCTTTTGAAAATCAGCTTTGTAAACAACTGTGGCTTGAAAGGGCCAAGCAGATGGTTTAGACTAAGATCAAACAGTACATATTTGCAACCTGATCTTAGCCTATACCTCCTGCAAACAAGGAATATTCCGGGTTCAGCATGATAAGAGTTAAGACAATTCGCCTAAAAGATTCAACAGATCTTATTGAAAACACTAGGAAAATACTATGCTAAAAAGAGAAATGGATGTTAACAAATAATTTTACTTTTCTTATAATGTTTTCTACCCTGTCATTGTAAACTGTTTGCTTTGAGGCTGTAATCGCAACAGGTAAAAATACTTTACTCCTCAAATCATATTGTCTATCCATTTAAGAGATGAAGAGAATATTTTGTTTTCATGGAGGCATGAACTGAAAAACCTAATCACACTGTATGAATACGCGAAGCGGATTCATACATTGTGTGATTAGGTTTTTCGGTTCATACCTCCATGAAAACAAAAAATATTATCTTCTTTTCTTATAATCTAATAGCATTGAGTGAAAAAAAACAACAAAATTTTGACAAATTTTGACACCTTCTTGTATGGGACTATTTTTTGTGGAAGCATACAAAATCGCTGTGTGCTCAAAATTTTGTTCAGCAAGTTATGAATTAATTTTTTCGACCAATCAGAACGCTTGTTTTTGATAGAAGAAACTAAAAATTAAATTATAACAGCATAAAGAATGAGATTGGATATAATCATGCAAATACTAGACTGTATTTATAATAAACCCTTGTCATGCTGAACCAAGAATATTCTTGTTTTATCATGAAGTATACATTAAGATCAGTCTGCACCTAAATGCAGTCTGATCTTAGTCTATTTGTCCCTTTAATTTAATTTTCAAAACAAATTTTGACCCATATCTAGTACTTCAGTGGTTTAAACCCTTTGATTTTCATACAATTTTGAAAAGGCCTTTAATCAGCATGACAATGGCAATGCTTAAGGCTTTATAATTCTTAAAGTTAAAAAAACACATTGCAAGGTTACTGTGGAACTCACATAGAAAAATTCCAATATTAGATACAATATACGAATTTATTTGCAATCAGTTTCCCATTTTCCTCTGATATTTGAAGGAATGTCACAATGTTCAAATGGGATCATTCTTTAGACAATAACAAACATTTTTAGAGAGTTTGGGAAAGAATGAGCAAAAAACATCATTGTGTCAGCATGAATTGAGAGTTAATATCTTTTTTGAAAATATATCTTATCAACAACTCTAACTTAAAAGGGAGAAGCAGGTAGTGTAGACTAAGATCAGACTACACACAGTTGCAGGCTGATCTTAGACGTATACCTTCTGCTATAGCAGGACCATTACCTTGTCTCCATAATCATTTTTCAATTTCATCATTTTCTTTAAAGTTTCCAGTACTTGTATACACAACTTCTCTTGTTTCTCCTCCAACAACTTCTCTGTGTGACGAATTAACCTGAATAAAATACAGGATAACTGTTTATTTCAAACAAAAGATTGAACTATCTTCCCTTAACCCATTACCAAAGAGAACAAAATTTTAGACTGGTCCAAATTGAAAGGAATTGCAGAAGATAATTTAAAGTTTTGAAATTTAGATTTTTCTACTGTCTGGATAGAAAACATTGTGTAAAATGGAGAAACTGCTTGTCACATGTAATTTCTTCATTTTACACAATGTTTTCCCAATTGTTTTTCCTGCAGGACGTCCAAAAGCATCGTGTGGGAATGGGTTAATCACGATTCCAGATTTCTCATGATCAGAAAAATCGGAATAGATTGGATGAATTGTGGCGAAAATTAGAAATATTTATTGTCACTACAATTTCAGTAAGAATATCCACGATATTCGTACGGTGTCTGTAAGGTATCACTAGTATAATTCACAGCAATAGCCACACAAGCCTGTAGTGGAGTTCCATAGCAAAACTGTGGATGGTTAGTGGGACAACAGTACACGTATTTTGGTAAATCATGAGATTTTGTTGTGTCAAAGATTCCACGACTGATTATACGATCTCTCACGAATAGCCGGAGTATAGCTACATTGTCAGTACAAATAAGCATGATTTCACTATGGTTGCACTACGAATTAGACCATGCCCATTACTACCTAAATTCGTCATGAATGTTTTAAACAGTTTAAAACTTCTGTAGTGCTACCATGGAGTTTCCCAAATCATCATGATTCATCAAGATTCACCTAAGTTCTACTTCAAATCACAACAGCAAATGACAATTTTACAAATCGTGGCAAATTGTAGCTGTACCATAGCCAAAAATCATGAATGTGTAAACAAGCCTTGAGTACTAATTTGCTCATCAAATATCCTTTATTCATTCCTCACATAGCTACGATTGATTTCTATTGCAAACAGCAATCACAAATACCCTGGCCTAACAGCAATCACAAATAGCCCCTTGCCTAACAAACATCTTAACCTTGTTTAGAAAATAAAAAGTTCTTGAGGTCTATAAGACTCACAAATAACATTTCTCATCTAGAAAAGATCAATTTGTCGCAAAGACACTCTTATAATTCTTTAGACCATACCTTGATATAAATCCCCCACTCTCACATTTCTTTCTTTCCTCTGTCCCAGCTGGAAACAAGAGATCAGGCTGGTGTAAAACATCCACCAAGACAGATAACTCTGCTTGTACCAAGGGAGATAACTGATCTTCTAACAGCACAACAATATCCTACAAGTAGTGGTATATCAATCTGCACAATATATACAATTTACTAAACAATCCTATTTAAAATATCCTTGACAGCTGTTAATTTTAAAAGATCTAACCTTGGCATTTGACCTTGACTAGTTAACAATGACTTTAACCCATTCCGACACAATCCCTTTTTTAAGACCCTCAATAATAGGCCTTTGGAATAAATCATAGATATTGAAGAAACTAGTTATTTGTACCTTTCATTTTGGTCAAAGCTTAAATTCCATCGTAACCCTTGTCATGCTGTATAAATTACCTTACTGAATTGCTGTCAAATCAAAGGACTGAAAGCACTGATAGAACTTTTTGTTCAAATATTATTTTTTTTTTTTTTAGAAATCTTCATAAATTACTCTGACAGGTAGGGTAAACAGGAGGTGTAGAATAAGATCAGCCTGCACATAAGTGCAGTCTGATCTTAGTCTACACCTCCTTCCAAAACCGGAATATTCTGGGTTCAGCATGACAAGGGTTAAAACTTTCCTGTTTCTTGAAATTTCAGACTGGTCCAAATTGAAAGAGGTTGCAGGAGACACTGAAAATTATATGCAACTTGAAATGAAACCATCCAATGTGGTAGAAAATATTGTGGAAAAAGAAGATATTGCTTGTTACAAGCAATTTCTTCTTTTCCACAATGTTTTTTCAAGTATACAATTATAGTGACATAAAATCCCGGGTTTGTACAGGAAATGGTTAAGATTAAAACCTATACCTGCAGTCCCTCGATGATACTACGATAATCTCTCGACACACAGGCTAGAGACTCTCGTTTTTGTTGTCCCGCTGATCGCCATTTCATTGTGGTTTTCTGGATCATCTGCGCTTTCTCAAACATTGAGTGAACTTGTAGATCCAGATCAGAAGGAATAGCAATACTTCTTATTTTGGCTTTATATGAAATGGAAGAACATTATACATGTTTGTTTATCTTTTGCAATTTATCACAATGTTTGACATCGATTAAATAGTCATCAAAAATCAATCTGGTGAATGTAATTACTAGCATAACTTTTTTGTTAGTATATATGAAGCAAGTATACCGATTTAGAATATTCTATTTCTTTTTTAAGAAGTTAGTCTACAGGACATTTAAAATTTACAATTGAAATAAAAGCAATAAATGTGACAATATTTTGCCCTATATAATTAAACCATGCAAAAATAAAGATTCTATTTTCAAAAATGTGATAAATTTGTAATACCTAAACCCAAAACTTTGTATACACAAGAGCCCTAATTTCCATTCCATTAACCTATTACCACACAATAAAGCTTTTCAAGAAAAAGGCTTTGGAAAACATTGTAGAAAATGAAGAAATTGCTTGCAAAACGTTTTCTGTCCCAAAAGACAAAGATTTTTAGAATTTCATCAACTTGAAATTATTGTGTACAACTTTTTTCAATTTTGGCCAGTCTAAAAAAGTTTTGTCTGGTAATGGGTTTAACATTTTCCACATAATCATACTTTTTGTGACCCTCAGCAAAACAGCTTTTTAACAAGTAATTTCTTCATGAGCATGAGCATTTAAATCTTGAATAGGATTAAGGGAATTGTAAATGTTGAGTTTTGCAGAAATTTTGCAGAAATTTGGACAATTGACAAAAGACCTTGTCCTTGTCACATGACCTTGACCTTGGTTTGTGTATGTGTATTGGTGAGATCTATCGTCATGCCAAAAATTGAAATTCCTTAAAGTATTTGTAAATATCAAGATTTTTGGTTAAATCAAACAGGTAAATAGACAAATGGTAAGAGAATATGCCCCAAATAGTTTGATGTCGGGGATAAAAGGGTCGGGTAAAATAATACTATTTACACAGGAACCATTATTTTATTCGCACCAACAGGAATTGTCTATAAAACACTTCAGTTAGATCCAAAATAAACACTTAAAACACAAAAATCTGAAAATCTATCAAAGGAACTTGTGAATTTTGTTATCTGTAAACAATATATTAATCTGTTTAAGAAAATAAGTATGTCATCTACCAATAAGGATGTCAATATATAAGTACCTTTACCAACAACCTTGGTTGAATCAATAATAAACATAATCTTTGACAAAGATGTATAATCAGGTGTAATCACCAGTAATGTCATGGGTTGCAGTTTTGTATGAAATTTAAATCTACTAATTCCTCAATATACTTCAGCCAGAAAGCAGTTAAAAAACCTCATTATTTACATCAACAATGATTATCTTATTGCTCTTTATATAATTCACCCAATAATATAAGAACATTCAAACTTGTATCAACCCTTGTCATGCTGTATAAATTACATTACTGAATTGCTGTAAAATCAAAGGGCTGAAAGCACTGATAGAATTTGTTCAAAAATCAACATTTCATTTAGAGATCAATTTCATTAACAACATTGGCAGAAAAAGAACATGCAAAAGGTGTAGACCAAGATCAGACTGCACTTGGTGCAGGCTGATCTTGGTCTACACCTCCTGCCAAAACCGAAATATTCTGGGTTCAGCATGACAAGGGTTAAGTACCACTTAAGAGATGGCCAAAATGTGGTTGCTAAAAAGAATGGTTGCTAAAACACTTTTTTGTATATGAGGGATTGGTTCGAGTGCATGCAAAAAGTATTACACTATTCTCATATAAACCTATGTTGATGGAACTTATCAAAATTGTCTCAACACTCATTTGAAATGATTCTAATGAGATCCACCAACATCAGATTTAGTTTTGATAATTTCATAATCTAAAAGATGCAATCATGAAGATCCTTTGGAAAGGAAATTTTGTTGCTCAGGTCCCTTTACGAAAGTGGTTACTTGGTCGCTTGAGCACGATAGACTAATTTTTGAATTGTTGGTTATTAGCAGGGTGCAAAATCACCAATACAAACAATCAATAACATGAACATCACTCATAAAAACTTTAAAATGACTATAAAACAGAGAAAAATTATCCCAAAACCAGATTTACAAAACTTGCCGCCCAAAAATGTCCCATTTTTCATGACACAGCAAACAAATAACATAACCCTGGTACTATGCATAAGGTCACATGATGACGACCATCTGTGAAAATTTCATCAAAATGCATCAAGAAATGTGAAATATTGCACAATATATTGTCAATGCCAACAGATTTATCATAGAGCCTGGTTACAATTATGGCAAATCTTATAAATAATAAAGTTACAAATTGTATTTCTAGAAACTAGAAATGTATAACAGACATGGATACCTCCCATAAGGGGCAAAGATTGTCAATAATGACCTTCAGTTGTGACTTTGGACTTTGAAGTATCTAATAGAACTTCACACAATGAAACTAGTACTCTTCAACAGGACCAACTGTGCAAAGTTATTTGAAATCCATAAAATAATGTAGAAGATATGCACAAGAATTGGTTACACACTAACCCACCCAAGCATGCACTTATACATGGATTGAGGTAACTCTATAACTCCATCCCTCTGACATGGTAGGTACATAGAAACCTGCTGGAAATCAATCAGATAGAATACAGGTAGTCTATTGTAGCAGTGTAACTTTGAAACAAGAGCAGCCACCATCATAGCGCAGTTGGTAGCGCGTCGGACTGTCAATCTAGAGGTCCCGGGTTCGATTCCCGACGGTGGCACTCATCCTTTCCGACTATTTGTCTCTCACCAATGGGTCGATAATCGTAGACCTATGTGGGATAGCAGCTGGAGGCTAGGAAAGGATGTAATGGTAGTACTGGTGTGAGAAATACCAGGATTCCATTGTTAGGTGCTCCAGCCGCCGCGATATAACTGAAAGATTGTTGAAAGCGGCGTAAAACCCCATTCAAACAAACAAACAAATTGAAACAAGAGCAAAGCCTACATATGCCTCGAACTTTGCTGTTGGGTGCTTGAAAATGCATTAAGGGGGATAATTCTTAAAAAATGGCACCTACAGTTACCTATCTTGATAGAATAGGTTGCTCCTTTGATAGTGAACATATATTTCAAGTTTCCAATGAATGCCTTCAGTTTTACTAGAGATACCGATGACAATGGCGGAGATGACAAGGCTATGGAAATACTTTGGTACTCTCCACCAACAACTGAGCCAAATATTCAGCTTTAATTGTCTTTTTAACTCATTACCAGATGGCAAAATTTTAGACTGATCAAAATTGAAAGGAATTGCAGACGACAAGTTAAAGTTTATGAAATTTTAGATTTTTTTCAACTTTATTGGAAGAAAACATTGTGTAAATGAAGAAATTGCTTGTTATTACAAGCAATTTCTTCATTTTCCACAAAGTTTTCCTTTTTATTGTATTTGAGAGACTTCAAAAAGTGTCATTCTTTGGGAATGGGCCAATTTCTACATAATGCATATTTCAATCTTTTTTTTTTAATATTATGAGTTTACCCATTCCCACACAATCTCGTGTATTATGCCCCTTCAACAAAAAAGCTTCCCCCAAAAAAGTGTGGAAAGTGAAGAAGTTGCTTGGTTCTGTCTCAAAAGACCAACATTTTTGAAAAACCATTTACTAAAAAAGATGTCTTCAATTCTCTCATTTTCGACCAGTCTAATAATTTGTTGTGTGGTAATGGATTAATGCTCACCTATTCATGTGCTTGCCCTGTATCAAAAGTGCTAAATTGGAGCCACTAAATGTCTTGTTCAAGGACTTGGTCACATGACCTTTATCAAGGTCAGACTACCAATCAAAGGCATTCCAGTACTCTCAAGTCATGAGGTAAAAATCCTAAAGACTGAGACAGGCAGAATTTTTCTAAACAGAATAGACATTGATATATGCAAACATTCAATTAAACAATGATTGTTTAAATGGGGTTTAATGCCTCTTTTAACAGTATTTCAGTCTTATCACAGAGGCTGAAGCACCTTACAATGGATTCCTTGTACTTCTTACACCAGTACTACCATTACATCATTTCCTAGCCTCCAGCTGCTCAACCCACTTAGGTTTACTATTATCTATCTATTTGTGGAAGACAAATGTCAGAAGGATAGTTGTCACAAATGGGGATCAAACCCTTATCCTCATGATTGAGACCATCTAAACATTGTAACTATGGTTTTAGCAAGTGCTAGTTTGTAAGCACTCCAGTCTATCCATTTAATTTCTACTCTATTTTTAATTCTTACTTTTCTTAAGAAACTATAGAATCTGATTGAATTAAAGCTAAGCAAAGATTTCACAGTTCCGTTTAACCCATTACCACACAATTTGTTCATTGAAAATTTTGCGGTAAAAGCAAAAATTGCTTATTACAAGCAATTACTCCTTTTCTTACAATATTTTCTATCCTATTAGGCACTTTTTGTCCAATTTTAGCAGAGCTTAAAATGTGGTCTGCAGATTCTTTGAACTTGGATAAGTCTAAAATGTTGTCGTCTGGTATCCGGTTAAGTAGATAAGCTTTTTCTGAGGAACAATGGTTTCAAACTGTAAAATATATTTTTCTCTTCTTGGTCTAAGGTTATAATGTGACCTACCAGGCAAAAAAGGAATCGCTTTGAAGTTCAGTAAAAGTATCTTTCAAAACAGACTTGATGCAGCAGGGGTCAATTGGAGGCTACAATAAAACAAGAGCACTGCCTACCATAGCCTAGGCTCAGCAGTTGGGTGCTGGATAGTAGTAAAAATGCATCTAGAGTTACCCCCTTGATAGTATAGGTTGCTCTTTTGATAGTGAACAAGTGTGCCATGTTTCAAGTGAACGCCTATAGTAGATCAAGAGATATCACAATTTGTCAAAGTTTTCACATGCCGACGCCAACAACAATGACGACAACATCAAGGCAATAGCAATACCTTGTGTTAAATTCTCCTAAAAACAACCGAGCTAAAAATGTTTATATATCAAGAAATAATGGTCATTCTACCCTCTGGAAATTGTAAAAGAGCAAAAAGCTTCAATCCTGGTCAGCCTGTTTTGTCTTAGAAGGCTGAGCAAGGCTGAAACCTTTCACTTTTCTCTAGACGTCCTTTTTTCACCTGGTGAGTCACACAAATTTAAATGCCATGAAAATATGTGGATCAAATCAATCTTCTGAACAGCATATGAAATCATTCAAAGGCATGATTTGAGATAATGAAAACAAAAATGAATATCATATCAAGAAATCATTGAAATATGTTTATCTTTATAATTAGCTTCAATATTTACAACTTATTCATTATGTCTACCAATACTAAGTGGCCATTCACATTTTATAACCGTGACCACAACCAGAGTTCTCCTTGGACAACATAACTCATAGCTTACTTTAACCATCTCCAACACAATGAAATTTTAGACCTGTCCAAATTGAAAGAAGTTGCAGATGACAATACCAAGTTCTTGAAATTTGTAAAATCTTTGTCTGTCTGGGTAGAAAACAATGTGAAAAATGCAGAAATTGCTTGTCACAAGCAATTTCTGCATTTTCCACATTGTTTTCCAGAACTATTTACACAAGGGGCATAAAAAGGAGGGATTGTGTTGGAATGGGTTAAGGGCTGCTAAGTTTTAAGTAAAATTAAAGCACCAAAATTAGTTCTGTATGGGATTTAATCATAATATATGTGGTATATCAAAAATAAAGCAGCTTCTTTTCAGTAGGTCAAAGGTCAAGGTCATAAAAGAAAGCCTACAACCTAACAAAGTTCCGTATGGAATATGCTCAAACAAGATATGAAGTATGATTGTCCTAGCTATAAGCATTTACAAGAGGCCCAGTGGGCCTTAACGGTCACCTGAGTAAAAGAGCACCAAGACAAGTGATTTTGTTTGAAAGAATTAGAAAAAGGTTTGGTTGAAATCCCCTCAGTAGTTCTTGAGAAGAAGATGAAAATGTTTTAAAGTTACCAAAAATGACCCCCTTTTGGTCCCTATTTTAGGCACCCCTGACCTCCAACCTTTTAATTTTCACAAATCTGTATAATCAGTACCCAATGATGCTTTTCACCAAGTTAGTTTGAAATTGGCTTTGTACTTCATAAGAAGAAGATGAAAATGTGAATTTTTTAACATGATGAACTTTGACCTCTGGGTGTGGCCCCATACATGACCCCAGGGGCATGAATTTCACAATTTATAATATACCTGTCCTAGTTGTCATGCACACAAAATATTTAAGCTCTGGCATTAACGGTTTATTAGAAGAAGATTTTTAAAGAAGTACCAAAAATTACCCCTTTTTGGCCCCTATTTGGGCCCCTATGACCCCAAGAACCCCTATTTTCACAAACTTGAATTGGCATCCCCCAATGATGCTTTCTACCAAGTTTGGTTGAAATCCGCCCAGTAGTACTTGAGAATAAGATGAAATATTTAAAAGTTACCAAAAATTACCCCCTTTTGGTCCCCATTTTAGGGCCCCCTGACCCCACAGCCTTTTTATTTTCAAAAATCTGAATAACCATTACCAAATGATGCTTTTCATCAAGTTTGTTTGAAATTGGCTTTGTACTTCATAAGAAGAAGATGAAAATGTGAATTTTTTAACATGATGAACTTTGACCTCTGGGTGTGGCCCCATACATGACCCCAGGGGCATGAATTTCACAATTTATAATATACCTGTCCTAGTTGTCATGCACACAAAATATTTAAGCTCTGGCATTAACGGTTTATTAGAAGAAGATTTTTAAAGAAGTACCAAAAATTACCCCTTTTTGGCCCCCTATGACCCCCAGAACCCCTATTTTCACAAACTTGAATTGGCATCCCCCAATGATGCTTTCTACCAAGTTTGGTTGAAATCCGCCCAGTAGTTCTTGAGAAGAAGATGAAAATGTTTAAAAGTTAACGGACGACGGACGACGGACAACGCACGACGGACGACGCACGACGACGGACAAACGATGATTGCAATAGGTCACCATGACCATTCGGTCAGGTGACCTAAAAATACAGGGAAATTTAGAATTTTTGGTGAAAGTTTGAAAGCAGTTCAAAAGTCAAGGTCACAGGGTTAGGGTAGCATTTGGTATGAATTGAAAGCCTATCATCTGATGAGTGTCTATGTGAAGTATTATAGCCCTGGATTTCAGACACATTTACCCATTAATTCCCACACAATGAAGCTTTTGGTGGCTCCTGAAGAAAAAACTTCAGAAATCATTATGGAAAATGAAGAAAATGCTTGTTACAAGCAATTTCTTCATTATCAACAATGTTTTCCAACCCAAAATACAAATATGGACCAGTCTAAATTTATATGTGTGGTAGTGGGTTAACAAAATGTAAGCAAGGTTAGAGTTTCAGATTAACGTTTTGTTTTTTCTTTTTTCAAACAGGACTAATGGTGCTAGATGTAGGATGCATGTGCTAAGTATGACCGCTCTAGCATGAGTAATAACAGAAATATGAACAATGTAACGAAATGTGACGCCAACACTGAGGGTATAAAAATAGCACCTTCCCATCAAGATAAAAAGTACAAAAAAGAAAAGAGAACAAAAGTAATCATTCTTCCTGTAAGACCATGCATTCTGACCAATCATATCAAATAAATTGATATTTTGCAATTTACATTATTACCTCTCCCTGGAATACAGAAATCATGAAATTCATAGAAAGTAATTCCCTGTGCAAACAATAGAAAACCTGGATGTATTTTAGATCCATTTTCCTAGCAAACTAAAACAACTTCCAATCAAACAAAAATAACCTTCAAGTCGCAAATCTGGAACCTTGTCTAAAATAGCTAATCCACATGCAGTCACTGATGCTGTAAGAAAAGTCACAAAAAATATTTATTGTATAATTACAGAAAAATATATATTAATACAAATCAAAATAATTCAAGATTTAATGAACTTTACTTTCTTCACTTTAACTATCAACACTCAATGATGCCTTCAGACGTTCTATAAAAATAATACTAAAGAAAACATTACGGAAAAAGGAGAAATGGCTTGTAACACGCCATTTCTCCTTTTTCCACAATGTTTTTTACCATATTGAGAAATTAATTTTAAATTACACACACTGAAATGTCGGCTGCAACTTCTATCAATTTGGACCAGTCCAAAATTTTGTCCAAGGATACAAAGTATTCCAAACTGTAGGGAATTAATTTATAACAATGTTGAATATAACACTCTAAATTCAATTCAAAGGGCATAAAAGAGTGGAATTGTTTTGAAATGGGTCAATACTATCTGGTTAATTATTGAAATTTCTCCGTGGATTATCATTTGATATTTTCACAAAAAGCAGTGACATTATCAAAATGATAAACTCACCGTTTGGTTGTTTTAGTCTTACTTTCATTCATTTCTCACTTCTATGTGTCATATAAGCAGAGCTCTAGACACTGATGATGTCATCATGTTGCCATATAATTTACCTGAGTAATGACACGCTTTTAAAGAATTAGAACCAAAAAAATCTCAAGACTTTTCCTTTTTAGGGCATTAACCCATTACTACAAGGCAAGATTTTGGATTGGTCCATTTAGAAAGAATTTGCAGATGATTATTAAAATTGCTCTAAAATTTGAAAATAAGAGCCATTGATCTAGTAGAAAACATTGCAAGAAAAGGAGATATTGCTTGTTACAAGCAATATCTCCTTTTCCGACAAAGTTTTCCTTGATCATATTTCTTCAGGGCGTCAAAAGGTGTCATTGTATGGTAATGGTTTAAGAAATAGAAAAATTGTTTGTTTATCTAATGATCTTTCTTATCCTTAACAACTACAGCAAATTTTCACTAATGGCTTCACCACTTGTGAAAAAATACACTCAATTAAAAATATATTAATCTGAAACAAACAATTACCTACTTTTATAAATAGGAATGTATGTGCATCATATGATAAGGGAGGATGTGTTTTTGATGTTGGACTGGAAATTCCAAAAAAAAATTCGAACAAATTAATCTAACAAAATTCATTGTGTAAGATTTGAAATGATAAATGAAATAGAGTTGTGTATTCACATTTAACTTGCCATTTGATGTTTTGACTCCTTTCAATTTGATTAACATTAACTTGAGTCTCCCACTAAGTAGTCTAATTATGGATATTTGTCATAATATCTTTTAAAGTTGTACATAAATATCTCTCTGGATAAAAGCTAGGCTTTAAGGTGTTTTTTTTTCAACTAATTACCACACAATGACACATTCTGACGCCCTGAAGAAACACAATCATGGAAAACTTTGTGGGAAAAGGAGAAATTTCTTGTACCAAGCAATTTCTCATTTTCTCACATTGTTTTCTGCCATATTTGGCACTTATTTTCCAATTTTAGCACAATTTGAAATTTAACTAACCTTCTTTGCAAAGAAGTGAAAGAACAAATATTGATTGCTTCTGACAAAAAATTTTTCCTTGTTACTTTCTACAATTCAGGACACTTCCTACCTATACAATAATAACCTTCTTTCCAATTGGACCAGTCTAATTAAACATTGTTTAGGTAACAGGTTATATCATGGTATAAAAGAAAGGTACTGGAATTAGCGACTGGGATTTGAGTTGGATTTCAGCAGGTTAGATCAAATAACTCACAGGAAAGTCCTCCTTCAGTGAGAAAAAAACAACAACTAATTATTCATATCAACAACATAACAATTAACCAATTTTCCTACATTCAACCTTTTTAAATCTTAGTGAAAAACACTTGGGAAAACAAAGGCAATTTTCAGGGATTGAGTGGGAATTTTTGGTACAGACTTATTGTTTCTGACTGGCTTTGCCATGGTAAGTAAGGATAGAAAAATAAATTTTGGTGATTGGTTCAACATATGAAACACAATGAATAAGAAATATGGGAATCAAAACTCACAGAGCCTGCACCTCCACATACTGCAGTAAAAATTGAAATTCTCCCTCAATGGAAATATTCAGTAAGCACCATACAGGACACATAGCTTCATGCCACATGAAGCATTGAAGATATACCACAATACCAGGCAATGTCCCAAAATAAACCAAGTCAGAAAACAGGAAGTAAATAACATGCAGGGCAATGGAGGGCCCCTAGATGAACCACCATACAAAGTTCAAAGTTTATGCAACGAATGATTGCTGGGAAAAATGTGACGAAAATAGACCCTATTACCAGGCCATGTCCGAGAATAAACAAGTCATAAAACAGATAGTAGTTAACTTGTGGACCTAAATTGGGTCAAGGCCATGTGGAACCCCTAGTTGAACCTCCACAGCAAGTTTCAAGTTGATACTACAGACAGTTGCTGAGAAAAGTGTGACAAAAATAGATCACTTTACCATCAATGTCCGAATATAAACAATGTTGTAAAACAGAAAGTAGTTTACTTGCAGACCTAAATTCCTTCAACACCATGTAGGTACCCTAAATGAACCACCATACAAAGTTTCAAGTCAATGCTATTAATAGTTGCTGAGAAAAGTGTGATGAAAATATACCCCTACACCAGTAATTGTCTGAATGTAAATGAATTCGTAAAACAGGAAGTAGTTAACTTGCAGACCTAAATATGGTAAGTGCCATGTAGGACCCCCTATATGAACCCCCAAACCAAGTTTTAAGTTGATGATACGAATGCTTCCTGAGGAAAATGCGATGAAAATGAACCACTATACCAGGCAATGTCCGAGAATAAACAAGTTGCAAGTTAACTTGCGGGCCTGAATTGGGTCAGCACCATGTAGGACCCAAAGATGAACCTCAATAACAAAATTCAAGTCCATGCTATCAATAGTTGCTGAGAAAAGTGCGCCAAAAATATACAACTTTACAATCAATGTCCGAATATAAACAAAGTCATAAAACAGGAAGTAGTTAACTTGCGGACCTGAATTCAGTATGCCATGTAGGACCCCTAGATGAACCTCCACACCAAGTTTCAAGTCCATGCTATTAATAGTTGCTGAGAAAAATGCGACGAAACAATTGGTTATAGACAGATGGACTGAAGGATGAACAAGGGTAAACCATTATACCCGCCTCTTCTTCAAAGCGAGGGTATAATAACCTATTTCTTAACCACTTACCAGAAGAAAAAAATTTAAGACAAGTCCAAATTCAAAGAAGGTGCAGACAAAAGTTTTCGGTTGAAGAAATTTTAAATACCTTTTTACGGGAGTAGCTTTTTCATTTTCTACAATGTTTACAAAGTTTTTTACTTGAGGGGCGTCAAAAAGAGGGATTGTGTGGAAACGGGTAAACCAATTCCTACAATCTTTCTTTTTTATGATCTTTGACCAATTCCAACACAATGATGTTTTCTAGCACCCTGAGAAGATATACTGATGGACAAATTTTTGGGAAAAGGAGAAATTGCTTGTTATATTTGTTAAATTTCTTCTTTTCTCACAATCTTTACTGCCTTACTTGGCACTTATTTTACTGTCTTAGTGCACTTTAAAATGTAATCTGCAACTTCTTTCAGTACAGGCTAGTCTAAAATTTTGCTGTCTGGTAATAGGTTAAGAAAACAGTTTGAGAAAACAATGTGAAAAGAGAGAATATCTCTTTACAAAGACTTTCTTTCTTTACTTGAATGTTTACTGAATGATAGATGTATTTTAGTTTATCATCTTAACCCTTGTCATGCTGAACCCGGAATAATCCAGTTTTGACAGGAGGTTTAGACCAAGATCAGCCTGCCCATAAGTGCAGTCTGATCTTGGTCTACACCTCCTGCCTGTACCTTTCCTGCCAGAGCTGTTTATGAAATTTATTTCTAAAAGAAATATTGATTTTTTTTAACAACAAGTTCTATCAGTGCTTTCAGCCCTTTGATTTTACAGCAATTCAGTAAGGTAATTTATACAGCATGACAAGGGTTAAATTACCGCCTGTAACTTCTTTCTATTCCGACCAGTTTAAATTCTTGTTGACTTGGAATGGGTTAAGATATCCCATAAGTTTAATCATATACAACGCTATCCCTCATTCTGAAGCTCTCAAGGCAGATAGGTTTGGAAAACATTGTGTGAAGAGGAGGAATTGCTTTCTATTTCTTGTTCTGGGACAATATGCTCTGGTTAACCCATTAGCACAGATTACTGCTTTTTTGATGCCCCTCAAGAAAAAGATTCAGGAAAACAATATGGACAAGAGCCATGTCGGACATGGCCATTCCCCACCTTGAAAGCTTGATAGTAAACTGAAGCCAGTAAGATTTAGGCTTCTTGTGCACTGAATTTCTTCTCAATGAGTTTGATAATAGCTATTATTATATCCTCAGGACAAAATCTAAGTCTTTAACACAAGAGCAATAACTCCAAAATTATGTAAGCAAGAGTTGTGGTTCTTGTGCACTGCACTTCTCCTGAATGAGATCAATCCACCCATGAAGTTTCAAGTTAATAGCTATTATACTTTCAGAGATATGCCCCGGACAAAATCTTAGTCTTTAAAACAACAAAGGGCAATAACTCCAGTATTATACAAGCAAGGGTTGTGGTTCTTTTGCACTGCACTTCTCCTGAATGAGATCTATCGACCTATGAAGTTCAAGTTGATAGCAATTATACTTTCAGAGATATGCTCCGGACAAGTTTAGTGACAGAAGGACGGAATGACAGAAGGATGGAAGGATGGAAGGACGGAGACCATTACTATATCCCCTTCACTGAAACGACGGGGGATAAAAATGTAGAAACTACTTGTTGCAAAAAATTTCTGCATTTTCAGCATATTTTTCTTCTCTTTCTTCAGAGACATTTGAAATTCCATCAAATTGAAATTGCTCTGTGCAATTTCTTTGACTTTGGACCAGTATTAGTTTTTGTCGCCTGGTAATGACACAAATTACATATCTATCAAAGAAGTTAGTGATCCTAATTAAATGTAAGATATACAATAGTGCAAATACATTATATCTACCTACAAAATAAATTTAAAGCAAAATTAAGCAAATTACAAATGCACATTTAGATAATTCTATTTAACCAATTCCCATACAATGACACCTTTTGACGCCCTCAAGAGGATAGGCTATGGAAAACAGTGGAAAATGTAGAAATTGCTTGTTATAAGCAATATTTTCAATATTCACCATGCTTTCTACATCGAAAGATAAAACAATTTAAAATTTCATCAACTTTAATTGTTGTCTGCAACATCTTTGAATTTGAACCAGTCTAAAATCTTGGTGTTTGGTAATTGTCTAAAAGCACATAATTATCCACTAAAGCTATGTACATTGACTTATGCTATCTTAACCAATTTCCAGACAGTAAAATTTGAGACTGGTCCAAATTCAAAGGGGTTGCAGATGATAATTTTAAGCTTATGAAATTTTAGATTTTTTTTCACATTTGGGGGTAGAAAAACTGTATGTAATGAAGAAATTGCTTGTGACACAATTTCTTCATCTTCCACGACGTTTTCAAAAGCTTTTTTCTTAGGGGCTTCTAAAAGCATCATTGAGTGGGAATGGGTTAAAAAGAAAATTTTTTTTTTTTTTTCAATCTACTCAAAGATTAGCTGTACTGGGTGGAAGGATTAACATGGTCATCACAAACAAACTTCCGATCAGCAAAAAGGGCAATTCCAGTTATCAGAACAATCACCTTATTTAGACATACAAAGGAAATACTCTAGGATATCAGAACAAAGGAGAATGTGACCCATCACACATGATCACATGACATGATCACATACACTGATCAATTTTTACATGCTGAAGAATGTAATTATAGAAAAACGTTCATAGAAAAGGAGAAATTGCTTGTGACAAGCAATATCTCATTTTCTCTTGTTGTTTTCTACCATGGATTGTAGGTGCAGCTTGATCTTTGTCTATACCTCCTTCGAAAACAAGAAATACTTTTGGGTCAGCATGACAAGGGTTAATATTCCTCAATGTTCCTAGCAGAGTAATGGGTCACATTAAAAACATTCTAATTCAACCCTTTCCCTCACAATTCTTTAAAATGACAAGATTATAGGATAAATATATTGTAGGGCTAAATCTGTCCCATTTCAACACAAAACCCCTTGCCTCCAAGAAAAAAGATTTGAAAAATATTGTGGAAAATGAAGAAATTGTTTATATCAACCGATTTATTCATTCTAAACAATGTTCTCTGCCTAAAAAGATAGTGATGTTTAAAATTTCATCTATTTGAAATTGTTGTCTGCAACTTTTTTCAATTTGGACCAGTGTAATATTTTCTCATGGGTTAACTTTGTATTTTTGACAATACAGCCTTTCTAGTTTTACAGGACCAATGGGTAAAGAAAGGGTTGAATTATTGCAGCAAACTAACAGAACTTAGCATTAACTGTTGGGACTCACTTGCAGTGTCAAACTGGCTAACAGCTGTTGATAAAACAAATCTCATTAATCAAAGGCTAGCAATAGAGGACATTTAGTTTACCTTAAAACCATACATCCCCGTACTTTCACAAGCTGAATAAAATCAAAATTGAGTCGTTAAAAACATTGCGGCAAGAGGAGAAACTACTTCTTTCAAGCAAATTTTCTTTTTGTTGCTATATTTCTGCCATTTCAATTTAACCCTTGTCATGCTGAATAAACTACCTTACCGAAATTGCTGTAAAATCAAAGGGCGGAAAGCACTGATAGAACTTGTTGTTCAAAAATCAATATTTATTTTAGAAATAAATTCAATAAACAGCTCTGACAGGAAAAGTACAAGCAGGAGGTGTAGACCAAGATCAGACTGCACCTATGTGCAGGCTGATCTTGGTCTATACCTCCGGTCAAAACTGGAATATTCTGGGTTCAGCATGACAAGGGTTGAAATACTTCTTCTTACAAACTACATTGTATTTGCAGTGTTTGATTTGACCAATTACCAAACAACAACATTAGACTGGCTCAAATTGAAAACATAAACTGCTGAAGACAATTATAAGTCAGGCGACCTTGACCTTTTCAGAAGCAGATGTGATCTACAAAAGCTACCTACAGACAAGTAGGAGAACTCTGCTGAAATGTTTTCACAAATAATTAAGTTTTAAATTGTGACAAACAAGGATGCACAAATTATGCACCGAATCTTAGCAATCATTGTCCAATTAGCTATATTGGAAAGAGGCAACAATAATTGACCTAATGCTACTTAACTATTTCCCACATGATAAAATTTGTGGGAATGGGTTAAAAGAATTCTTGATGTATCAATTCACAATAAATAAATATCTTAACCCTTTCCTGGTTTTGGAAATTTTAGACTAGTCCAAATTGAAAAGAGATTGCAGGCGACATTGAAAACTTGATCCCATTTGAAATGTTACTATCCTATGTGGTAGAAAATATTGTGGAAAAAGGAGAAATTGCTTGTGACAAGCAATTTCTTCTTTTTCCACAATGTTTTCTTGAGTAGAAATCACAGGAACGTAAAATCCCGTATTTGAAAGGGAAAGGGTTTAATGAAATATATTGAAGGAAAAGCACATTAGCAAGCCTGAGGCAGATCTGAGCAAAATTCCTTTGATTAGGAAGCCAGCATGTGTATCCATTTACCAGGTGCACTCAAAAATGTCTGTCTTTACAGTTTATATGTGTCACAATATACCATGTTAAAACAAATATAAATGTGACTGTCCACTAACAAATTATGTCAAGCCTGCAATGTTTGACCTTCACCTATGAATGATTCAAATGCCACTTCTACTTCCATACTAGAACATCTGTACTAAATTATAATACAAGAGGACCATGATGGTCCTTAATCGCTCACCTGAGGCATCCGCAAATTACAGTCCTTTTTTGTATAAAAAAGACTAACTTGAGCAAAATAAATAAAACAAAATATAAGATTTTGGGCTTTGTACAAAACAATCCAGTAATGCTTTCCAAAGAAATGAATGACTTTGGCTTTATTGTTTAATCCATTACCAAACTATCCCAGAATTTGTCACCCTCAGGAAAAAAAGGTTTAAAAAAGCATTGTGAGAAAGGGAGTGACAAGCTATTTCTCCATTTCTATTTAAGAAGTCTTTCAATGCGATTTATGCAATTTTTGACCCCAGGAGCAGAGACGTTTTTTATCCTAAGAGCATTTTTTCCTATAACATAGTACAAAATTATCTAGTCATGCTACATACCAAATATGAATGCCCTTCACCATATATTTCAGAAGAAGAAGTCTTTTGAAGTTGCTCTAATTGGATGTTTTCCAAAATTTTGGACCTATAGGGCAGTGCCATGTTTTATCCCAGGGCTAAGATTTTAGCTAACATGATAAAGAACCATCTGTTCATGCTATATACCAAATATGAATGCCTAAGACTTTGTAGATTGGGAGGAGAAGACTGTTGAACATGGTTTAATTGAGCATTTTTACGAACTTTGGACACCCAGGGAAGGGGTAACCTACAGGCATAATTTTAATCAAAATTGATAGATAACAGCCAGGCTATGCTACACTCAAAATATAAATGCCCTCCACCTTAAAATGAAGATTTTTTTTTAACATACTCAAATTTTGCGTTTTTCCCAATTTTTGGACCTCTAGTGCAGGGCCGTTTTTGACCCTGGGAGGACAACTTTAAGTGATATAGTACAAAACCATCTAGTTATGCTACATACCCAATATGAATATCCTAGACTTTATAGTTTAAGAGGAGAATACTTTTGAAATTGCTCTAATTAAGCATTTTTCCAAACTTCGGACTTTAGGGGTGGGGCCATTTTTGACCCCAGAGATTGAATATTTAAAAACTTGGTAGAGAACCATATGATAAAGCTCTATACGAAATATAAAGGTCTATGGCCATGAAGTCTATGAAAAAAACAACAACAAAGATTTACTCAAATTTCCCATTTTCATATGCCGCGGTTACAACATTTTTTCACGGAATGAAATTCTTTTAACAACTTTTGAAGAGCTTCACCCAAGGAACATCCCTGCAAAGTTTCAGCTTGATTGGCCTACTGGTTTAGGAGGAGAAGATTTTTAAAGATATTTAAAGAATTACTAAAGATTCCCATTTTCAAATGCCGCGGCAACCAGAGTTTTTGATGGAATTAATTTCTTTTAACAACTTTTGAAGAACTTCACCCAAGGAACATCCCTGCAAAGTTTCAGCTTGATTGGCCTACAGGTTTAGGAGGGGAAGATTTTTAAAGATATTTAAAGAATTACTAAAGATTCCCATTTTCAAATGCCGCGGCAACCAGAGTTTTTGATGGAATTAAATTCTTTTAACAATTTTTGAAGAGCTTCACCCAAGGAACATCCCTGCAAAGTTTCAGCTTGATTGGCCCACCGGTTTAGGAGGAGAAGATTTTTAAAGAAATTGTGGACGGACGGACAGACGGACGGACGGACGGACGACAGACAACGACCAATCACAATAGCCCACCTCGCACTTTGTGCTCAGGTGAGCTAAAAATCCTTCCATAAATATACAAGTAATTATCCATATAAAAATTTGAGCTTGATCTTAAGTGTGGCCTTGACCTTTGAGATAAAAGAATAAACCCTTTAACCAAGATAGAAAAATTTTAGACTGGTCCAAATTAAAAGAGGTTGCAGATGACAATTAAAAGTCTATGAAATTTTAATTTCTCATCTTACTCTGTAGCAAACATTGTGTAAAATGAAGAAATTGCTTTTAACAAGCAATTTCTTCATTTTACACAATGTTTTCCAAATAATTTATCTTGAAGAGCATCAAAAAGCGTCATCGTATGGGAATGGGTTAAATGGCATATAATCTATGCTTTGAGACAAACAATATTGTGACTTCATTTTGAAATTCATCCATAAAATAATTCCATTAATGTTGTCTATCAAGATAAAAATATTTTGATTGACTGTTGTTTTTTTAAACTTCAATGAACAAAATTTATGAGCACTCAACTATTTTGTGTGACAACATAAAAAGTAGATCAATAAAATGTTTCTTAAAACTAGTAGAATATTTGCTTTGTTTGTTTTATGGTATTAAAATGTAAGGAATGAAGGGGATATTTTTTGTTTCAATTGAGGTATTGACCTACTGAATATATGTTAATAGGTGACATTTATGAATCCTCTTTGTGACATTCATACAGTGTGATTAAGTTTTAGGTTCATATCTCAAAGAAAAAGTTATTCTCTTCATTTTTTAAGTGCAAGAACTGTGGTCTCCAATAAAAACTCTGACAGATGAATGTACTAATAGGCGCATGCATATTCTTAACTGTCACAGTGACAACTATGTCTTGCTCATGGCTAGTGGGCTCGACATTTGTACAGAACCATTAAAGAAATTTCTGAACTAACATAGATCTACAGTCTAAATAGCAACAAGAACTACTAACAGATTGTTTGATATCTACCTATATTGGAGAGTGTCTTGATACACTCTTGAACATGATACTCCTGGGTCCCCGTCAACCACGTACAGTGAGATAGCCTGAATGCACCTTGTAACAGTTTTACAAACATCGGCTGTCGTGACTGAAAATACATCAATTGTAATATGGCATCTATTTTCATTTTCTTTTATGGGGATATCATAATCTAATCTAAAAGCAAGTAACATAGTCATCTGAAATCCCCTGTCAAAGAAGGACAAGCAATTATATCACAATAGAAGCAAGATGTGTTTGTGATAAACTATGCCAAGGTAACAGTCAATCGTCAGTAATGTGACCTTGATGAGTCATCATGACCTTGTCACATGACCTCCACCTTGGTATCTGTAGATGTGTATCAAAGATATCTATCATTGTGACTAAAATGAGCGATGTATCTTGAATAGGCTTAAAGTAATTGTAAATAGTTAATTCCGACAGACAGACAACGGTAGTACTGTAAGCAAACCAATGTTTCAATAATGCGACAAAAAAATGAGAACCATGATGGTCCTATATTGCTCATCTGAGTAAGATACCTCTAGGTTAAGATTTTTTAAGATTTCTATCTATATGTTTGTAACACTAGTGATGATAAAACGTAGAGCCAAATCTGATCTTAGAGTGATAATTTAAATGAAATTGGTAGAAAATCATAGACTAATACCTTATTCAAAATTTGATAATTGCAAACTTTACAACTTGGGAGACATTAAAGTATTTACTTCTATATTGTTAAGTAAAATAATGATGCTACAATTTAGCTACAATTATGTAGAGAACAACAGACATAGATGGTCATTAATTAAAATTGTCCATTTTAAAAAAGAAAATTATATCACTTTTCTGTTTCAATTTCATCATACCAGTAATTATTACCAAAGGAGTAGGTGTTGATGAAGTAAATACAAATTGATAGATAAAAATTCTAATTCTGAGTGATCTAAATTCAAACTCACCTGAATTGTAGTACTTTGATCTGAGAAAGGTGAGTTGAAAAATACTGAGATTACACTCATTACAGTGACTGTAACATAATCTTCTAGAGCTGTGTCTGCGTGTTTTCTATCATAGGTGGCATTAGAGACCTGCAATATACAAAATACAGAGATAACATTCATTCCAGTGCATAAAAGCTAAAATCTTCTATAGGTTTTTTTTATGTTTTTTTTTTTTTGCAAGGGATTAAACCCCATTTTCAACAGTAATTCAGGTAGATTGTGGTGTCCCATCAAGTCTCACACCAGTAAGACAATAAATCAATATCCCGTTTAGGCACACAGCTTACAATCGTCATCATTTTGTTAGAGACTAATGACGCATGTTTCCATGACTTTTGTCCAATGTCAGAAAGAATGTTGGCAAAGCTAGGTTTGAAACAAGAGGGCCGTTGGCCCTGGGGCGCTCACCTGAGATAAAGGCTCTTTTTCTTTCAACAGTCTAATTTCATGTTAAGGTTAGGATCATGAAACAAGTGGGCCACGATTTGAAAGCGGAAACTTTTTCCATGGGTTATAATTTCAGAAATAAGAAAGAAGTCTGTGAACTTATGCTTCATGCCTATACCCCCCCCCCCGCCGGGTCTGCCCCTGGAGACCCGAGGATCATGATTTTAGCTATTTTGTAAGAGGTCAATATACTGATGCTTCATGCAAAATATCAAGGCTGTACGCCTTCTGGGTCAGGAGGAGAAGATTCTTAAAGATTATTTTGAAATTTCACTTTTGTTGCCATGGCAACCAGAGTTTTTAACGGATTTCAATTCTTTTAGCTAATTTTAAGGGGGACCACCTAAGGAACATTTCTGCAAAATTTGGTTCAAATTGGCCCTGTGAATTGGGAGGAGGTGTCATTTAAAAAATTGTTCTTTATTTCTATATAAACCCCACCCCCCTGGGGCTCCGCCCCTGGGGACCAGAGGATCATGATTTTAGCTATTTTGAAAGAGGTCAATATACTGATGCTTCATGCAAAATATCAAGGCTCTATGCCTTCTGGATCAGAAAGAGAAGATTTTTAAAGATTATTCTAAAATTTCACTTTTGTTGCCATGGCAACCAGAGTTTTTAACGGATTTCAATTCTTTTAGCTATTTTTGAAGGGGACCACCTAAGCAACAGCTCTGCCAAATTTGGTTCAAATCGGCCCAGTGGTTTGAGAGGAGATGTCATTTAAAAAATCATTCTTTATTTCTATATAAACTCCACCCCCCTGAGGCTCCGCCCCTGGGGACCCGAGGATCATGATTTTAGCTATTTTGAAAGAGGTCAACATACTGATGCTTCATGCAAAATATCAAGGCTCTACGCCTTCTGGATCATCAGGAGAAGATTTTTAAAGATTATTCTAAAATTTCACTTTTGTTGCCATGGCAACCAGAGTTTTAAACGGATTTCAATTCTTTTAACTATTTTTGAAGGGGACCACCTAAGCAACATTTCTGCCAAATTTGGTTCAAATTGGCCCAGTGGTTTAGGAGGAGATGTCGTTTAAAGAAATTGTTGACGGACGACGCACGACGGACGCCGGACGGACGCCGGACAAAAGACGATCACAATAGCTTACTTGAGCACTACGTGCTCAGGTGAGCTAATAACATGTCCTAGATTTAGAGCACAGCACACCTGACAGATGAACAAATGAAAGCATTGAAATCACTAGTTATGGGTCTATATTTCTGTTGAAAATTAAATTTCATAAAAAAACCTCTGGCTTGAAAAGGATACACAGGAGGTTTGCACTAAGATCAGACTGCACCTTTGTGCAGGCTGATCTTAGTGCAAGCCTCCTGCCATAACAGAAACATGTACAGGAACAGGTTAAGCATGATGAGCATAAGTTTGGATACTTACAATTGCCATGTCAAGGAGAAAGTTGTCAAACAATGTCCACATATGGTTACTAGTGTAGATTTCCTTCATTTCAACTTCAGTGTCAATATAACAATGGTTCAGAAAGTTGATATATGCAGCTTTGACCTGTAGTCAAAATATGTAAGCTATTACTGTACAATCAAAACATTTAATCCATTCCAACATAATGACGCTATTAATCACCCCCTAATATGAAAGCTTTGGAAAATATTGTGGAGAATGAAAAAATTTCTAAAACCAAGCAATGTTTTCATTATCCACAATGTATTTTACTCTACTAGACAAAGATTTTGAAGATTTCATCAAAAAAAGTTGTCGTCTGCAACTTCTTTCAATTTGGACCAGTCTCAAATTTTGTTGTGTGGGAATGAGTTAATGACCATCATCAATTAATTCTAGGAAAAACCTTGATGGATAAGGAAAAATTACTTGGAAAAGTAAGATGATATACATTCAAAACAAAACCACTTTTGTTCTTTTTTAAACATTAACCCTTTCCTGTTTTTCAAATTTTTAGACCTGTCCAAAATCAAAGGTTTTGCAGACAACAATTTAAAGTGGATTTAATTTGAAAAATAACCATTCAGTAGGGTAGAAAATATTGTTGAAAAAGAAGAAATTGCTTGTTACAAGCAATTTATTATTTTTCTACAATGTTTTCTCAATTATAAAATCACAGGGACGTAAAAACCAAGGATTGAACTGGAAAGGGTTAAAATAATTTTACTTAGAAGATACCATTTAACCCAAAAATTTGGATAACAATGTGAAAAATGAAGAAATTGCTGGTTAAAAACAATTTCTTCACTATCCATAACCTTCTCTAACCCCAAAGGCAATTTTTCAAATTTTATCAACTAGAAACTGTCGTCTGCAACATCTTTGAATTGAGACCAGTCTAAAATTTTGTCGACTGGTAATGACTTAAAGATTTTAAGGAAAGGATAAATTACTTTCTAATAAAATGAATGATATTATTGTGAAAGATTGATTGATTGAATAAGGTTAAACGCCACTTTTAACAGTATTTCAGTCATCATGGTGGCTGGATTCCTGGTATTTCTCACACCAGTACTACCACCACATCCTTTCTAGCCTCCAGCTGCTATCCCAC
Source organism: Fragum fragum (assembly GCA_946902895.1). Taxonomy (NCBI): domain Eukaryota; kingdom Metazoa; phylum Mollusca; class Bivalvia; order Cardiida; family Cardiidae; genus Fragum; species Fragum fragum. Next base: position 1,360,400 of record OX336371.1, on the reverse strand, counting down.
TTAGGTTTACTATTATTGGTGAGAGACAAATGTCGAAAAGGATATGAGCCGCCCCCCGCCAGGGTTTTTGAGAAGTTCTCTACTTTACCACATTTGCTACCCTATCTTCATTATATTACCCTCAATCTAAACTGTCCACATTAATCTCTTTGAATTTGGACCTATTAAAAATGATCTTATTTGAGAATATATATACCTCTGGGATACAATCCTTGTGTGTAACAACTCTTACGATATCATCTAATGGCAGTAGAGAATGACACTTGATTTCTGTGTACACATTCTTGCCCTCCGTACACAGGGCCAACAACTGTACAAGGTTGATATGGTAGTTTAGGGCACTGTTTTCATCATTACGGACCTCCTCAGACTGCATCAATGATACAAGAGCTTGGAATGACACTCTGTCATTGTAGAACAGTAGAACCTCCTCTCCAACGTTCACCAGCTGGAAATGTAAGATAACTCATTACCACACAATCACGTTTTTTGACATCCTTCAATTTAGAGGTTCCATAAAACAATGTGGAAATTTGCTGTAACAAGCAATTCTTGCATTTTCAACATTGTCTTCTACCCAGAAATATTTGAAATTCTATCCACTCAAAATTGTAATTTCCTTCATTTTGAACCAGTCTGAGACTTTTTTGTGTGAAAATGGAAGATAATCTCTGTTCCTTGTAAACCTAAGAACATCCAGTGAAAGTTTTGGGAGAATCTGATATTCTTTTCAATGTTGAGAACAGTGTTTGTGTAATCTGATTTCATTTAGAATATAATACTCAGCACATTAGACAGGTTTTTATTACATTTGGTAACTTTAACCAATCACCATCATAGGTCTACCAATTTCTGACTTAAACCAGGGTAAATCTACTCTAAATAAGAGCAATGCATGCAGATGACAACATTCCGCTTTTCACATCCTTGATAGAGGATAAAAGTCAATAAAAGGGGCATGATTTATTCTAAAATGATTGATTGAATGGGGTTTCAACAGTATTTCAGTCATACTGAGGCGGCTGGAGCACCCAACAATGGATTCCTGGTATTTCTCACACCAGTACTACCTTTACATCCTTTCCTAGCCTCCAGCTGCCATCCCACTCAGGTTTACGATTATCCACCCATTGGTGATAGGCAAATGTCCGAAAGGATATGTGCCGCCACCGGGGATCAAACCCATGACATCCCATCATTAATTTATTCTAAAAAGCGTTTAGATTTTTCCTTATTGTTGGCAATGCTCTTTTCATAATGAACATATTTTGAGTTTCAAGTGAATTTGTTTAGTAATACCAGATAGTTTACAAAATGTGAAATTTTTTGGACGACAACAATGCCACTGACGCAAACGTCTTCCATGCTATAGCAATGGCTGTTTTTCGATCAAAGCTAAAATCACTAAATATAATTGAGACACATAAAGTTACTCCAAAAATAATCCTCATTCTTTAATTAACCATACCTCTGCCATGACCATATCCTGTGTTTTACGTATATACAATCCTTCTGCTTTAACCACCGTCTGTAGAAACTTGATGTACTGTACATGACGACCGTTTGTCTCGATACTTCTCACGAAATGCTGGATCACATTGTCTGTGATTTCATTGGCTAGTGCTTCGTTGTCTTGGAATATAGCCGTGCATGTCTGGGTCTCCAGAATCTGAAAATTAACAATATGCAATATGAAGATATACTTAATCTGAATGATTTATCATCACTGGAACTTCGTAACTACAGCTTATATGACCCATTATTAAGAAAACAAAACTTTATCTTTTCGCAGCCAGACCTGTTACAAGTCTTGAAATTGAAACTGGAAAGACATTTTTATCACATTTCAAAATATTTGAAAAAAAGAATTTTTAAGATCTGACCTAGTGGCCTACTTTATCATACCACTTGAGCCAGTACTAAACATGACCAAGATATCATGGTGACAATCATTCTGACCATATATAAAGATAGTTAATACAAATAAGTAGCCTTAGAGTGCACACACGTCTTTTAAAGTTTGACCCTGTGACCTAGTTTTTTAGCCAGTCGCAATTTTTCTCAGCTGTAAACAGTGGGTTTAAGCCACTTCCCATCTTCCTGGGATGTGAAAGCATCTGGATAGTGAATGTTCAAGAGCAGCTCTAAAAGCTTAAAGCTTTCCTCAACATCGAACTAAAATAAGTTAGCATAAACCAAACTTATAGGTTTTTTTTTAAAGATTTCAATGTTTGCTCCCTTCTTGATGCCTTTGGAACAAGTGTTTGGGATTGGTTTTGATTTTGTAGAACATTTCTTGAAGAGCTTCATTCAAGGAACATCCATTCAAAGTGACATCATGATTGGCCTACCAGCTCAGGAGCAGAAGATGTTTAACCCTTTCCCGTATAAACCCGGGATTTTACGTTGCTGCAGTTTTATACTTGAGAAAACATTGTGGAAAAAGAAGAAATTGCTTGTAACTAGCAATTTCTCCTTTTTGCACAATATTTTCTACTCCACTGAATGGTTATTTTCAAATAAAATCAACTTTTTTATTATCGTCTGCAAAACCTTTGAATTTGGGAGGGTCTAAAATTTTGCAAAACGGGAAAGGTTTAAAAGAATTGTTGTTAGATGTGCAGGATGATAATATTGTTGCATTGACACACAACAACAGACATTTAACAATCACAATAGCTCATCTGTTCTTAGACAAGCTAATCACACTTACCCCTGATGTTAAGAACAGATCTAAACTCTGATGTAATAAAGTCTGGTTCTGTTGGTTACCCAGACAGAAGGCCTGCAGAAACTCATGGGCAAGCTTCATTAATTCCATCATACGAATGTCAGATTTCTGAAATATACATGGCATGAATCAGTTGGTTAACTGACCAACAAGACAACAACATTTTTAAACAGGACTTAGAATTCACAAGTCATATTTAAGTTCAATTTTGACCTAGTCAGCCATCTTGTAAAATGAAAGTCAAAGAAATATTAAAATTTGTAGACTAATCTGTATTAAATATTTTAAGAAACTGGATTGAGAGATCAATTGAGAGGGCAATAACATGTAAAAGGGTTTGTCAAACATGGCAGTCATTTTGGCAGCCATCCTGGAAATAATTGATCGGTGAAATTCTCCATTTTGAACTAGTATAACAAGTTGATGACAGTCATCCATAAGATTTGAATAATTTCTGTCAGATGTGTACAAAAAAAGTCTGATTATTTAAGTTCATTAAAACAAAACCCACTGGAGTTTGCAATACAAAATGATTATTCTTTAAACAGAGAATAAATAGGCCCAAATAAAGGGGGAGATGAGTCTTTAACAATGTAAAAATGACACATCAAAGTATGTCTTTCAAATTTTCAGTAAGTGATAATGTAATTATTGTATATGAAATTTCAGTAAAACATAAAACATTAGAAACAGAGAGAATGGCTGATTCAAAAATATCCTAAAGTATTCATTTTCCTGGAGTTTAACCTCTGTATACCTCTACATCTAAACTGTGATATATTCACCTATTCATACACTGTGATATATATATATTTACACATATTCCTGTACTGTGATAAACTTACCTTTGCCTTCACTGTCACATATTTACCTTTTCCTAAACTTTGATATATATATATATACACCTATAGATTCCTGTACTGAGATATATACATCTATTCCTGTACCGTAATAAATTTACCTTTTACTTTACTGTACAATACCTTTTCCTGCACTGTGATATACCTTTTCCGACACTGTGATATATATATATATTTACCATTTCCTACACTGTGATGTATTAACTTTATTTTACACATTGACATATTTACCTTTCCTACACTGTGATGTATTTACCCTATACAGCACTCTGATATATATCTATTCTAACACTATGATATATTTACCATTTCCTATTTATACACTGTGATATATTTACTCTATCCTTCACTTTGACATATTTACTTTTTCCTACACTGGGACCATTTATCTTTTCCTACACCGACATATTTACCTTTTCCTACACTGACATATTTACCTTTTATTCACTTTGATATATTTACCTTATCATATGGAATCTGTAGTAGCTCCAACACCACAGAGTATGCACTCATGTTTCTGAGCAGTCGTTGTTCATGTTTTCTAGACTTTTTCCCTGTACCTTCAGGTGAATTGTGCACACAAAGACGGGTCAGCCTTAGTAATATCTGTAAGTAGGATTAAATCATTAAAGTTACTATACATAGTTTTTGTTTCAAAATCAAGGGTTAACACACTATTTCTATGATATTATGTAAATGACTGCCCTTTCATCCTTTTACCAAGATCTTTGAATTACAAAGCGGTCATATTCATGTACGAACATACACCTTCTTAGCCTTATTGTCAAATCTCAAATGTTCATAAAACACACAAATAGTAAACAATAATAGCCATAGAGTGCTAGTAGTATATGCGCTGATAAAAAAAAGAAACTTTGAGCGAGTACATAGCTGTCCACAGAGTGAAGACTACGATCATAACACAGAAATAAGAGTGAAGACTACGATTATAATAAAGAAGGCAGAGTGAAGACTACGATTATAACACAGAAGGCAGAGTGAAGACTACCATCATAACACAGAAGGCAGAGTGATGACTAGGATGATAACACAGAAGGCAGAGTGAAGACTAGGATGATAACACAGAAGGCAGAGTGAAGACTAGGATAATAACACAGAAGGCAGAGTGAAGACTATGATCATAACACAGAAGGCAGAGTGAAGACTAGGATGATAACACAGAAGGCAGAGTGAAGACTAGGATAATAACACAGAAGGCAGAGTGAAGACTAGGATGATAACACAGAAGGCAGAGTGAAGACTACGATCATAATACAGAAGGCAGAGTGAAGACTATGATTATAACACAGAAGGCAGAGTGAAGACTACCATCATAACACAGAAGGCAGAGTGAAGACTAGGATAATAACACAGAAGGCAGAGTGAAGACTAGGATGATAACACAGAAGGCAGAGTGAAGACTAGGATGATAACACAGAAGGCAGAGTGAAGACTAGGATAATAACACAGAAGGCAGAGTGAAGACTAGGATAATAACACAGAAGGCAGAGTGAAGACTAGGATAATAACACAGAAGGCAGAGTGAAGACTAGGATAATAACACAGAAGGCAGAGTGAAGACTACGATCATAATACAGAAGGCAGAGTGAAGACTATGATCATAACACAGAAGGCAGAGTGAAGACTAGGATAATAACACAGAAGGCAGTGTGAAGACTAGGATAATAAGACAGAAGGCAGTGTGAAGACTACAACCATAACACAGAAGGCAGAGTGAAGACTAGGATAATAACAAAGAAGGCAGTGTGAAGACTAGGATAATAAGACAGAAGGCAGTGTGAAGACTACAACCAAAACACAGAAGGCAGAGTGAAGACTAGGATAATAACACAGAAGGCAGAGTGAAGACTACGATCAGAACTTGTAGATGCACAGCACTAGGTAAACTCTCCCATTACCAGATGGCAAAATTGAGACTGGTCCAAAATCAAAGTAGATGCAGACGACAATTTCAAATTCTAATATATCTGTCCTCCGGGAGGAAAAAAATATGCAAAAACTACTTGTAACAAGCAATTTCTGAATCATCCACCTTTAATTCTCAGAATCTTTTATCTTGAGGGGTGCCAAAAAGCATGTTTAAGTAGCAACAGATTAAATGAAACATCAAAATTACAGCTTGACACCAACCATACCCATGAAATTACCACAGAAATTAAACAAGTAATGTTCCATTATTTTACCTACATTTTCTTTACATGGCTATTATGTAAAATTGTTGAAAATGTTAGGGACTGGCTCTTTTACCATCAAACCTCATACTAGCAATAGGTTGATCACAAATCTAATACACCCTTTAATTAAAAGGGTATGCATAACCTTAATGATATAATTATAAATGGTATTCACTTACACTTTTGATGGTTCTATAATTCTTGGCAGAGTGTTTGTCTATTGGAGGTCCAAGGTCAAGGTCGATGGCTGATCCTTTCTCATCTTTGTTGACTTTTGTCTAAAAGATAAAGCATTGTCAGTGAGTGATTATGCAATAGTAAATATATTAAACAAGTGACCTTTTAACCCATTCCTACACACAAAGTTTAGACTGGTCCAAATTGAAAGAAGTCACAGACAATAATTTTTATTTGATGAAACTTTAAAATTCTTGAGTAGAAAGAATTTTGACTAATGAAGAAATTGCTTTTTAAAGCCAATTTCTTCATTTGCCACAATGTTTTCCTAAGCTTTTTTCTTGTAGGGCATAAAAGGCATCATTGTTTGGAAATGGATCAACAGATGAAATTGAGATCAGCAGTGTTTAAATAATTCAGCATTTTTTGAACACAGATTTATGTTTTATTCATAATATGACTGTCATGTCATGGTTTTGACCTCTGGTGGCACATATCCTTTCCAACATTTCTCTCTCACCAATGCGAATATAATCATAAACCTAAGTGAGATAGCAGCTGAAGGTTAGGAAAGGATGTAATTATTGTACTGGTGCAAGATAAACCAAGAATCTATTGTTAGGTGCTCCAGCCACTGCAAAATGACTAAAAGTTCTTAATAGCAGTGTTAAACTCCATACAAAATAACAAATGACTCTATCATTGCAATAAATAAATAAGATTCTTGAAATTCATAAGTCTTTCATCAAATCTTAATTATACTGTTGTCTAAGCCGCAGGTCATTATGTGCATCATGATGTATGTGACAGTAAAGATAAGAAATTCTAATAGGATTCAACTCACCTGCACAGTTACTACACTAGTTAATTAGTGAGAATATAACATCAACAAGATTTTATCATATTGCCAAATCCACCCATCTCCCTGATTGTAACAAGTATTTCATACATTTATTAAGATCAAGAGCTGATAAGCGCTTCAAAATACTTCTTGTGCACTGCAAAGTCTCTCAATCAGACAAACATTTCTGCATGATTTGTTTGTTTGTATGGAATTTGATATCGCTTTTAATCCTTGTTATGCTGAACCTGGAATATTCTGGTTCGGGCAGGAGGTATAAAAATCAGCCCACACATAAGTGCAATCTGATCTTGGTCTACACCTCATGCTTGTACTTTTCCTGCCAGAGAAGATATGAAATTGATTTTCAAAAGAAATATTGATTATTGAACAACAAGTACTATTAGTGCTCTCATTCCTTTGATATTAATGCAATTCTGTAAGATATTTTATACAGCATGAAAGGGTTAACAATGTTTCAGTTATATCTTGGCAAAGTTCACTTATTAATATATGAACTAGTACTCCCAGTTCTAGGTTAGGGCTCTGAAATGTAATCAGCTTTAAAAGAATTAGGGCATCATTATTGGTTGTAGAACAATCACACTTCACAATGTCCCTTCAAAATTAGCAGTATGGTGTTTGATAAAACTTGACTCTTAAATCCATTACCTAGCAGAAAAATTTTAAACTGGTTAAAATTGAAAGGAGTTGCAGACGACAATTTAAAGTTAAATGATTTTTTTATTTTTCAACTTTCTTGGTATAAAACATTATAATAATATGTAAAGAGAAGAAACACAATGTTTACCAAATATTCTGCTTTAGTGACGTCCAAAAATGTCACTGTGTGGGAATGGATTAAATTAAAAGAAAGTGCTCCAAGTGACATATTTCAGTGATCAAAAAGCCAATAAAAGATATCAAATACCAGTTTTTTATGAAACACTATTTTGTCAAGACTTACTGAAACTGTCTGGGTAAGGGGATTTATGAGAATACTAACAACTAAAAGAACTTTAACCCAATCCCCCTAAATGATGCTTTAAACACCCCATGAATTAAGCTTGGGGAAAACATTGTGGCAATTTCTTCATTATCCAAATTGTTTTCTACCCCAAAAGTTGAAAATATCTAAAATTTCATAAGGCTTAGATTGTTTTTTGCAACTCCTTTCAATTTGGATCAGTCTAAAATTTTGCCGTTGAGTAACAGGTTTAGAGATTTTAAAGTTTCAGAGGCTACAGACTTTTATAAAGATACTTGATGGACATACCTTATTTCCATCCTCTCCCAATTTCTTCTTTTTAGAGTCATCTCCCTTTTTCTCCTTAAAAACCCAGAGTTCTGATTTCTCTACAAGGTTCCTTAACTCATCCAGGTCTGATTTTATCTGAGTATAGTTTTCCACATCACTGTCTGTCACCAGTAACTGGACCTACAATATATACCATGTTGTAAGATTTCTGTATAAGATTCAAATATTGTTCTAGGCTCTTACTAAATGTGATTAATTGCAAACCTGATAATATTTTTTCAAGTCAGCTTTAACCAGTGGCCAAAATCTTGGAATGTTCAAAGTGAGAAAGGATGCAGAAATAATTCAAAATTCATTCTAACTTGAAAATAACTGTTTTTTAGGAGAAAAACATTGCCTTTTCCCTCATTTATCTGAAACTTTGTCCTTTGCTGTCTACAAATTCTTTCATTGTGGACCAGTCTTATCATAAGCTTATTAACCCGTTTTCAGACCACAAAAATTAGATCGGTCAAATATCCAGGAAGTTTTAAACATCTTTATCTTTCTGGGAAGAACACAATTTGGAAAATGCAGAATTTGCTCAAAACAAGATATTCAAATTGACAGGCATCAAAAAGTGGGATAGTGTAGTCAGGGGTTAAATGTACTTTTTGCAATAATACACCTCATATGAAAGTGTACCTGTTTAAAAGCCTGTAGGACCTCTCTCCTCTGACTGAAGTGTCTAAACAGTAACTGTAGTGACCCAGACACCAGGGCCGGATAGTTGTGCATCACCAGATTGAGGAGTACGCGTAAAAACATCTTTCCACCTTGGTCATCTAGGTCTAGCTCTGCTGTCTCCGCACTGTTATGACAAAGGAATATATATATATATATATGAACCAAGCACAGGAACAAATAAACTACTTGATTTTTTTTAATTACCTTATCTCTAATTTGAATACATATTAACCCATTCCCATGCAACAAAATTTTAGACTGGTCCAAATTGAAAGAAGCTTCAGACAATAACGTCTAGTAGATGGATATTTTTGTCTTTCTGGATGTTTTCACAATGTTTTCCAAAGCCTTTTGAGGGGCGTAAAAAGAACGGATTGTGTGGGATTGCGTTGATCATTTTGAACTGTTCCACCGTTTTCTGTATGCTCCCTCATGTGAACTGCTTCATCCATGCATTTTAAGCATCAAACTGTTGCCTGCTTGAAAAAAAGGTTTATCATGTTTTGTCTAAAGTTTTCTGCTGGATTTACAAGTTTTCTAAGTGACTTAGCACACAACAGTTTCACAGATAAACCAGTGAAAGTTATCAAATGTTGAGCCCCTGAATATCTAACCTTGAGCTGTGGCCTTGACCTTGGAGCTATGTGAAAATTTGTTTCAAATGGCACACCTGCACATTATAAGTGTCCAAGATATTTTGAAATCTATGTGCACTCTGCATAAGCCGAACTTGAATATTTGACCTTGAGCAGAGACCTTGACCTTGCAGCTATCTGAAAATTTATTCAAAATGGCACAGGTACTCATAAAGAAGAATAATTTGAGGATTAATTTGGCACTGTTCTAAGTGTCTATAAATTGTATAGAAACTTTGAACAGTAACCTAATTAATCCTCAAATTGTTATAAGTTATTTTGCAACCCAATTATAAATAAAGGAGTTTTAGTTTGGACAAATCCAGACACACTTACACATATACACTGACTTGTGAGGATGACAACTATGTCTTACTCACCACAACTTTGTGGGCTCGATAAAATTGACAACTCAACGCTTGTCTCACACAATCCCTTTTTTTCCACAATGTTTTCTCCGGAATATTCCGGTTTTAGCAGATGTAGACAAAGATCAGCCTGCACATAAGTGCAGTCTGATCTTGGTCTACACCTCCTGTTTGTAATTTTCCTGCCAGAGTTGTTTATGAAATGGATTTCTAAAAGAAACATTGATTTTTGAACAACAAGTTCTATCATGGCTTTCAGCCCTTTGAATTTACAGCAATTTAGTAAAGTAATTTATACAGCATGACAAGGGTTACATTTGGAGCTTACCTGCCACCAAAAATGTCCTCAGCTTGTTGCCCTATACTCTCCAGGTCCAAACCTAACAAAATAGAGAGGTGAATTTAAGAGATGAAGAGAATATTTTTTGTTTTCATAGAGGTATAAACCTAAAAAGCTAATCACATTGTATGAATACGCGAAGCAGATTCATACATTTTGTGATTAGGTTTTTCGGTTCATACCTCCATGAAAACGAAAAATGTTTTCTTCATTTCTTATAATTTAATTGTATCGAGCAAAAAAAACAAAAACTTTACAATTTTTGATACCGTTTTGTATAGAACTATTTTGCACGGAAGTATTCAAAATCGCAGTGTCCTCAAAATTTTGTCCATGGATTTATGAATAACTTTTTTCGACCAATCAGAACGCCCGAGTATGATAGATGAAACTGAAAATTAAATTATAAGTTTATAAATTGATGGATCAGGGTTGTAAATCTAAAAATTGATTAACAAATCAAATCATTCATTTAGATCAGAAAGTAATTGGTGAATCCAACGTTCATCTCAAACATTTCTGTTTGTGGATAATTAATAGATCGATGGCCCTCTTGTCTGACTCTGCTAGAAATGCCAATCAACTCCAACAGGAAAATCCACTTTCGACATTAAAGAACGCTATTTATCAACATTTTATGGGCAGTAACATGTCACAATAAATGAAATTGTTGGTAGGTGACCATAACGTCATAACTACAGCTTGAGTAAGCTTTAGAGTAGGTACAATATCCAGGTACCCAAATAAAAAAAATGCTTCTCATAATTGTCGGCCAATATCGGGGAGTTCAAAGTTCACTTCTGGTCTAAATGAAAGATCTGATTGGCTGATTGGTTGTATGATTAACATTTGCATTCGTAAAAATAAAAATCAAACTGTAGTTACAACATTCGGGATGCTTATAATTGATTTGCCCTTTATTTCATGTTGTCAAGGCCAATATTTCACAAATAATGTTGTTTTTCTTAACTCAGAAGAACTTTGATATCGGAGGTCAGTGTGTGAGGATAGCCATCTATCAATCATACCAAACAGAAATTTTCCGTCTATGAAATATGAACTCATTTTAACCCTTTCATGCTGTATAAATTACCTAACTAAATTGTTATAAACTAAATGGGCTGAAAGCACTGATAGATTTTGTTGTTCAAAAATCAAAGTTTCTTTTAGAAATCAATTTCATTAACATTTCTGGCAGGAAAAGTATAAGCAGGAGGTGTATACCAAGATCAGACAGCACTTATGTGCTTGCTGATCTTGGTCTACACCTACTGCCAAAACCTGAATATTCCGGGTTCAGCATGACAAGGGTCAATTAATTTTATGTAAATTTTCTATTAAAAAAGTAGTTAAAAGTTTTATAGTTATATCAAAATATACCAAAAGCATAAGATTCAATTATTTAACCCATTCCCAAACAGTGACGCTTTTGGAGGTCCCCCAAGAAAAACAACTAAGAAAACATTGTGTAAAATGACGAAATTGCTTGTCACAAGCAATTTCTTCATTTTACACAATGCTTTCTACCCAGAAAATTGAAAAAAAAAAAAATTTCATAAACTTTAAAATGTCTTCAGCAACTTCTTTTGATTTGAACCAGTCTAAATTTTTTTCTTATATTGTGGTAATTGGTTAATAATTTTTCAAGTTATCATGAGTTTAGAAAATCATATTGATATAATCCTTAAACAGTTCCCACACAAAAATTTTAGACTGACCCAAATTGAAAGATGTTGCAGACAACAAGTTCAAGTTGATGGAAGTTTAATTTCTTTGGTCTTTTTGGATAGAACAATGTGAATAATTAAGAAATTGCTTGATCCGAGCAATTTCTTCATTTTCCACAATGTTTTCAAAAGTGGTTTTCTTCAGAGTCGTAAAAAGGAGGGCTTGTATGGGAATGGATTAAATATTTCTCTTTGCCAGTTTCATTCTTTGCTATTCATTACTTGACCAGAGCGTGAAAAAATCGATGAAAAGTTGAATGAAAATTCGATGAAATCGTAAACTTTTAAAAAGCTCTACATGTATATATTGAAGTGCTTTTTCTATACATCGAAATAATGGTTTGCAACCTGTAAGAGGCTTTAAAAAGTGCATTATGAAAATATCTGAAATATTGACAATAAAAATCTAGTGCAAGCAAGTACTAAGTACATTTAACCCTTTACCATACATTCCTATTTTTTGGTGCCTTTGATAAATACTGTTATAGCAAACATTGTGGGAAGAGGAAAATTGATTGTTACAAGCAATTTTTCCTTTTCTCACAATTTTTTCTACTCTTTTTGATGCTTATTTTCCAATTTGAAAGCACCATTCTAAAATTTTGTTATATGGTAATGGGTTAACCAGCCTATATTAACTATTAAGCAGTTTGAGCTATATATAGCACGAAAAGAAACAAAATACAACTGCCTTGATAACTAATTCAAAGAATGTTTACTTAGAAATAATCATAAGAGATTGTAGATAACAAATGATTCCACTGTTCTGAAATTGAAACTGATATCAAACTAGAAATGTTACAAAGGAGACTTATACCCCCAACCAGCATTTTGTCACCCAAATAACAAAGTTAACCCTTTCCCACTAATTTGAAATTTCAGACTGGTCCAATTTGAAAGAGGTTGCAGATGACAACGAAAATTGTATGCAATTCGAAATTAAACCATCCTACGTGGTAGAAAATATTGTGGGAAAAGAAGAAATTGCTTGTAACAAGCAATTTCTCCTTTTTCCACAATGTTTTCTCAAGTATAACATCACAGTGACTCAAAATCCCGGGTATGAACAGGAAAGGGTTAATATTTGACCTATATTACCCCAAAACAATATAACCTATTTGTGTAATAGGTAGGCTAACATTTGTTTAAGGTTTTGAAGTCCTTAGTCAAATTGCTTCTCAGCATATAAATGTTTTTCGATCAAAATTCAATGTGACCTTGAGCTATGTGACCCCAAAACAATAGGGCTCTTCTTTGGATCATTGACAGTGATTCTATGAAGTTTCATGGTTTAAGGTCAATTAGTTCTAGAGTTAGAGCATGGATACAAAAAGTCTACATACAGACTAACCAAGAGATGGACAGACAGACAGACATGTCAAAACCAATGTACCATGTGACCCAGGGTAATCAGCTTTATAATCTTCCCTTTTGCTTACGATTAAGTTTTATATGTTGAGAAGTAGACAAAATTGTCAGCATGACTCTATAAAAATCCATGAGGAGCTGTAGGAATAGATGTGCACACAAGAATTTTGACAATAAGTCTCCTTTTTCAATGACACAGCATTAAACCACAATACGCTGATATTATGCGCAAGTTCACAAGAAGTTAAGTATTTGGTGATTAAATTTTCAGTTAATGTGGGAATGGTTGTGCACACAAGTTTAAGTTTCAAGTCTCCCAGTAAGCCAACTAACCGGTTACCCACCCAAGCTACGTATGGTCGACATTCACCCATCTATCAACCAGATTTTTTTTTTTTTTGAAAACTTGGTAAATTAGTACACTGCTGTGCTATTTCAAACTTTTACAGTTGTATTTACATCTCACTTACATTTAATTACTTTTCTAAAAGGCATGCTTGAAAGAATTTTACAATTGAATATATATAGCTAACACTAAATAAAATTCTATTAAAGCTAAATTAAATAGCATACTGCAACTAGATCTACTACATAACCAGAATTAAGAAATTTGAATACCAGAATAAAAATAGAGGCGCTTAGGCGCCTGATTTGCTCCTAGGGGCTGAATTTACTTATCATATCTGAGAAATTTGGTTGAAAACCATCCTGCAGATTGTAGGTTTTCACTGTTTACCATAATGGAAATAAGCCCAATCCATTAACGCAATGTTTACAGCCAATCAACTCTTTTTTTTAGCAATCTAATAAGGGGTCACCAAAGGATAATTCCGGTGAAACTTTGTTGAAATCCATCAATTGGTTTCTAAGAAGATTTTCAAAGCTTTCACCATATATTGAAATAATTCCCTGTCCATTAAAGCCATGTTTTGTGCCCTATCAAAATTCTTTGAAGGAATTTGATAAAGGATTAACCAAGGATCAATCCACGGAAACTTGGTTGAAATCCATCCATTTGTATCTGAGAAGAAGATTTTCAAAATTCTAATCATATATGGAAATAAGCCCCCACCTATTAAAGCCATATTTTTCAACCGATCTTAATTCTTTGAAGAAAGTAGATAAAGGGTCACCCAATAAGTATTCCTGTAAAATATGGTTGAAATCCATCAACTGGTTTCTAAGACTTTTAAAGCTTTCACCATAATATGGACATTATCCCTTCCCATTTAAGCCATGTTTTTTGTCTGATCTTAATTCTTTGAGGAATCTGATAAAGGTTCACCCAATGAGCATTTCTGTAGAATTTGGTTGAAATCCATCCATTGGTTTCTGAGAAGATGATTTTTAAAGCTTTCACCATATACAAAAATTAGTCCCGCCAATTAAAGCCATGTTTTTAATCCGATCAAATTTCTTTGGAGGAATCTGATAAAGATTCCTCCCAAGGATCATTTCTGTGAAATTTTATTGAATTCTGTTCAGTACTTTCTGAGGAGAAGATTTTTTAAGTAAAAGTAAACTGACAGACGGACGGACGGACTGACGGGCGGAAGTACGATAGACACAATGCCATGACGATAGCTCCAAGATGTGTTTGCGAAACATGATGCCCCCAAAACAGCCATTTTCAGAAATGTGACCTTTATTAGTGACCTCAACCTTGTCATATGACCTTAAACTAGATATCTGTTGATGCATATCAATGAGATCTATCATTAGGCCAAAAATGAGCATTGTATCTTGAATAAGCTTCAAGTAATTGTAAAGGTTAAGTTTTTTCATTAAGCGTCAGACAAACAGAGCGACAGACGGACAATTTATGATTCAGGGCATAAAAATGGCTTTCTCATTTCATTTGTTAGAATATATCCTACATCAAAACAGAATTATTATTGTCTGTACTACTCTTTCAGAAATAAAAATAGTGCTGTGTTTTCAAAACAACATCTAAAACACTATTGTGCTTTAACCCATTTCCACACAATCCAAACTCTCAGACCCCTCAAGGAAAAGGCTTTGGAAAGCATCCAGTAAAATCCACAATTTTCTACCCAAAAAGACAAAGAAAAGTAAAAACTCATCAATTTATAATTGTTGTCTGCAGTTTCTTTGACAAAGGTCTTGTAATGGGTAAAAGGTGTGCACTTCCCACATCACTCTGCTTTTTATACCCTTTAACCCATAATTCCACATGGCAAAATCTTAGACTGGATCAAATTCAAAGGAATTGCAGATGACAGTTTAAAAGTTATGCAATTTAAGATTTTTCAACTTTCTGTGTAGCAAATATTGTGTATAATGAAGAAATTGCTTGTAACAAGCAATTTCTTCATTTTACACAATACATGTAATTTCCTAATTGTTTTTCCTGGGGGGTGTTCAAAAGCATCACTGTGTGGGAATGGGTTAAGGAGCTGCTTCCAAAAGCATGGTGGTAAATGAAGAAATTGCTTGAATTTCTTCATTTCCAACAATGTTTTCTGCCAAGAAAGACAGATTTTTAAAATTTCAGAAATTTTAAAATGCCATCTGCAATCTCTTTCAATTCAAAGTTTAAACTTGGATGAATGGTTATGAGATCTTTTTTTAAAAAAGTTCTTAAATCTTCAAGCAAATGAAAATTTGGTAATAAAAAAAATCTACTTAACATGCAAAACATAAGTAAAAGAGACAAAAATGGAATGAACTGATGATAAACTATTAAATATAACTTAAAACTGCTCAAAATTATAAAAGCCCCAAAAGAACCTTAATGATATGTATAAATAATATCTAAAAGGAAAAAATTTTTTTACAGAGATAATAAATATCTCTATTGCCAAAATAAATAAAAAAGATAGAGAAAATGTACTGAAATTGCACAATGACCTTATTTCACAAAATGCAAGTCTGAAAACAGGATAAAATTAACATTAGTCTCCCAATTCTTTTTGGGCTCATTTCCATAAATCTGTTTTAACCCATTCCCACACAAGCCCTGTTTTTATGCCCCTCAAGATAAGCTTTGGAAAACATTGTAGAAAATGAAGAAATTTCTTGTATCAAGCAATTTCTTCATTTTCCACAATGTTTTCAATCCAAAATGATAAAAATTCAAATTCCATCAACTTAAAATATTTGTCTGTAACTTCTTTCAATTTGGACTAGTCTAAAATTTTCTTGTGCGTGAATGGGTTAAAGATATATTTTTCTACAAGTATGACTCCTAAACATGAAAACTTTGCTACAAGCGACTGCCAGTAAATTTTTCAAAATAACATTTTGAATTAGAAACGGCATGTTCTATTATAGCTCAGTGGGTGTGGCAGGCAATCAATTAAACTGATTGAGTTAATGCAAAACTTGTGTTAGTTTCTATATAAACATAGGTACATATAATCATTTTTCACTGAGCCCTTACATCATTTTACAGGTAATAAAAATACATAGACAAGATTACAATATTCCTGTTCTCAGAAACATGCTACATGTACTTTACGACATACAACGTGACTCATGATACAATCAATGTTATTATAATATAACCCACAGCCGTAAAATTGTGGTATCAAGGGTGTAAAAGACGGTGCACTTTGCTCACGGAATTCCTGTAGTCCCCTAGCTGGACTATGAGCAGTCTTGGAGGATGTTTCGATGTTACTTTTGAATATTGTCAGAATTACCGACATCCGATAATCCAGCCGCACTGACATGATGAACTGAAATACGGGCGAGATGAAAATAGTGTACAAGTTGGATGAAAGTTAGTACAATGGTGGATATAAATCTAACAATTTTTTTATCATTTCAGGTCCTGCTGCAAAAGAAATGCTATTGTTAGTTGTATTGTTAGTTTGTTCATATACAGTCCCTTGACCCTTATCATGCTGAAGTGTTACAGCAAAATCATCATCTGTTATCTTCAAGCCATATCTTCCCCGATTACATTCAACAAAATTAATATGATAACCATTATCGAGGGTCAAAAGCATCAATAATTATGATGATTGAAATTATAAGATCAAAATAACTCTACACGATAAGCCTACATTTCATGAAAGAAGTTGTGATATATTAAATTTTGACCAAACACAATTTAAGATTTGTTTACATAAAACTATGACATCAGTGATGACGTTTTAACTTTCGCTAGTCATTCAAACAATTATCTTAGTCACGAAAATTAACCAAATTTTCCGTAAACTTTAGTCGTTAGCACCTGTGTATACAAAAGTCTATGCCAAAGATTAGCAAACATTTCCGATGAATAATTGGGTGCAGTCGTCTCGATTTCAAAATGTAAATAAACACCAGTTGAAAAACACAAATTTCTCATACCAGAGAACTGCAATCAAACCCTCATTTTGCATATTGATATTAATAAGGCTCTTGTTTGATTTAGTAGCCAAATAAACAATAAATTGTTTAAACTGTTTATCTTCCTCGGAGGGAAGATATGGCTTTAAAGTCTCTCGATTCATATAAACCTAAAACTGGTAGTCTGGTAATGGCTTAATCTAATAGCTTAATAATTTAACTGATTCAAATGTTTAAAATAAAGAGTTTTTTTGTGTTTTTTTTAAAAAACTTAAATTAAATGTAACAAGTTTTCCATATAGGTCAATAAAAACTTCTATATTATTCCCAAAGAGTGAGTCAATAAAAACTTCCCAAAGATTACATGAATTGTCCCATTCTCAATTGAAACCATTCCACCTGCTCCACTTTTAATCATGCTGTGAAAAGCAACAGTAAATAATCCACAACCTTTAATGGTGTTTAATTTGAGCATCTTTTAAAAAAAATAATTGTAAATCCTAACAAAGAGAAGGTAAAATCACCATTCTAAGCTTTTGGATCACAAAAATATTCCAATCTCAAAACTATGTGTCCTAAAATGTTGTTTATTATGAAAACAATTTTGACTAGAAATATGTCACAGACATGGATGCCCTAAATTGATTGCTTGTCATATGACCTTCAGCTGTGACCTGGAACTTGGAAGTCTTCAAAAGAACATAATGCATGATACTAGTACTTATCAAGATCATTACTGAACAAAAGTGTTTTTATTTTTAACCCTTTCCCATTTTTGAAAATTTTAGACTAGTCCAAATTGAAAGAGGTTGCAGACAACATTGAAAACTGGATGCCATTTGAAATGAAACCATCCTATATGGTAGAAAATATTGTGGAACAAGGTGAAAATTTGTCACAAAATACGCCCGTCACACTGCTTAATATTAACTGGGGGTTTGAATAGAACTGATGTTATTTTGAATAAATATTTTTTGTCAAACAAAGTATAAAAAACAACAAAGGACAATAACTCAAAATATTGGCTAGGTAGAGTTATGGTTCTTGTACAATGCACTCCCACTTGGTGAGCTCTATCCATCCATGAAGTTTCATGATTCTAGCTATTATACTTTTAGAGATATACTCCGGACAAGATTCAAGTATGAAAAGCAACAAAGGGCTATAACTCATAAAATAGGCTAAGTAGAGTTATGGTTCTTGTACACTGCACTCCCACTTGGTGAGCTCTATCCATTCATGAAATTTCATGATTCTAGCTATTATACTTTTAGAGATATACTCCGGACAAGATACAAGTATGAAAAACAACAAAGGGCAATAACTCAAAAAATAGGCAAGTTAGAGTTATGGTTCTTGTACACTGCACTCCCACTTGGTGAGCTCTATCCATCCATGAAATTTCATGATTCTAGCTATTATACTTTTAGAGATATACTCTGGACAAGATTCAAGTATGAAAAACAACAAAGGGCAATAACTCAAAAAAAGGCTAGGTAGAGTTATGGTTCTTGTACACTGCACTCCCACTTGGTGAGCTCTATCCATCCATGAAATTTCATGATTTTAGCTATAATACTTTTAGAGATATACTCTGGACAAGATTCAAGTATGTAAAACAACAAAGGGCAATAACTAAAAAATAGGCTAGAGTTATGGTTCTTGTACACTGCACTCCCACTTGGTGAGCTCTATCCATCCATGAAACTTCATGATCCTAGCTATTATACTTTTAGAGAATTATGGTTATTGAGCACTGCACTCCGTATTGATGAGAAGAATATAACTGCCAAGTTATGCTCCGGACAATGAAGTGGACACCGGTTGACGCCCAGATGCCATGGGTGATCCCATAATACGTCCTGTCTTCGACGGGCGTATAAAAAGTAGAAATTGCTTGTTACAAGCAAATTTTCCTTTTTCCACAATGTTCTCATGAGTATAAAATCACAGGAACGTAAAATCCCGTATTTGAACGGGAAAGGGTTTTAAATCAATGGATTAATATAGAATATATGCTTTTGACAAGAAAAGGGCACACAAAATCAACCTCCCAGCCCAACAAAAATGCACCCACTCTCAGGGGGACAGAGATAACTTTACACCTGTTACCATTACATGGCACGGGCATAAAAATAGCTAGCCATAGAGAACAAATAAATGAAGCCCAATCTTGGTTAGACATCAGAGAATAAGAGTAATTGAGTCTGGGAACTAAATGAAACTAATCATCAACAAATTAAATCAATTTGAATTTTAGTCATCAAATTTTAATCAACGAAAAATTTTGAACAATTAAGTCCTGACATGTTCATGCTAACTGCTTCAAAAATAGCTTAAAACACTAATACTAATAAATATAATCATATTAAGTGTTGAAGGAGAGTGAATATATTTACTAGACTAGAAAAGAACTCTTGATGAATCAATGTAGTATCTGAAATATTATGTGTATTTCCTAGCTTGAAACAAGCTGAATTGACAGGCATTCAAAGGCAAGGTTACACTTTCAATAGTACACCTTATTATAGGGATTATAGCAGCGTCCAAAAGTAAACTGTCATCACATGATCCATATTTGAAATTTCGTTATATTCATATTATCCAAAACTTTACACAAACAAAAGAGAAAATTTGTCACAAAACCAGGTTTTCAAAATCTGTCAAGAATTATAGAAGAAGCACATATTAGAATTTTTACACCAAGTCTCCTTTTGGCATGATGCCATTTTATTGCAAAACGTTGATAATATGCACTAGGTCACATGAAGATAAACATTTGGTCAAGATAGAATTAACGCCTGTCACTTGCCCTCCGCCAACATTCACCAATCAATTAACCAAATTTTTCCTTTTGGAAATTCTGGTTAAAAATCCAAAACTAAATGATTTTTTCCATATAAGGAGCCATTTGCTTCTTCATTGCTTTAGTTTACTTTTGGACACAAATACTGTATGAGTCTGTCTTCATGATAGGCTGTTAAAGTTGAATATGAAATTAAGAGAGGAAGAAGAGTTACCTGAAAAACTAAAAGTTTGTCTTATTCCAAAAGTATGATATATAGTAAATACTAGCAAAACGCAGATTTAAGAAGAAGTAAATCTATTTTCCTTGGGAAAAATGTCTTTTATGATTCAAAATTTGTATAGTCCTATTTCACAACTTTCAAATTAGAATGAATCCTCATCATGCTAAATAAAATTGTAATAAAACAAAAGGACTAAAAGCACTGGATGACCTGTTTGTGGTTCAATATTTCTTTTGAAAATCAATTTCTTAACAAGCATTTAGCTTGAAAGGGACAAACAGGTGATGTAGACTAAGATCAGAATTAAGTTTCTCTTTACCTCCTTCCAAACAGAAGGACTCCTCATTATGCATAGGGAGAGTTAATCTTTTAAACAGAATTCTAAAAAACTTTTTTATTGTTATCTTGATGTCAGCCCAGTATGTAAATATTGGTCAAAATATATTTCAAAGTTTATTCTTTTCATGAAGCCAGACTCAAACGGATCTTAATTCGTTAATCCAAACAGGTTAGTAAACAGGCAACTTTAGGCAAAACATGGGATATTTCCGTCAACAGTATTACCCTCTGCATCTCTTGGTGCATTTGTGTTTTCAGCAAACTCTCTCTTGAAGATTGATAACAAACATGTGATGCGATAATCTAGTCGTACATCTAAAATAAACTGCAAGTAATACAAATGCATGTTAGTGGTAATCCTTGTCACAAGTCGATCTATTTTCTTTGAACATTCATCATCCTAAACTGCTTATGCAATTTTGAAGGTCACTTCTGTTAACCCTTTCCCATTTTGAAAGTTTAGACAAGTCTAAATTGAAAGAGGTTGCACATGACAATGAAAATCCAATGTAATTTAATCCTATGTGGTAGAAAATTTTGTGTTACAAGCAATTTCTTCTTTTTCCACAATGTTTCTAAAAGTGTTAAGTCACAGTGACATAAAACCCTGGGTGATACAGGAAAGAGTATCAATCTGTCAATTTCATTTTGGTAGAGGTTCTTTCTGATATACACAAGGGACAGAATATTTTGCGACCTAAAAGTTCCATTCTCTTCAAATAAATGCAGAAATATCTCAATCTCCTTTTAAAGTTTTGAATAAAAGGACCAAATTTTTAAGAAGTCACTAAATCAAATACCTAGAAATCGAAAAAGAAGTTATGTTGATACATATATTAGAATTTACTCCCTAAAGTTCTATTTTAAAGAAAATTAATATGTACATGTATATAGGTTCCTGATCATTAAATAAACATAAAAATTGTGCTTTGTTAACGTTTTTGGATGGAAAATGGAGATTTCTTGTTCGACTATAGTTTGATAATTTCACTGGTATGGTAGCTTAAGCCCTGATTTTATTCATTTTATGCTACGAAACATCATCTCAGTGGAAACAAAGATCCTGATAACGTCGTCAGCTTGACATGTAATTCACATGCTTAACCCATTCCCCTCAACAAAATTTTAGACTGGTCCAAATTGAAAGAAGTTGCAGATGGCAATTTCAGATTGTTGTATTTTTAATTTTTTCGTCATTTTGGATGGAAAACATTGTGGATAAAGAAGAAATGGCTTGTAACAAGCAATTTCTTCATTTTCCACAATGTTTTCCAAAGCTTTTTTCTTGAGGGGCGTAAAAAGGAGGGCTGTGTCGGAATGGGTTAATGACATCCTTTGAGATATCTTATACATGAATTTTTACATTTTTTTTCTTTTGTTGGCATTATAGGAATAGAATAATCCTTTGCTTTATTATGTAAAATCAAAATATCTTTAATTTTACTCAATGTTTTCTATCCAGAGAGACGAAAATATCTAAAATTTCATGAACTTTAATTTGTCATGTGCAATTCCTTTCAATTTGGACCAGTCTTAAATTTGGCTGTATGGTAATTGGTTAACACAGAAATGATAATCCTCTTAGAGTTCTTAAAAACAAGTTCATGAAACCAGAAACTCAAAAGGAAAAAGGAATTGTACTAGACATTTTGTAGGCGTTCATATTCTAATCCTTGTCAAGCTGAATTTGTTTACTTTTCCTGTTGGTCAGATCAGCCTGCACATAATATGTGCAGTTTGGTCTTAGTCTACACTGCCAGAGTTGATTAAATCAAACTTATTTTCAAAAGAGATATTGACCCACAATAGGGCTGCCCAGTGAGTTCAGCCATTTAATTTTATTGCAGTTTTCAACAGGATTTTATTCAGCATGACAAGGGTTAAAACAAATAAAGGATACAAAAGCTAATTTAGACATAAGATAAAGTGAAAACATCTACAAAATAATCCAAGATCATAATTTAGTCAATGTTCAGTATTTTCCCCAAAATATGTCTTCAAACACTACAAAGGTTTCCTACGTCATGAACAGAAATCAAATGTTATTTACAAAGTTTACCCCCTTCCAACACAATGATGCTTTTTGAGATACCTCAACTTAAATAATTGGGAATACATCATGTAAATGAAAAAATAGCTTTAACAAAGCAATTCATTTTCACAATGTTTTCACCCTAGAAAATTGCAAAATTAACAAGAGCACCGCCTACGGGTGCCTACACTCGGCCGTTAGGTGCTGGATAGTGGATAAGAAATAAAAAAGGTGGCATAATTTGCATAAAATGCATCTAAAGTTATCCCCTGAATAGTATAGGCTCCTCTTTTGATAGTTAACATGTGAGCTAAGTTTCAAGTGAGTGCCTTCAGTAGAACAAGAGATATCACAAGATTTCAAAGATTTTGTAAAAAATCTAAGTTGAAAAAGGGGCATAATTCACAAAAATGCATCAAGAGTTATCCCCCTTGATAGTATAGGTTCTTCTTTTGATAGAAATCTTAAGTGCCAAGTTTCTAGTGAATGCCTTCAGTAGAACCAGAGATACCACAAAATGTCAAAGTATTTCGCACATTGACAACAACGACAACGACACGGAGGCTATCACAATACCTCGGGTTTTCTCCGAAAACAGCCGAACTCAAAATTTCAAAAATTGTCCTCTTCAACCCCTTTCAATTTGGACAAGTCAAAATTTTTGTTAGCTGGTAATGAATTAATTTTAGATCAGGGTCAAAGCTTTAAAGCAAATAAAACAAGATGTGTTTGGGAAACACTATGACCCTAACGGGAATTCTTTAGAAATGGGTGATTTTCATTGGGTTTTTTTTTTTGTTGTTTTAGGGAAAAGGGTTAAAATTTTGACCTTGGCCTTGATGAAATGACCTTCCCCAGTTGCGCTTTGTTTAGACCTATCTACGTACCAAATATTAGCATTGTAACTTAATCAGGGTTGAAGTTATAGGAAAATGTTTAGTTGGCAGGTTAAGTTTTGCAGACAGACAGGCAGACAGACGGACAGACGGACGCCGGTAAAAACAATATGCCTCGATCTTATTGATGTGGGGGCATAAAAACAAAAAACAAAACAAGAGCAATGCCTATGGGTGCCTGATGTTCAACTGTTTGATAAAAGCCTTAGTGAAAGAAGGGGGAATATTTATTTCAAAAATGCATTTTGAGGTATTTCTCTAGTAATAGTACATTGTAGCTCTTCAGACTCCTAATCATAGGGTCCCAGGTTCGATCCCCTGTCACAGCAAATATCCTTTCCAACATTTGTCTCTTACCAACGGATGAACAATTGTAAACCTAGGTGGGATGAGCAGCTGGAGGCTTGGAAAGGATATATTGGTAGTACTTGTGTGAGAAATACCAGGAATCCTTAGTTAGGTGTCTAGATGCCACGACATGACTGAAATACTGGTAAAAGTGCCTTCATTTAAACCAAAGACAGTACAAAATATAAATGGTTTATGTAAGAGGATGTCTACAAAGAAAACAACGATCTAGATGATGGCAAGGCTATTGTATTATCTCCTGTTTTCTCTGAAAAACGCCAAACTAAAAAGGAAAAAATAAAACCTTTTACAGTGGTGAGAATATTTGCCACTTCAAACTTTGTGAAGATATATACATACACTGGTGCCTGTTATGTTTCCCTCTAGACCAGTAAAAGAACCTACCTTCTCTTCAAGGTTAGATGGCAGCAATATTTGTAATAATCCAAATAATTAACCCATTCCCACACAATCCAACTTATTACATTCCTGACGCAAAGCACATTAGAAAATATTGTTGAAATGAAGAGCAATTTCTTAAAAATTTACAATATATTCTACCCAAATGGTCAAAGAATTTTTTTTAAATTTCACCCACTTCAACCTATTACCAGAGGACAATTTAATTGTTTGTTTGACTGGAGTTTTACACCGCTTTCAACAATCTTTCAGTTATATCGCGGCGGCTGGAGCACTTAATAATGGAATCCTGGTATTTCTCACACCAGTACTACCATTACATCCTTTCCTAGCCTCCAGCTGCTATCCCACATAGGTCTATGATTATCGACCCATTGGTGAGAGACAAATAATCAGAAAGGATGAGTGCCGCCGTCATGGATCGAACCCGGAACCTCTAGATTGACAGTCCGACGCACTACTAACTGAGCTATGACGTTGGCTACCAGAGGACAAAATTTCAAGATTATCCTCTTTGCGGAAATAGGTTAAAATGTGGTCTGCAACTTCTCTCAAATTGTACCAGTCTTAAATTTTCTTATCCGGAAATTGGTTAACCAAAATGGTAACATACACTAAAATTGCTTTTAGTCACTCCTCTCATATTAAAGACAACTAGAAATTGTCGCAAAGTGGACTAATACCCACCAACAGTGCTTGTCCATATACAAATGCTATCCGCCAAAAGATGGGCTTTTTATTTAAAGGGACATAACTCCATCAAAAATCAATGGACCAAAACCAAAAAAGGATATGCATTTTTCTGACTTATACCAAGTCTTTCTGTGAAATTTGAATCAAATCCGCCAAAATGGTTGCTAAGAAATTGAGCGGACACGATTTTTCACCAAAGGGCCATAACTCCCTCAAAATCAATTGACTGTTACCAAAATAAAAAATGCACATCTCTGCTTGATACTGATTATATCAGTGAAGTTTGAATAAAATCTGTCCTATAGATGCTGAGATATTGAACAGACAAGAGAAAGCTACAGAAAGACGGACAGACAGCTGACTCCTATAAACTATGTTTTGGGGGGTATAAAAACATGATTATTGCAACAATTTTTATACTATTCAATTCATTTCAAGTATTATTGTTTTGCATAAATTTTCATTTTTCAAGTTTTAACATAAATTAAACAAGAGCTTTGTCCACAGGACACAGATGCCCCCACCGGTAGCTTTGAAAATAACAAAGGGAAATAACTCCAAAATTATGCAGTCAAGAGTTGTGGTTCTTGAGCACTACACTTCTCCTCAATGAGGTCTATCAACCTATTAAGTTTCAAGTTGATAGCTTTTATACTTTCAGAGATATGCTCCGGAAAAAATGTAAGTCTTTAAAATAACAAAGGGCAGTAACTCCAAAATTATGCAAGCAAGAGTTGTGGTTCTTTTGAACTGCACTTCTCCACAATGAGGTCTATCCACCTGTGAAGTTTCAAGTTGATAGCTATTATACTTTGAGAGATATGCTCCTGACAAAATGTAAGTCTTTAAAATAACAAAGGACAATAACTTCAAAAGTATGCAAGCAAGAGTTGTGGTTCTTGTGCACTGCACTACTCCTCAATGAGGTCTATCCACCTATGAAGTTTCAAGTTGATAGCTATTATACTTTGAGAGATATGCTCCGGACAAAATGTTAGTCTTTAAAATAACAAAGGGCAATAACTCCAAAATTATGCAAGCAAGAGTTGTGGTTCTTTTGCACTGCACATCTATTTAATGAAGTCTATCCACCTTTGAAGTTTCAAGTTGATAGCTATTAAACTTTAAGAGATATGCCCCAGACAAAATGTAAGTCTTTAAAATAACAAAGGGCAATAACTCAAAAATTATGCAAGCAAGAGTTGTGGTTCTTGTGCACTACACTTCTCCTCAGTGAGGTCTATCAACTTGTGAAGTTTCAAGTTGATTACTATTATACTTTCAGAGATGAGTCCCAGACAAAATGTAAGTCTTTAAAATAACAAAGGGCAATAACTCCAAAATTGTGCAAGCAAGTGTTGTGGTTCTTGTGTACTGCACTTCTCCTCAATGAGGTCTATCCACCTGTGAAGTTTGAAGTTGATAGCTATTATACTTTAAAGAGATATGCCCTGGAAAAAATGTTAGTCTTTAAAAAAACAAAGGGCAATAACTCCAAAAGTATGCAAGCAAGTGTTGTGGTTCTTGTGCACTGCAATTCTCCTTAATGAGTTCTATCTATCTATGAAGTTTCAAGTTGGTAGCTATCATACTTTCAGAGATATGCTCCGCACAAAATGTAAGTCTTTAAAATAACAAAGGGCAAAATCTCCAGTATTATGCAAGCAAGAGTTGTGGTTTTTAAGCACTGCACATCTCCTCAATGAGGTCTATCCATCTATGAAGTTTCAAGTTGATAGCTTTTATACTTTCAGAGATATGCCCCGGAAAAAATGTAAGTCTTTAAAATAACAAAGGGCAGTAACTCCAAAATTGTGCAAGCAAGTGTTGTGGTTCTTAAGCATTGCACTTCTCCTCAATGAGGTCTATCCACCTATGAAGTTTCAAGTTGATAGCTTTTATACTTTCAGAGATATGCTCCGGACAAATCGTAAGTCTTTAAAATAACAAAGGGCAATAACTCCAAAATTTTGCAAGAAAGAGTTGTGGTTCTTGTGCACTGCACTTCTCCTCAATGAGGTCTATCCATCTATGAAGTTTCAAGTTGGTAGCTATCATACTTTCAGAGATATGCCACGGACAATTTCGGGACGGACGGAAGTACAGACGGACGGACAAAGGCAAATCTATATGCCCCCCCCCCCACATTAAGTGGTTTTGGGCATAACAAAAGCTTAAAATAGCAGATCAAATACATTTGAAGAGGCTTGTCAGTGAAATGTATATTTTTCAATAATTTTACAAATCAGTAAAAAAAATAGTTAGAAATACAGATTCCTTGACAACATGATGAAACAAGATCTTGACTTCCTACCTTCAATATTTCTATAATTTTCAGTTTCGTGTCCATCACCATGGTGTCCAGTTCTTCTGATCTCTTTTTGGTGGGTAAAACTTCCGAGGGATCTATAAAGTATATTGATTGTTTGCAAGAACATTGTATGTGTCAATATATTACATACACATATTCCATGATTTTGCACTATGCCCACAAAATATGTTGAAGATTTATCTATTTCATACAAAACTAGAGTCTAATCTATCAAATTGACGGGTCAGCACAAAACAGTTGTAACTGTCTATATGTTTACACTGACCCATCAATATGTAAACAATGGTCAAAATTGATAGCAAAAGCCATAAAGCTGACATTTTTACTCTATTTGGAACTTACCAAAGTGTAAAGAACTATATAGGCTCAGACAGGATTTTATAGCTGTATTGGTGTGAAGAATAACAGGAGCCTAGGTGCTCCTAAACTAGAGTGATATGATTAATGTTTAAAACGGCAGTAGCCATAAACAATCACAATCACAACAATCCATCCATTTGTAGCATAGCCAGACAAACAACTGGAGAAAATGTATTCTTATATCACTTCTCTTGTCAAATTATTTCAATGTCATGATTCATTGTAACTGAGAAGGAAAACAGACAAAAATTTCAGTTCTTTTTTATCTTTGTTTGCCTAAAATGATCCTTCTCTAGAGTTAATAAGCTATCACAATTTAGTTAAAGAGCCAGTTTGGTGGGTGTCATTTACATTTGATAGAAACAAGAACTTTTAAAAAAACTCCTTATAGTACAGACCTTCACTTGAAACGGTCATTTTCAACGTCATATGTTCTGGCACACAGTCTAAAATCGTCAATAAGGTTTTGGTCAACCGTAATAAATCACTGAATGTGTAGAATCCAAAATAGATCAGTTCTCTCGCTAAATTCACAACCTGAAATAAATGACAGCCAATCAGAGTATATGCTACAACTGTCTTCTTATGCCTTCTCCTATCACTATATAACTAAAGATTTATCAAAATTGAAAGTGATTGCAGACAACAATTTAAATAGCATATTTTGACTACTAGAATGATTATCCAAGAACCATTTGTATAGAGCCAAAACACACTTGTGCATTAGAATAAAAAGTTCTGTTCATCTGTTGTTCTGAAATCAGTGAAATTTAAATTGATAAATCTTTACCTTAGTCTAATAATGATTTGATTTTACTGTTATAGAAAACATTGTCATGCAAATTTTGAAATCTACTATTTCTCTATCTGAGATGCAAGCTATCTTCAATCTTGTTAGAATAGTCCTTCACAAAAATGATTGTACAGTTAAAAGTTTTTTTCTTCTTCATTCATTTTTACCTCGTATGTGAGTTTATTCCTCTTTGACCTTGTTAACCCTTTCCTGTTTTCAAAAATTTTAGACCTGCCCAAATTCAAAGGTTTTGCAGATGAAAATTTAAAGTGGATTTAATTTGAAATATAACCACTCAGTAGGGTAGAAAACATTGTGGAAACAGAAGAAATTGCTTGTTACAAGCAATTTCCTCTTTTACCACAATGTTTTTTCAAGTATGAAGTAACAGAAACGTAAAATCCCCTGTTTGTACAGGAAAGGGTTAAGTGAACTAAAAATGATTGTAGACTTAGTCATTCGTTCTTACCTCATATGTTAGTTTATTCATCTCTCTATCTTTAAAGGCTCCATCTCTGGTAACATTGTTGAGATAATCCTCGACAAACATGATTGTAGAACTAAAGTGTGGCTTGACTCGTTCCTTCTCTGGATCTTTCCCAATATTTGATTCATAGCTACAAGAATAAAATGGTGATGATAAACTTAACTGGAAAAAACAAAGCCATCAACTCTGTATGAAGTACAATAAAACCTGTCTTATGAGACCACTTGCAGTACTTTTTGAAAGAGGTCTTAATAGCGGGGTGGTCCTATTACTGAAGTTTGGTCTTATGTTTAGCTGTTGTCATGTAAGTTGTCATTTGGCTAATTCAGAAGGTGGTTTGGATATTGATTTTACAGTTTACCTTTTGGGCCTTTAAATAATGTACAAAAAAAACAATAAAACAATTGAAAAAAAATTATTACAGAGAATCTAATATAATTTTTAAATTCAATTTACCACAAATTAACCTCATGAGTTCTATGTTCTTTCTCTTTGGTTTCTTCATTTTGATCTGATTTGGAAGCCCGACCTCGTTTTATTTTTTCATAAAAACAGGATTATTGTGTCAAATTATTGATAAATCTTCTTAACGCGAATAACAAACACCAAACAAAAAAAATCCATTTTGCCAAAATTTGGTTGTAATAGTGGGGTGCAAGTATTTCCGGGGTGGTTGTAAGGAGGGCTTTAAACATATTCCCATATTGAATATGATTTTTTGTTACATTTAGAAACAATTCAACACCTGCTTTAGGGGGAAGGAACTTGTAAGAGCTTTGTAATACTAAACCAAGTCCAACATAATCCACATACATTTATTTCCTTCCAGAAAACCTATGGAAAATATTGTGGGAAATGGATTATAGCACAATGTTTTCTACTGAACAAGACAAATTTTGTTTTTTTGACAAGTCAAAATATTTATAATTTGGAAATATATTAACAACACAATGGTGGATATTTTTTATTGGTTTGAAAGCGTACCATGCTGCTCTCTTCTGTTTTTCTAGATACATCATGTTCAAAGCGCTGGCTACAATACTGATCTCTGACATCTAAGTTTCACTTAGATGATAAATAAGACAAAACTAGAAATTGTCGTAAATCGGACTAATACCCCCCAACAGCGCATGTCAATATACAAGTGCTATCTGCCAAAGGGCCATAACAAAAAATGGACTTTTTAATTAAAGGGCCATTAATCTGTCAAAAATAAATGGACCATAACCAAATTAGGATATGCATATGTCTGACTTATACAAAGTCTTTCTGTGAAATTTGAATAAAATCTGTCAAATTTTTGCTGAGAAATTAAGCTGACACAATTTTTCACCATAGGGCCACAACTCTGTCAAAAATCAATGGACTGTAACCAAAATGATATATGCACATCTCTGCTCATTACTGATTATATCAGTGAAGTTTGAATAAAATCAGGCCAATAGTTGCCGAAAAATTGAGCGGACACGAAAAAGTTATGGACAGACAGACAGACTGACCGACCGATAAGCTGACCCCCCAAACATAGTTTTGGGTGGGATAAAAATAAATGGCAAATTGTTTATTGGCAACCTATTCAGCTTGAACAAGCAGTAGTTACAATGTTTACATTGCCAAACAAATGAAAATGCTTCAAATAAATGTTGGCCAATGTTGGAGTTCAAAGTTCACTTGCAGTATAAACCAATATCAATTATCATAACTTAAACAATTTCCAACGGGCCCTATCCTATCAATCAGTAAAAAACAAAACATGTTGGAAAGTAAACATATGCCCCCCCACCAGCATTTTGTCACAAATAGTACAGTTTACACGTCACCTATGTTACACAAAAAAGGGGGGGGCAACTCCTTGTGTCATGAATAATAATTGTATTGAGATCAATGGTCCTAAGTCAAATGGCTTTTAAGCCAGAGGACAGAAATGGTTTTCGATCAAAGTTCAATTGTAACCTTGAGCTTTGACTCAAGTGACCCAAAAAACCTTTGACTTTCTTGGATCATTGGCAACAGGAAGTCAAATGGTTCTGGAGTTAAAGCACAGAAACAAAAAAAGTTTGCAGATGAATGGACAAACGGATGGGTGAAAGGACAGATAGATATGGTAAAGCCAACATACCATTACCCTCTTTAATTTGTAGGCTTGCGTGTGTGTTGATGGGGTATAATTCACACAAAATTCACCAGATCTTATTTTACATTCCTGTCATGTTGAACTCAGAATAATTCTGTTTTGGCAGGAGGCATTCACAAAGGTCACATGTGCAGGCTAATCTTATTCTATTCTCCATATGTTCGTTTTAAGCCAGAATTATTGACAAGATTGACTTTCAAATGAAGTATTGACCAACGTTTTGGCCGAGTACATCCATCCTTTGACTTTAATGTTCTTAACCCAACACAACAAAATTTTAGACCGGTCCAATTTGAAAGAAGCTGCAGACGACAATTTCAATTTGATGGATTTTTTTTTTGTCTTTTTGGATAGAAAATATTGTGGATAATGAAGAAATTGCTTATATCAAGCAATTTCTTCATTTTTCACAATGTTTTCCAAAGCTTAAATCTTGAGAGGGGTTAAAAGGAGGGATTGTGTGGGAATGGTTTAAACAAGATTAAATTCATCATGACAATGGTTAGCACTTCTCCAATACATTACTTACTCCTCTATGGCTATCTGGGACGGAATTTCTTTCCACAACCTCGCATACTTGACAGGTTTTACAGTTTCCTGGGGGTCTCTATCAACATGCATATGTAACATGAGACGACAAAATGAAGCTCTCAAATCAAAGGGAAGTAATTCATCCGACATGCATCTGTAAAAAAGAAAGATATGAATTTGTAAAATAAGGTAAATTCAATCTTATCAGCTATGACTTTTTCAACACATAAAGAAATTGAAACGCAATAATGGAAATAAAATGGAAGAACTAGTTTCTATGTATACAATACTTTGAATGATTCTTTAGCTTGTACAGTGTGTTATGAAGTCCAGTAAGATCAGTATGATAAACTCTGTTGGGATTTACAACATTATGCAATTAACATGTCCAATGCTTTAGCCAAATTACCAGATGATGACTAATATATTGAAAGGGGAAGTAGATGTCAATTCAAAGTATTTTTGACTTAAACAAGATGTGTTTGTGAAACACTATGCCCCGAAACAGGAATTCTTTAGAAAGAGTGATTTTTATTGTTCTTTTTCTTTGTTTTAGGGAAAAGGGCTAAAAATTTTACCTTGACCTTGTTGAAATGACCTTCCCCAGTTGCGCCTTGTTGAGACTTATCTACATACTAAATATCAGCATTGTAACTTAACCAGGGTTGGAGTTATAGGAAAATGTTTAGTTGGCAGGTTAAGTTTTGCAGACAGACAGACGGACAGACAGACAGACGGACACCAGTAAAACAATATGCCCCCTGATCTATCGATATGGGGGCATAAAAATTAGTGGTAGAAAAACATAGTAAGAGATAATTGAAATTGTGTTTTTTTATAACAAAATTTCTCTTTTTTTACTATATTTTCCTTAGTCTCTAGGTTGTCCAAATACAGAATTGTTCACTAATAAATTAACCTCAATTCAACCCATTTCAAGAACTTTACTTTATTGAAATAACAAGAAATTTCTCCTTTCCCACAAAGTTTACCATAACCATTTCTTGTATGCAGCATCAAAAAGAGGGATTGTTAGGCAATGACTTAATACTATCTAGATTTTCAGAGGACAAACAAGATGTGTTTGTGAAGCACCATGCCCCCGAACAGGGTGATTTTTATTGGGTTTTTTTTCTTTGTTTTAGGGGAAAGGCTTAAAATTTTTACCTTGACCTTGATAAAATGACCTAGCATTGTAACTTAATTGGGGATGAAGTTATAGGAAAATGTTTAGTTGGCAGATTAAGTTTTTGAGTAATGTTTTAGGGAAAAGGGTTAAAATTTTGACCTTGACCTTGATGAAATGACCTTCTCCATTTGCACCTTGATGAGATTTATCTACATACCAAATATTAGCATTGTATCTTGATTAGGGATGAAGTTATAGGAAAATGTTTAGTTGGCAGGTTAAGTTTTTGAGTAATGTTTTAGGGAAAAGGGTTAAAATTTTGACCTTGACCTTGAAGAAATGACCTTCTCCATTTGCACCTTGATGAGATTTATCTACATACCAAATATTAGCATTGTATCTTGATTAGGGATGAAGTTATAGGAAAATGTTTAGTTGGCAGGTTAAGTTTTTGAGTTATGTTTTAGGGAATAGGGTTAATATTTTGACCTTGACCTTGATGAAATGACCTTCCCCAGTTGTGCCTTGTTGAGATCTATCTACATACCAAATATTAGCATTGTATCTTAATTAGGGATGAAGTTATAGGAAAATGTTTAGTTGGCAGGGTTAAGTTTTTGAGTAATGTTTTAGGGAAAAGGGTTAATATTTTGACCTTGATCTTGATGAAATGACCTTCCCCAGTTGCGCCTTCTTGCGATCTATCTACATACAAAATATTAGCATTGTAACTTAATTACGGGTGAAGTTATAGGAAAATGTTTAGTTGAATTTTTGCAGACAGACAGACAGACAGACGGACACCAGTAAAACAATATGCCCCTGATCTATCTATGCCGGGGCATAAAAAATAGTCATTATATTTGATTCAAACTGCTTTTAATCCATTCAAGATATGGTTAAAGTGAGGGGGGACTTAATTGCTGTAACAACACTCACCTGAGAATAAGGTCTATGTCAAGATCTTTGGAGAGTTCATTAATGGCCAGATACTGTCTGTCTAAACACATGTGGGAAAATAAGTCCAGCTGATGTCTGAAAGAATTGAAATACATACTGCATACACATGCTTGAAAAACTAGAAATTTGTCACAGACACCAACACACTGGCAAAATTACTTTTTATCTCCAGAAAAGGTCAAGTTATCACATGACCTTCAGTTGTGACCTTGAACTTGAGGATATATAACACAACTTTACATATGACTCTAATACTTTTCAAGGGAAACAACAGTCCCAAGTTATTTTGATATCCATCTATAATGTAGAAGATATGCTAAGGACAAAAGTTGACCAACCACCCACCAACTTACTCCATTGGCCCCACCCATTGACTCTGACAGGAAGTTTCTCTTCAATTTTAAACAAAGTTGTTTTACAAAATTAATGACCAGTAGTATGTAATAAGAGAGTAAAACGGTGAATTGGTAACCTAAATGTCGTTACTATAGCTTGAAAAAACAGTAGTCACAAAAATGGCAGCAATTATAGGAGTTAAAAGCTCAATTCCAGGCTGAATTTGATGAGTGGATTGATTCCTAGATTGACAGCCCTGATTGGTCAATTTGACATGCACACCAAAACACACATACACAAACAAACTCATACGTGGACAGGAGTAAGTCTATGTACCAATCACAATTAATTTAATTTTTAGTTTCGTCTATCAAAAACAAGCATTTGATTGGTCAAAAAACTTTATTCATAACTCCATGAACAAAATTTTCAGCACTCAGCGATTTTGTATGCTTCCGCACAAAATAGTCCCATACAACAAGGTATCAAAATTTGCACAGCTTTTGGGGTTTTTGCTCAATGCTATTAAATTATAAAAAATGAAGAGTATATTTTTTGTTTTCATGGAGGTATCTGCTTCGCGTATTCAACAGTGTGATTAGGTTTTTCGGTTCATACCTCCATGAAAACAAAAAATATTCTCTTCATCAAATTAAGGTCAAAGGGTTAAGGCATCAGTAAACAATCACCTGTAATACTGTAATATTGCTTTATCTCTATTGCCAGCTGTATCATGTGACGTGAGTGGTAAAGATCGGATGTCTCGCTGGATTTGTTGACCGTGATCGTCAGACCATATCACCACCACATCTTCCTCCTCCTCTATGGTGAAGAATGGCTCGCTGACCCCACTTTCTGCGCTCTCATCCTCCATTTCAACCTCGATCTGAGTTTTTACAATCCTAAAAAAGTTTATTGTAAATTTCAATGTACTGGATTAACATTCATGAAATGACATCCTTAAAATAATTACTGAAGATAGACACTAGATCTTTGGAATCAACTTAACCCAATCCACACACTGACGCTTTTGAACGCCCCTCAGGAAAGACAATAGGGAAAACATTGTGTAAAATTAAGAAATTGCTTGTTACAAGCAATTTCATCATTTTACACAATGTTTTCTTACACAGAAAGTTGAAAAAAAACTAAAATTTCATGAATTTTAAATTGTCGTCTGCAACTCCTTTGAATTAAGACCAATTTAAAATTTTGTCCTGTGGGAATGGGTAAATATGGTTTGAACTTATTCTTTCCACATGGAATGGGAAAACAAGCTTTCACTTATGAGATTTAATCCCTTTTGATTCTTCTTTCTAGAAATTACAACCAGTACTTGGACCAAATGTGTCTGCCATTCAAAGAAACATAATATCATAATCCCTCACACCAGTTGAACTCGGGCCCTATTAATCATGAAATTGACATTCTGCTTGGACTAGTCTAGAATTTTGTAGTCTGTTAATGGGTTAATATACACATGTGTATGCATGAATTCATTTGCTTTATCAAAATACTGGCAAATGCCCTCTGATATAGTCACCAAACTATCAGTCAGCCAGTTCTTATATTTAGCTAGAGACTAAAACAATAATTAAAGTAACATTAAAGGCCTAAACTGATATTGAAATTTTCCCAAAAGAAGCAACAAATATAAAACATGGTTATATTTGAGTTACAATCACAGAAATCAGTCTCAGAAATTCAGAAATCCTACGTATTTTCAAATCTGCTAAAATTGGGCAGCAGAGAAATAAAGCACTATGCAGTATCAGCAGTTTGTCTAAAGAAACATTCATTCAGTACATGACAAAAGAGTCCAAATTAAAGACCCTAATCAGATTGTGCAGATGCACACAAACCCTACCTTGTCTCTATAAGAATATCTTTATTTTCCTCACTAAGGAGACATTTACATATCAACTCTTGGGTCACTGGAATAGCTTGCTTGTTTGACACACACAGATCAGATAGGTAGTCCAAAAACCTGGGAAAATACAAATAATTTTCATCAAAATGTGACACTGATCTGTCAACAAAGATATGATACAAAAATTCAAACTTAAATTTCAATTAAATATGTATTAAACCCTTTCCTGTTCAATCCCTGGTTTTTACATCCCTGTGATTTTATACTTGAGAAAATATTGTGTGAAAAGAAGAAATTGCTTGTAATAAGCAATTTCTTCTTTTCTCACAATATTTTCTACCCTGTAGGTTGCACTCACTTTAAGTAGTCATCTGCACCTTCTTTCAAATTGGACCAGTCTTAAGTTTTGAAAAACAGGAAAGGGTTAAATAGAGTAACCTCCCCTTCCAAAACTACCAATCCACACAACATATCCTTGAATGCATTATTTCATTATCATAAAGTTGACAGATTACTTACCCTGTCCACTGACCACTCCAACAGGTTGATCCGATTGGTTATTTCAAATGGTCGA
Source organism: Fragum fragum (assembly GCA_946902895.1). Taxonomy (NCBI): domain Eukaryota; kingdom Metazoa; phylum Mollusca; class Bivalvia; order Cardiida; family Cardiidae; genus Fragum; species Fragum fragum. The sequence goes on along the minus strand of OX336371.1, from coordinate 1,323,612 downwards.
AAAGTTCTAAATACGAAATATTGTTGTCTGGTAACTACAGCTTCAATAAGCTGTAGTTACTATGTTTATGTTGCTAAACCATCAAACATGCTTCACACAATTATCGGCGAATACCGTAGTTAAAAGTCCACTTCCAGTTTATATTTATCATTTGATTGGTCAATTGATTCTTAAATTCACAATTATGATCTGTCAATTACCACTCTAATGTGCTGAAGAAATGTATGAGTAACCCAACAAGTAGAAAAAGGGAAGAATTGCTTTTATGTTAGCACTCATTTTCAATATAAACACACTTTGAAAACTGTCTGCCATCTTTTTTCCATCACTTACAATTCTAGCCCATTTGTTTCTGGAAAGCCTTTTGTGAAAATTTGTTTTTGTTTGAATGGGGTTTTACGCCACTTTCAACAATTTTTCAGTTATATCGCTGTGGCTGGAGCACCTAACAATGGAATCCTGGTATTTCTCACACCAGTACAACCATTACATCCTTTCCTAGCCTCCAGCTGCTATCCCACATAGGTCTACGATTATCGACCGATTGGTGGGAGATAAATAGTCGGAAAGGATGAGTGCCGCCATCGGGGATCGAACCCGGGACCCTTTTGTGAAAAGTTGACTGTATGGGTTTTATGTAACTTTTAACAATATTACAGTCTTGACTGTTTTTTCTCACCCTTTTGCTACCACAACACATTATCAACCAATGATTTGTATATTGTATTTTGTTTTATAATCTTGACCATAAATTATGCTAACATCATTTAATATCACAGTCTAACAACTTTGATGTTAGTTGACTAATTGCATCCCCCCCCACTACACACACACACACACTAACTCTGCTGGCCCTGCCCATTGACTCCAACATGAAGATGTTTCAAATCCAAATGGCATATGTTTTTGGTCAGTAGTATGTAACAAAAAGAGTAGAACGGTCGGTTGGTGTCCTAAACGCTATAACTACAGCTTGAATAAGCTATAGTTACAACATTTGATGCTTTATTTTACCTGTCACCAGGCCCCAAAATTTTAGACTGGTCCAAGTTGAAATGAATTGCAGACTACAGTGTAAAATCTATGGAATCTTGGATTTTTACAATTGTCTGGGTAGAAAACATTGTGTAAAATGAAGAAATTGCTTGTTAAAAGCAATTTCTCACTTTACACAGTTTTTTTCCAATTTGTTTTTATGGAGGGGCATCAAAGAGCATAATTGTATGGGAATGGGTAAAATCTTGGCCAATGTCCGAGTTCAAAGTTTACTTCCAGTTTAAACGAATAATTCCACTCGTTGATTGACTATTTGATTGACAGCCAGGATTGGTCAAATGAAAATAGAACACCCTATTCATTTAAGAGATGAAGAGAGTGTTTTTTGCAAAGCGGATTCATTCATTGTGTGATTAGGTTTTTCGGCTCTTACCTCCATGAAAACAAAAAATATTCTCTTCATTTCTTATAATTTAATAGTATCGAGCGAAAAAAACAAAAACTAAACAATGTATGATACCTTTTTGTATGGGACTATTTTTTGCAGAGGCATACAATATTGCTGTGTGCTCAAAATTTTGTTCATGGAGTTATGAATTTTTTTTTTTTTTACCAATTAGAATGCCCAATTTTGATAGACGAAACTGAACATTAAATTATAATATAATTTAAGTGTTAAAAATAAATGGTTTCAGTTGAGTTACCTTGGCTCTTTATTTTTACGAACAAGTTTCACAAACGTCTCAATCTCTGAGGCTGTGATGTGTTTCTCTAATAGCTTTCTGTTGTTATGTAACAAAGCTGTAATGGTGTCTTCTGCCAACACATCGTAGCCAATCTGTCGTTGCATAAATGGGAAATTTTTGGCAATATATTCCTGCAAAATATTAAAGATGTTCATCAGTTATATGAACAGCATGTAGATATTCAGACAAATATACTAACAGAACTGTTTGGAGTTACAATGTGTCATTATTAATATACCACAACAGTATTTTTAGTTAAGAAGGAAGAAACTTTTCCTACATAAAAATCTGCAGTATCCACAAGACATTTTCTCATATATTTCACAGTTTTTGAATAAGTCAATATTTATATAACCAAATCATTGATAAACGTTTCAAACACATTTGGAACAGGCACGCAAATAGTTAGATTTACCTAATTAATGATAGTGATAATGAACCTTTTTTAATTATGAACAAATATTGCAAGTTTTATGAATGCCTTCAGTAATACTGAGAGATAATGCAAATGATGACAGATGTCAATTGCGTTGCTTTGTGTTTTATTTGGGAAAATAGCCAAGGTAATAGAAACATAGATTTAAACTCTCATAGAGATGGAAACAAGCCTCAAGAGAAAATTTTAATAAGCAACAGCAAATTTACATGAAGAAGTTGTATAGTCTTACCTGATTTTTTCTATAATCTTGTTGAGCAAGTTTCAATATTCTGTAACACAGTCTACAGATTTGTCTATAGGGGGCGTGTCTCTGGTCCATGATATCTTCCATCCTCAAAGCCGGCCCATCCCCATGATCCACAAAGGGTGCTTGTAAGATCTTAAACACCTTGTACAGGGATAAAAAGAAAAAAGATTATCCCAATTCCACACCATCCCACCTTTGGAAACCCTTGAAGAAGATTGAAAAACATTGTGGCAAAAGAAAAAAGTTTCTTGTTACAAGCAATTTTGTCATTATTCACAATGTTTTCTACTCCAAAAGACGAAGATTTTCAAAATTTCTTCACCCTAGAATTGCCGTCTCACACGCCTTTATAATTTGGACCAGTCCTACATTTTGTCATCTTGTAATGGATTAAGTCCACTAGTGAAGGACAAAATCTGTTTTTTATTAAACAAAAATATCAAAGGTCTAATGAATTTATCTTATTTATCAAATTATATTTCTTTTAATCTTACAAGTCAAATATCAGTTTATATTTCTTTATAACAGTGAATGACAATTAAAAACAGCAAGCAAAACTTACAGGGATTAAGACTGACAATTTTAACTTAATAGGACAAACTGCCAAACTTAAATATTTAACATTAGGAGTATGCGTATTTGCTCCAAGAATTCTAGGGCCAAGGCCAAAATTAAGAGGTCCTAGGCAACCTCGATGACATGGCCTTCCCTGTATGATCACATCAAGCATTATATACTTTTGATCGATTTAGTGTAGATAATATATTTAACTCCATTTTATTCTCTCAGTAGTTTCTGCATCAATTCACCGGCATTAGAATTAGTAATTCACTTTGTATCAAATATCAAATGTTTCAGCTGTTTTACAATATTTTGTTCTCTCAGCAATGTCTGCCTCATTTACTGTATTTAGAGACTGTATAAAAATTTTACAATGTATCAAATATCAAGTGTTTTACCTGTTTAACTATGTTTTGTTCTCTAAGTAATTTCTGCCTCTCTCTACTGTCATTAGAATTAATCATTTCCACATCTAGAGGGTCTACGCCCGTATCTGACAACTCCTGGTTTGTCACAAAGAAGATGAGATCTGACAACAATTTTGTGATGTACCTTAAATAGACAATAACAGTAATAAATAATCCTTCATGAAGATCTTCACCATACCTTCATTGAGAAACTAGAGGCACTTGAGTGTCTGAATCGCTCCATCACCCTGGATCAACTTATACAGATGACTCAATTTTCTATAACCCTTTCCTGTTTTGAAAATTTTATGACCTGTCAAAATTCAAAGGTTTGCCGACGAAAATTTAAAGTGAATTTAATTTGAAAATAACCATTCAGTAGGGTAGAAAATATTGTGGAATAAGAAGAAATTTGCTTGGTACAAGTTGGTACAAGCAATTTCTCGTTTTCCTACAATGTTTTCAGAATTATAAAATCATAGGGACGTAAAAACCAGGGATTGAACAGGAAAGGTTTAACACGCAGGAGTCAACTCATTTGAGAATATTTTAATTTTTAGTTTTGTCTATTTAAAACAGGAGTTCTGATTGATTGTAAAAAATTATTCATACCTCCACGAACAAAATTTTGAGCACGCAGCAATTTTGAATGCTTGCACACAAAGTATCTCCATACAAAAAAGGTATCAAAATTTGTAAAGCTATTGCTTTTCTTCCCTCAATGCTATTAAATTATAAGAAATGAAGAAAGTATTTTTTGTTTCTATGGAGGTATAAACCGAAAAACCTACACACTCTTATGTATAAATACGCATAGTGTGATTACTTTTTTGGTTCATACCTCCACGAAAACAAAAAAATTCTCTTAATCTCTTAGCCTTTTCGCACTCAGCTACCCTTTTAGTTGCCCATGTGAAAAAAAACTTTGGAAACATTGTGGAAAATGAAGAAATTACTGGTTACAAGCAATTTCTTCATTATCCACAATGTTTTCTACTCTTAAAGTAAAAGAAATCCATAATTTTATAAGCTTTATTAAATTGTGTTGCAACTCCTTTCAGTTTGAACCAGTCTAAAATATTGCTGAGTGGTAATGGATTAAAAGAAATACCTTTTTTTGCAATTAATTCAAGGGAGAAATCTTTCTTTATGCAACAATTATTCTTACTCAAGCAATATCCATCGTTTCCCTTTCATCAATGACTTTTACTTGAAATTAGACCTATCTTCCAAACCTTTGTTTTTGAATGGGGTTTTACGCGGCTTTCAACAATCTTTCAGTTATATCGCGCCGGCTCGAGCACCTAACAATGGATTCATGGTATTTCTCACACCAGTACTACCATTACATCCTTTCCTAGCCTCCATCTGCTATCCCACATAAGTCTACGATAATCGACCCTTTGGTGAGAGACAAATAGTCGGAAAGGATGAGTGCGGCCGTTGGGTTTGAACCCGGGACCTCTAGATTGACAGTCCAAAGCGCTACCAACTGGGCTATGACGCCGGCTATCTTCCAAAGCACTATTACTAAACTTACTAAAATTTCTTTAAAATATCAGATAAAGTATCATCAAAGATCAGTCCTGTGAAATCTGGTTGAAATCAATCCTTGTTTTTCTGAGGTTTTCAAAGTTTTCATTGTGTACCATATTTGAAATTTAGTCACACCATTGAGGGAATCTGAGAAAGAGTCACTTAAGGATCATTCCTTTAAATTATGGGGAATACATCAAATGGTTTCTGAGAAGAAGTTTTCCTTATGCACTGTTTATAGAAACATTATTTTTTCATCTGATCAAAATTCTTTGAAGGATTCTAATAAATTTTCACGCAAGCATAGTTCCTGTTAAACTAATTAGAGTCCGTGCAATACTTTCTGAAAAGAAGATTTTTAAAAGTAAAAGTGCACATACACCCACACATGGCAGACACAAGGCCATGACAATAGCTGATAGGCTTCCAGCCAGTGGAGCTAAAATGAAGTTCTTCTTTAACCCATTCTCACACAGCAAAATTTTAGACTAGTCCAAATTGAAAGGAGTAGAAGACAACAATTTGAAGTTGATGGAAATTTAGATTTTTTTAACTTTCTGGATAGAAAACAACGAGCAAAATGAAGAAATTGCTTGTTACACGCAATTTCTTCATTTTACACAATGTTTTCCCAGTGTTATTTTTCGGGGGGTGTTCAAAAGCGTCACTAAGTGGGAATAGGTTATAAAACTTGATCCCAATTGAATTACTCTTTAATCAACTCTTTGGAAAATGACATATTCACTTGTCAAAATGTATTATTTTCATATCCCAGTGTAGAAAATTCCATAAAATAACCTGAAGTTTCGAAGTGAAATGAACTTGTCAAAATATTCTAACAGGGGTGTAATAACTTAATAACTTAACCCATTACCAGACAACAGCGTTTAGATTGGTTCAAACTGAAAGGAGATGCAGACCACAATTTCATGTTTATGAAATTTTCTGGGTAAGCAAACAAAGTTGAAAATAAAGAAATTGCTTGTCACAAGCAATTTCTTCTTTTTACGCAATGTTTTCCCAATTGCTTATCTTGAGGGGCTTCCAAAAGCATCATTGTGTGGGAAAAGATTAAGCAAATGAGCTTAAGCATTAAGTTACACCTTGTTACAGTGAAAAATGAACTCATAACCAATGTAATGAAGTCATTCGACAAAGGGCTTATCTAAAATCAGTGTTGCAATGAAGCTTATAGATATGAATCATGAAAAACCAAACCTAACCCATTATCAGATATAAATTCTTTTTTTAGACTTTTCCAAATTAAAGAAGCTGCAGACTTCATTTCAAAGTGTACTTAAATTGGAAAATAAGTGCAAAATAAAATTAAAAATCCATTGTGAGAAAAGGAGAAATTGCTTGTTACAATTTCTACATTCAAAATTATATTTCATGGGCATGTAAAAGCAGGATTGTTTGGAAATGTGTTAATGAGGAAAGTAAAGGTATAAATAAAATGATTAATTCAGCCCCATTAGCCCATTCCCATACCATGATGTTTTTTGAGGCCCCTCAAGAAAACAATTAGGAAAACATTTTGCAAAATGAAGAATTTTACACAATGTTTTCTACCCAGAAAGTTGAAAATCTAGAATTATATAGACTATAAACTGTTGTTTGCAAATCCTTCCAATCTGCACCAGTCTAAAATTTTGTCATCTAGTAATGGGTAAATTTATTGATTAATTGAAAGGGGTTTAACACCACTTTTAACAGTATTTCAGTCATATCTCAACGGCTGTAATGCCTAACAATGGATTCCTGGTATTCTGGATTCACACCAGTACTACCACCACATCATTTCCTAGCCTCCAGCTTCTATCCCACTTAGGTTTATGATCATCCACCCATTGGTGAGAGACAAATGTTGGAAAGGATATGTGCTGCCACCGGGAATCAAACCAAAGACATCCCATGATTGAAAATTGGGGGTCTGACAGTGGCTAGTAATGGGTAAAACTCATACATAAGGCATTGTGTACTTAAATGATTGTTTTATACATTAGGTCTTATGATCAACAGATATCCAAATCTTATTTATGCAGAAAGGATTTATCTCTAAAGCTAAATACTCCTGTCCCAAAAATCACAACTACAGGGAGAAAATTGGTGTATAAAGGTATGTTCTAGTACAGAGAAATGTCTAGGAAGAAAAGTTGAAATTAACATACTCAAATGACAAGCAATTGACCTCACACATTTTTATTCTAAACTGTAGATATTGTACATAAAATCTTCTGAACAAGAGCACCATAAGCCCTGGAGCATAATTCTTATAAAAAAATAAATCTAGAGTAACCTCTCTTGATCTTGTGATAGTGATCATATATTCCAAGTTTAAACTGAATGCTTTCCGTAAAACCAGTGATATTACAAAATGTCATAGGTTTGCATTATATAAACAACAACAAAAACTTATATTACTGCACAGAAAGTAGTTCCCTAAACTGTTTCCAACTGAAAAATTTGTACAAAGTTTGAATTTCTATGATATACCAGTGCGTGTTTTGGTTATGTACAAGAACATTACCAGACGACAAAATTTTAGATTAGTCCGAATTCAAAAACATTCCAGATGACAAATTGAAGTTGAAGAATATCTTTAGAACCCTTATCTTTTGGGGTAGAAAACACTGTGGATAATACAGTAATTGCTTGTAACAAGCAATTTCTTCATTTTCCACGATGATTTCCAAAGATGTTATATTGAGGGGTGTTAAAAAGGGCCATTGCATTGGAATGGGTCAAGAGATGACAAAGAATTTTGTATTTATTAAGGTATTAAACTAAAAATGTAGATACATTTTATGAAGCCACAAAACATCTCTTATTTCTTATACCATTAAAAACAACAAAATTTTAGACTGGTCAAAATTGACAGAAGCCATAGACAAAACTGTATACATGTAGTTGATGGAATTTTAAAAATCTTTGTCTCCTTTTGAAGAAAGATTGTGAATAATTTTCCACATTTTACCCAAACCTTTTTTCATGAGGAGTGAAAGGACAGGGGAATTGTATTGGGATTTGCAATAAAGGTTTAATCACCTATAACCACTTACAGTGTATCATACCAATTAACTGACAACTTTTACAGTTTAGTATAATTTGCAAAATCAAGTGAAAATGAAGGACATCAAATTTGGATACACACATGTATATTTCTGTTGAAATTATGTTAAAGTTGTAAATTAACCAAAGTTAAAAATAAAACAAATGTAAAAAGAAGTAAAGTAGTTTTAACAAGAGCCATGTCAGACATGGCAACCCCCCACGTAAAAGCAAGATAGTAAACTAAAGCCAGTTAGATTTAGGCTTCTTGTACACTGCATTTCTTCTCAATGAGTTCGATAATAGCTATTATAATTTCAGAGATATGCTCTGGACAAAATCTAAGTTTTAAGAACAACAAAGGGCAATAACTTCAAGCAAGAGTTGTGGTTCTTGGGCACTGCACTTTTCCTCCACGAGATATATCCACCTATGAAGTTTTAAGTTGATAGCATTTATACTTTAGGAGATATGCTCTGGACAAGCTTAGTGATGGATTGACGGACAGAGACCATTACTATATCCCCTTCGCCGAAACGGCCGGGGATAAAAAGTAAGTATTCTATTAGAAGAAAACATCACAGTAGAGAATAAACTGCTTGTTATTGGAAACTTTCATTTCACCACAATTTTTCTGTTATAAAATGTCAAAGAATAAACTCGTAGTATCTGAAGTAAGATTTCTCTGAAGATCATATCATCAGATTTAAAATACCCAAATATTTGATAATTTTTTTTCTGTTTTAACTTTTAACTTCACAAACTTGCAAATACAAATAAAGCCAGTGATACGGTATTTGTTAATCTAGAAGCAGGAAAGACTTATTAACCCATTACCAAATGGCAAAATTATAGACTGTTCTGAATTCAAAGGAGCCGCAGACGAAAATTTGAGGTTTATGCAATGTTAGACTTTTTCAACGTTCTTGGTAAAAAACATAGTGTAAAATGAAGAAATTGCTTGCAACAAGCAATTTCTTCATTTTACACTATGTTTTCCCTATTGCTTTTTTTGAGGTTTGTCAAAAAGCTTCATTTTGTGGAAATGGATCAAATTGTTTAGCACAACCTTATTGTTATCCCTGAATTTCTCCTGTGTTAAAACACAAGGTTATTATTGCACATAGTAATAATCAAGTATGCCCAACCTTGACAATTGTAATTATCCCAGTAACTAAATACAAAATGTTAGATCTAAATAGGGAATAGGTATGTTTCATATGGAAAACTATCAGAAGTATTAATATACCTTCTTGTCAATTTCATGAAGAACAAAAGTGGAAAATGTCAAAAGCTCAAAAGCATGTAAGAAATCCGAGAGAGCAAACCCAAAGTCTATATAACATTATGCAGTAAATACAGACAAATTCTAAAGACGTTTGTATACCCTAATGTGTTACATCTGTACTGTACATCAGAACTTGACCTTACCAGCCTAGGTACTTCCCTGAGAAAGTGAAAATATCAACAAACATTTGGATCTCAACAGAGGAACAATACATCAATCATAGTGTATTGAAATAAGGCCAAACATATATAAAACAACAAAGAGCTGGAACATGTCAGCTATTTTCAAAACAAATATATGAAATGTTTGGATCACATAGTATGTATCCAGGATGATGAAAGATATATTCAAAAGTATTCATTACAAAACACGCAGACTTATACTCCTCGTCAGCTTTTTATCACTCCAGTAGATTAGCTGACCTTTAATCTATGTTAACAAAACTTAATTGTGCACTGTTGACATTTGTGTCAAGTTGTAAAGTCCTAGGTAAAATGGCATCTGAGTTAGTGCGTGGAAGCAAGGGTAAAAGTTCTCAATCAAAAGTTAAGTTGTGACCTTGACCTTTGACCTACATAATGCAAAAGTGATAGGGCATTTCCTTGGATCATTGGCAACAACTCATGAAGTACCATGGTTGTAGATTAATTGATTCTAGAATGAGAACAAAGAGTCTACAGAGACAAACTTGGTCAGTTGGACAGGTTGTTTGTTTTTGTTTGAATAGGGCTTAATGCCACTTTTAACAGTATTTCAGTCATATCAAAGTGGCTGGAGTACCTAATCATGGATTCCTAGGATTTCTCATACCAGTACTACCACTTTATCCTTTTCCAGCCTAAAGCTGCTATCCCACTTAGGCAGTTGGACGGACAGACATGATGAAACCAAAATACCACCTCTACTGCATAGACAGGGGGAATAATAAGACTAGAATGGTTGTTCAAGGACATCTTGCATTCAAGCCTGTAAACCTTGCTGTTGGACCTTGATAAATATTTTGAAGGTTATGCCCATTATTCATGAATGAGAACAATTGAGCAAATATACATGAAATTCTATCCATATAATTTAGCGGTTATGCTATAAACGAAAGGATCACCTTTGACAGTGACATTAACCTGTTGACCTACCTCAACAAATGTTTCAAATGGCACATCTTTTGATGACAGAGGACATTATTTTTTCAATTTTTTTTTAGCACCACACATAATCATAGAAACCATAGCAAGACTAAATAAGACAGATGGGTGCATGCACAAATTATCTCACAGAAGACTCAACCCATTAACCTAAAGCAGGTCCAAAAGAAATTATACTGAAGCAAGTATGCAAACTCATAGAATTCTTAAGCAATTCCCAAACAACGAAATTTTGGAATGGTCCAAAATGTAACAAAAGCCATGTCAAACATGGCCATCCCCCGCCATAAAAGCTTGATAGTAAACTGAAGCCAGTTAGATTTAGGCTTCTTGTGTGCTGCATTTCTTCTCAATGAGATCGATAATAGCTATTATACTTTCAGAGATATGCACCGGACAAAATCTAAGTCTTTAAAACAACAAAGGCCAATAACTCCAAAATTATGCAAGTAAGAGTTGTGGTTCTTGTGCACTGCACTTCTGCTCAACCAGATCTATCCATCTATGAAGTTTCAAGCTAGTAGCTATTATACTTTAAGAGATATGCCCTGGACAAAATCGTAGACTTTAAAATAACAAAGGGCAATCATTCCAAAATTATGCAAGCAAGAGTTGTGGTTCTTGTGCACTGCACTTCACCTCAACAATCTATCCACCTATGACGTTTCAAGTTAGTAGCTATTATACTTTCAGAGATATGCCCCGGACAAAATCTTAGTCTTTAAAACAACAAAGGGCAATAACTTCAAAATTATGCAAGCAAGAGATGTTGTTCTTGTGCACTGCACTTCTCCTCAATGAGATCTATCCACCTATGAAGTTTCAAGTTGATAGCAATTATACTTTCAGAGATATGCTTCGGACAAGTTTAGTGACGGAAGGTTGGAATGACGGACGGAGACCATTACTTTATCCCCTTTGCCAAAGCGGCGGGGGATAAAAAGTTTTAGAAGACATTTCAAAGTGTGTAATTTAAAAAGTTAAGACCACATTTGGTAGAAGACATTGTGGGAAAAGAAGAAATGGCTTGTGACAAGCCATTTCTCCTTTTCTCACAATGCTTTTGGTGTTATTCCACAGGGGCATCAAAAGGCATTATTGAGTGGTAATGGGTTGACAAAAATCAGCAATGATTATCTTGATACAAAGCATTTTGTCATGGATACCTTTTCTCATTCTGTGTAATGGACCCTTTCTCCAGTTTACTGGCTATTTCTCCGGCAGATTTGCTTGCGTCATTAGCAAAGTCAAGGTCACGCACCTCTGACGGGGACACAGGGACGATGTTGAAGGCTTCTTTGTCTTCCTTTATCTGGGCACAACCAACCTAAAACAAAATTAACGAATTAATTTCTACAAATATAAATTTCATATCAACAAATTTCCTCTTGAAAACGTCCATGTGACTATTCATCCAATCGTGGCTGTCAATCAAATAATCAGTTCACCAATGAAATCATTCATTTAGACTGGAAGTTAACTTTGAACTCCAGTATTGGCTTCCATTTATATGAAGCGTTTTTGTAGGTTGGCGACCTAAATATCGTAACTACAGCTTATTCAAGTTGTAGTTAGGACGTTTATATTACCAACCAACTATTCTACTTTTTTTGTTACATATGAGTGGCCATACACCTTGGAGCAATCCAAAAATTCGTTTGATATGGCACATCTACTCATAATGGAGAATGATTGTGTCAAATTCTTTTGAAAAGCATCCATTAAAATAGGATATATGTTCTGCACAAATTAACATTAACAGACACATAAAGCACATACATTGACTTGTCATTGTGACAATTATGTCTCACTTGCCGCAAACAGGCTGGACAAAAATGTAGCCACAGATAAATACAAGTATTTGACTTCTCCAAAAACAGCCAATCTAAAATATACCTTATTCATGACAGGCCTATCTTCATCTTTATCTATAGCCAGTGTTGATGTACTGTGTACCCAGGTGCCAGTACAAAGGTGATGCAATCTTACATAGGAGTTCCTGAAATGAGAACAGGTAAAGAATAATTATTCATTCAGAGTTTATTCAGTGCTAGATCGATTTTTCTTTCATTCTTTGCAGATTAAGAGATAAATAAGCTCCAAAAATCGATAATTAGCTTACCCGCCGGCCCATCCGCACGTGGACCTAATTTGCAGTTTCACGCTTGACCGAACTTTGGGTATCGAGTTTTGTAAACTATTTGCAATAGAGACGCATGGACATCTAATATTGCGTCGAATTAGATTGCCGTTACTCGTGAAACTAATTTCTTTTACTATAACATGGGATGCGTACATAAATCGAGACATGAAAAGGCTTCAGTTGTCGTTCGTACAAAGTCGGAATAGCTCAGCACAACCTTTTATGAAATTAATTTATCACAAGAAAGCGCTCGAAACTGGGTTTGAAATTTGTAAAAAAGTCACGTCGTTGATATATATGTTTTATAGTTTTTCATTCAGGGTAAGAAACATAGCCGATAGAATTCAGATAATAATTGGAAATCCGCATAATACAGATAATTTAATTATAAACGAAAACGACAGCTTAACCCTCTCCTGTTTTGCTAGATTTTAGACCTGTCCAAATTCAAAACTTTTGCAGACGAAAATTTAAATTGGATTAAATTTGAAAAATGATCATTCAGTAAGGTAGAAAATATTGTGGAAAAAGAAGAAATTTCTTGTTATAAGCAATTTTTCTTTTTCTACAATGTTTTCTAATGTACAAAATCACAGGGACGTAAAAACCAGTGATTGTACAGGAAAGCGTGTGTCAGGGAGATATTCTGTTAAACCATGAAATTTTAATAATGTAATTTATTTGTCTATCTAATTTTACAAAATATTGGAATTTCGTGGACTGCCGTACTTTGTCGGAATTGCAATTTATTCACAGCCGCATTTTCAAAAACAAAATGAAAGTAGGATCTGTCAGTTGATTTCATCTATCTTCCACGCGTTGAAGATTATAATCATCATTTGTGAAAAAGAAGGCAACTACTGAATGAATGATGAACCCTTTTATGACGGGAAAGGTGAAAAAGGCGGGGGTATTCGTTTTTGTCGGCGGAGGGGGGGGGCATTTTCCCGGGCCAATTTAAATTTCCAAATTTCCGGAGCCCTGAACAAAAGCTATGTTTTCATTATGACTCTGCCACTAATCTTAAAAGAAAACAAACAATTATTATTCAACTTCTTTAAGGCAAAAAAGAGAGACAAAGTGTGATATATTTTGGACAAAATCTCTCAAAGCAAAGTATTACACATTTGATTTTCATGGCAACATGATGATGTCATTTGTGTCGTTCTACGGCTCAAAATGAACACAATCATGGCTAAATTAACAAAACATTGTTTTGATAACATCATTGTTTTCTTTTTTGTGAAATGATCAAACCATCCACCAAGAAATCTGGATAATCCACAAGAAAGCAATAAAGAAGCTTAGTCTTCCCTACATCTCAAAAGTGACAATAAATACTACACAGATGAGGCTTTATTATTTATTCAATATCCTGTTTGAAGGACCATATCAGATCTTTGCAATCCATTGCAATAAATTTTTCAAATTCAGGAACTCTTTCAAGAATCTCACCAAATTTAAAGTTAAAATAATGCATTTATAATCTATTACTCTGCTTATGCATATTCAATAAGTTTATCACTTTAACCTTTACTGATTTTTCAAAAATTTTGACCTATCCAAATTCATAGTGGTAGCAGACAACATTATAAAGTAAGTTCTTTTTCAACAAGAGCCATGTCAGACATGGTCATCCCACGCCTTAAAAGCTTGATAGTAAACTGTTGCCAGTTAAATTTAGGCTTATTGTGCACTGCACTTCTTCTCAATGAGTTTGATAATAGCTATTATACTTTCAGAGATATGCTCAGGACAAAACCTAAGTCTTCAAAACAACAAAGGGCAATAACTCCTAAATTATGCAAGCAAGAGTTGTGGTTCTTGTGCACTGCACTTCTCCTCAACGAGATCTATTCACCTATGAAGTTTCAAGTTAAAAGCTATTATACTTTCAGAGATATGCCCCGGACAAAACCTCAGTCTTTAAAACAACAAAGGACATTAACTCCAAAATTATGCAAGCAAGAGTTGTGGTTCTTGTGCACTGCACTTCTCCTCAATTAGATCTATCGACCTATGAAGTTTCAAGTTGATAGATTATACTTTCAGAGATATGCTCCGAACAAGTTAAGTGACAGAAGGATGGAATGATGGAAGGACGGAATGATGGACCGAGACCATTACTATATCCCCTTCGCCAAAACGACGGGGGATAAAAATTAACCATCCTATAAGATAGAAAATTGTGCCAAGCAATTTGCTTCTTTTTCCACAGTGTTTTCTCGAGTATAATATCACAGGGACTTAAAAATCAGAGATATTACAGGAAAGGGTCAATCCATAATAATTTAATTTTCAGTTTTGTCTATCAAAACAAGCCTTCTGATTGGTCGAAAAAAATAATTCATAACTCAATGAACAAGTTTTGAGCATGCAGCGATTTTGTATGCCTCCGCACAAAATAGTCCCATACAAAAAGGTATCAATTTTGTTTGGCTTTTGTTTTTTCACTCAATGCTATTAAATTATAAGAAATGAAGAGAATATTTTTTGTTTTCAGGGAGGTATGAACCGAAACACCTAATCACACAATGTATGAAACCGCTTCGCATATTCATACAGTGTGATTAGATTTTTCGGTTCATATCTCCATGAAAACAAAAATCTTCTCTTCATCTCTTAAACAAAACAGTGTCTAGCATCATCTATAGTGTATTACCAATTTGTATACCCATTTACACATGAAAGACAAGAGGGCCATTGGCCCAAAAGTGCTCCCCGAGTCAACGATTGCAGAGGTAATCAAAGCATCAGCCACCTAACTTTGACCAAAAGTCACCTGCTAGCAAAATCTTGTATAGGAAATCAGAGAGCAAAGACATTTTTTACAAAGTTTAAGAATTTTTGTGCCAGAAAAGTAGCATGTACATTGTGCAGAAGATTTTATAAGATATTATGATGACAAACATTCTGACCACACACCTAGATATTTGAGTCAAAAATGTAGCCCCTAGAGTGCACTCAAGGTTTTCTACAATTTGACATTGTGAATTGGTTATTGATCCTATGTGACCCAATATCGAACTTGAAGGAGATTTCGAGAACACAAACATTCTGACCAAATATCAAGACAAAAATGAGGCCATTAGAATGCTCTTCTATTCATTTCCCTAAAACAATTACAACTTGGCTTACCTGGGTACCAGAGTGTCAGTTCTTGTCATGGTGGTGGGATCCAGCTCAAACAGGGTGGCAATATCATGGCCATGTGGAACTGAAACCAGACAGTAGACAGGTGACGCAGGAGACCCTCGTAACTTCTGTCTCATTGCATCATAGGTGGGATCTTGATCAATCTGGGAAGAAAAGTGTTCATAAAATAACATGATGTGTTTGTGAACCATATCCCCAGCAAGTGGACTAAACGTTTGACCTTGGTATGTGACCATGACCTTATCACATGACCTTGACCTTGACATGAGGAGATGAGTATTATGGAGATGTATCATTGTGCTAAATATGAGCATTGTATCTTGAATATGCTGGTAGTAATTGGCAATAAGTTTTTGGGTTAAGTTTTGCAGACAGACAGACAGACAAAAAAACGGTTAGACAGATGGACAGAAGGACATATGGACAATGGTAAAACAATATGCCCCCCCAATCTTTCGATGCGGGGGCATAAAAATAACTCACATGTATAAGGAATGAGGGTATAGTCACAAACCTGCATTTTGTAACTCAAGTAGCAAAGTTGACCTTTGACCTATGTTATCCCAAAAGACGCTTTTAGACGCCTTGGGAAAACATTGTGTTAAATGAAAGAAAAAGGCAAAATAAAATTTCTTCAATATTAAATAGCATATGCAATGTTTCAAAGCAATAGCATTAAGTAGAAAGGGATTTATTAAAGACATATGATAGTTGCATGTAAGGTTTAACCAAGAATTTCTAACTCTGAAAAGGGTAAAAATTCCACTAAAAAGAATGTCAGAGTAATGAATTTTTGCTTAGAGGCCGATATTACTGTAATGAAAAGATATGCAAAGTTTCAGAGCAATAGCATTGGTAGAAAAACCAAACCTTTACGCCGACGCTGATGCCAACGCTGACACCCGGTTGACCAGAAAGGCCCCCCCTATTCTTCGAGCGGTAGAGCTAAAAATGCTACTTACCACATTCCTTTCCAATACATTCATTAGAATGTTGATTTATAAATCAATGGGTTACATTCCATAAATAGTTAAGCATGGTACAAAAATATATCAGAAATTACAAACAAAAGATTTTACAATGTAGTTCTATTATCTTTTATCACTAGGTTTAGCTGGAGGATTTAAGCTATCTTTTCACATAAAAGCTTATTACAAATGATGACAGAGAAAAACGCCTATTATCAAAATCTTATGTGTAGAAAGGAAACTCTATTCATTGACATTATGACATTAATGTCTTGTTATTTATTTGTTTTATTTTTGTTTGATGTTTTTCTGTACATAACTTTAAGATCCTGATAAGAGCAATAGTTTTGATTTCAACTTTCCAATTCCAGCTTTTCTTCTACCCCCCCCCCCTCCACTATAATTTGGATGACACAGTGGTCCCAAAACTCCTCGTAAGTATGTTATATAATCTGAGCTTAGAAAAAAACTTAACATTGAAAGCATCTGTTTCATGGTGCTTGATGCTCAAAATGGGCGTAATTCTTTACAAGATCCATTTAGAGTTTTCTCCCTTGATATACTACAAGATCATTCTGATAGTGAACAAAGTTTCTAATTTCAAGGTTGTGAAAACCTTTAGTAATACTAGAGATTAAATAAACACTCAATGATTCAGTTTGAGAACAAGGAAGTCAAGAAGGCTATAATAATACTTTGAATTTCCTCAGACAAAAGCCCAGCTTTGAATTTGCTTAGATAAAAGCCCAGCTTTGAATTTCCTCAGACAAAAGCCCAGCTTTGAAATTCCTCAGACAAAAGCCCAGCTTTATGAAGAAATATTTACCTCTGCAGCTAAATACTGTCCAGAGGCGAGATGTTTAAATCTAAACAGACTGTTCCAATGTCCAGGTCCTCCTCTACATGGATCATGGTGTACAACCTGAAATATACAGGATACATTAGACTAGCTAAAATATACAAGCAAAAGGTTGTACACCTTGAAATATACAAGATACATGATGTACAACCTGGAATATACAGGATACATTATACTAGCTAAAATATACGAGCTAAAGGTTGTACACCTTGAAATATGAAAGATACAGGTTGTAAAACCTGAACAAGAGCACCGCCTATGGGTGCCTATACTCGGCTGTCGGCTGCTGGACAGTGGACAAAATGCATCTAGAGTTATCCCCCTTGATAATATAAGTTGCTCTTTTGATAGTGAACAAGTGTGCCAAGTTTCAAGTGAATGTCTTTTGTAGAACCAGAGATATCACAAAATGTCAAAGTTTTTGCACAACGACGGCACCAAGGCTATAGCAATACCTTGGGTTTTATCCGAAAACAGCAGAGCTAAATATATGAGAAACCTGTTGTTCAACCTGTAATATACAAGAAATGTGTTGTAAAACCTGAAATATACAAGAAACATATATTTCAACCTATCACTTGCAACAAGAATGTTGGCAAATTGGCACTGACTAGTTCAGTTTGAAAGGGATTGAGGACAACAATTCACAGTGTGATTAACCCATTTCCAGATGCTTTTTTACTCCCCTCAAGAAAAACATTTGGGAAAACATTGTGTGAAATAAAGAAATTGCTTGCAACAAGCAATTTCTTCATTTTACACAATGTCTTCTTCTTAGAGAGTTGAACGAATTTAAAATATCAAAGACTTGATAATGTTGTCTGCAACTCCTTTAAATTTGGACCAGTCTAAAATCTGTTTTGTGGGAATGGCTTAAATTGAACATCCAGAGCAATACAGGGTTAAAAACTTTAGGAATCAAGATATCCCAAGTCACAATATAGGCTACCCTTTTGCATTACGCCCCCATTTTCTGTGAAGCAGCTTAAACTAGCAAAACCCTGAGAATATGCACAAGGTCAGGTGACTGGGTACATTCTATGAATATTCATTCAAATTTGTTGATAAATGTAGGCGGGTGTAGATGTGTACAAGAAATCTTAAATTAAGCTCCTTTTTCTGTGACACAGCCTAAAATGGCTAAACAATGACAATATGCAGTAGGTCCAGTGACTAGGAACAAGCTGTAAAAGCTTCTTGCAAATTCGTCCTTAAAGGTTGGAGGAAATATTGGAGGAAATATGTCACCAACACGTAGACAGGCTGAGAATAGGATACCAATATACATTGATAAAAACAAACAACTGCTTGTTGTAAGCAATTTCTTTCTTTATTGCAATGTTTTGTAGACTGAGAAGTGTGCTAATTGGCTTAACAGTGGGAAGACTTATTTCATTCAGCAACTTATTTTAACATATTTATGCACCAAAAAATTTCACAAATTACCTCTATTTCCCACAATGCCTTAGAGCTTGTTGCTGATGTTGCTGATGATCTAGCTGTGGTTCTCAGAAATACGTGTTGCTGTTTCTTGTGCTCATCTGCCGTTAAAAACTTTTGTTCTTCTGCATGAAATAATCTAACTACATCACCCTGCAATGATAGATATCTATCTTTGGATCAGCCCATTACTAGATGACAAAATTTAGCTCAACTAAACCAAAATTAGCCTGAAATGACTTTCCAATGTACATTTAAATTGATAATTAAGTGTAATTTAGGGTAAAAGTAATATGGCAAAAGGACAACAAACTACATTGCAACTCCAATATAACGCTATCCATTACAGTGCTAAATCCATCATAATGTGGGGTCTGCTTGGCTACCAAAATTTAGGGGTTTGTGTGACCATTTTTGATTGCAGCTGAGAATGTTGACACTGATATAACCATCCGATTTAAAAATATTGGAACCATATAACAGAGGGGTTGGGGGGAATACAGTGTTGTAGCATAATAACTTCACTTCTTTTGCTGTTTCATTTCTTGGACCAAACATACAGCATTATAGCAACTCCTTGCCCAACAACAGTGAAAAAATTAGGTCTACAACTGGAATGAGAGGGTCATCTCTACAAATAGACTCCTCATAATGATTTGATCCACAAAGGGAAATCACTTTGGAAGAAGTATAATTAAATTTGAAGAGGTAAATCTTGTACAATTATTGTGAATTGTGAGAGATGAAAGAACTTAGGAGCTCAATTAACCTGTTCCCACAAAATGACACCTTTTGACGCCCCTTTAGAAAGACAATTGAGGGAACAATGTTTTCTACTAGGAAAGTTGAAAAAAAATTCATGAACTATAAAGTAGTGTCTGCAATTTCTCTCAATTTGAGTCAGTCTAAAATTTTGCCATATGGTAATGTCTGAAAAGATAAATACAACTAGATTTTGTGATTTCTTCCAAATACCTTTTTCCCAGACTTGAATATACATATTTTAGGGAATCAAAGTGCAAGTAGAGGTTACTTTAAGACAAATTATACACATGTCTTAGAACATATTTTGAAAACACCAGGTCATATCAACTCTTTTTAGTTAGTAATACCAGTACATTTAGTTTATATAAAGATTCCTGGTCTCTTGTCCTGCATACTGCTAAGATTTTACTGTCGCAAAACATACACTGTTTCGACCTGTTACTTTACAAGACAGACTTCAAACATGCTTTAAAAATAAGGCTATGGATAATATTGTGAATCAGAGAGAGGAAGCGCTGGTAACTACATTTTATTTCCTTTACAAATTCTATTTTCTTACCTTTATATTACAAAAATTAAATGCTTGTTCCTCATATTATTTTATATTATAACGACAGTTTTAGGTTGATGAAATTCTAAAATTCTTTTGTCTTTTGGAGTGGAAAATATTGTGGACATTGAAGAAATTGCTTGAATCAAGCAATTTCTTCTATATCCACGATGTTTTCCAAACCTTTGTCCTTGAGGGGCATAAAAAGGAGGGATTGTGTGGGAATACATTGAGATATCACTAGAGACAGTACCCCTTTCAACACATCCTCCATATTTTCCTTGTAATCCATAAAGAGTGTCATCTTCCAACTTGTGTTACAGCTGACGGAGTTGACCTCTTTGCACCCAGGATTGTCTGGCAGATCATAATTACTAGCATGCAGGGGCTGTTCTGCGTTCACTGGGTTTAGGATCACCTTGTCTCCAACTACAACCTGTAGTGTACATGAAAATCATATTTTGTGACCTGCATATAATAAAAGACTATCTTTTAACTCTGTGTAACAAATATTTGAAAAAAAAATAGCACAGTCCTAGTCAGCAACCCAACATATCTCAGATGTTCCCTTCTCCGTTAATTGGTCACAATCATGACTCTCTCATAATTTGCTTTTGTATCTCATACCTGCCTTAACCCTTTCCCAATTTTTTTCAAATTTTGGACTGGTCCAAATTGAAAGGGATTGCAAACTGAAAAGAAACCATCCTATGTCGTAGAAAATATTGTGGGAACAAGGTGCCAAATTGTCACAAGATACGCCCGTCACACTGCTTAATATTAACTGGGGGTTTGAATAGAACTGAGGTTATTTTGAATGAATTTTTTTTGTCAAACTAAGTATGAAAAACAAAAAAGGGCAATAACTCAAAAAATAGGCTAGGTAGAGTTATGGTTCTTTACACTGCACTCCCACTTGGTGAGATCTATCCATCCATGTAATTTCATGATTCTAGCTATTATACTTTTAGAGATATACTCCGGACAAGATTCAAGTAAGAAAAACAACAAAGGGCAATAACTCAAAAAATAGGCCAGATAGAGTTATGGTTCTTATGCCCTGCATTCCTACTTGGTGAGCTCTATCCATCTATGAAGTTTCATGATTCTAGCTATAATACTTTTAGAGATATACTCCGGACAAGATTCAAGTATGAAAATCAACAAAGGGCAATAACTAAAAAATAGGCCAAGTAGAGTTATGGTTTTTGTACACTGCACTTCCACTTGGTGAGCTCTATACATCCATGAAATTTCATGATTCTAGCTATTATACTTTTAGAGATTACTCCGGACAAGATTCAAGTATAAAAAACAACAAAGGGAAATAACTCAAAAAATAGGCAAGGTAGAGTTATGGTTCTTGTACACTGCACTCCCACTTGGTGAGCTCTATCCATCCATGAAATTTCATGATTCTAGCTACTATACTTTTGGAGATATACTCCGGACAAGATTCAAGTATGAAAAACAACAAAGGGCAATAACTTAAAAAATAGACCAGGTAGAGTTATGGTTCTTGTGCACTGCACTCCCACTTGGTGAGCTCTTTCCATCCATGTAATTTCATGATTCTAGCTATTATACTTTTAGAGATAAACTCCAGACAAGATTCAAGTATGAAAAACAACAAAGGGAAATAACTCAAAAAATAGACCAGGTAGAGTTATGGTTCTTGTGCACTGCACTCCCCCTTGTTGAGATCTATACACCCATAAAGTTTCATGATCCTAGCTATAATACTTTTAGAGATATATTCCGGACAAGATTCAAGTATGAAAACAACAAAGGGCAATAACTCAAAAAATAGGCCAGGTAGAGTTATGATTCTTGTGCACTGCACTCCCCCTTGGTGAGATATATACACCCATAAAGTTTCATGATCCTAGTTATTATACTTTTAGAGATATACTCCGGACAAGATTCAAGTATGAAAAACAACAAAGGGCAATAACTCAAAAAATAGACCAGGTAGAGTTATGGTTCTTGTGCACTGCACTCCCCCTTGGTGAGATCTATACACCCATAAAGTTTCATGATCCTAGCTATAATACTTTTTGAGATATACTCCGGACAAGATTCAAGTATGAAAAACAACAAAGGGCAATAACTCAAAAAATAGGCTAGGTAGAATTATGGTTCTTGTGCACTGCACTCCCCCTTGGTGAGATCTATACACCCATAAAGTTTCATAATCCTAGCTATAATACTTTTAGAGATATACTCTGGACAAGATTCAAGTATGAAAAACAACAAAGGGCAATAACTCAAAAAATAGGCCAGGTAGAGTTATGGTTCTTGTGCACTGCACTCCGTATTGATGTGAAGAATATAACTGCCAAGTTTAAAGTCAATCGGACTTACGGTGACAGAGTTATGCTCCGGACAAAGAAGTGGACACCGCCCGGACGCCCGGACGACTGGACGCCCGGACAACCGGACGCCCGGACACCACGGGTGATCCCATAATACGTCCCGTCTTCGACGGGCGTATAAAAAGGATAAAAAAAGTATAAAATCACAACGATTATAAAATACCTGATTTGTACCAGAAAAGGATAAACACGACCTTAATTGAATATATTATGTAATATTTAGAATTAAAAAAAAATACTTTTTTTATTTTCACTGAGGTATAAACAAAAAACCTAATCACAGTGATTAAAGTCACAAAGCACGACATACAAGAGAGTTTTGAATGACTCAATGAAAAAATTCTCTTCATAATGATCTTCATTTCAATAGAAACTTCAAAATATTTACCAGTATGACACAATTATTGCGGAACTACTTTGTGCTGAAGCATAAAAAATAGTTCCAAACTCATTTTTCATGAAGGTATGAAATAAAATTTTCAGCCAATCAGAATTCAGGAATTTTGATAGATGAAACTAAAATAAGATTACGGGTATAAAAAAGTTCTGAACAGGACATTAATCCTCTCCCATAAGACAAAATTTTAGACTAGTCCAAATTGAATTGGTCAATTAATTGAATGGGGTTTAAAGCCAATTTTAAAAGTATTTCAGTCATATTGCAGCAGCTGGAGTACCTAACCATAGATTCCTAGTATTTCTCCACCAGTACTACCACTACATCCTTTCCAAGCCTCCAGCTGCTCATCCTACTTAGATTTACAATTATGAACCCATTGGTTGGAGACAAATGCTAGAAAGAATATTTGCGTGACCTGGAATCAAACTTTCATAAACTTCAAATTGTCGTCTGCAACTCCTTTTAATTTAGACTAGTCTAAAAATTTGTCATCTGTTAATGGGCTAAATGTGGTTGTCAAAAATTCCAGATTTTTTCAAGAAAACTGAGTTTGAAACTTGACAATTTATTTTCAAAAGAAAAAAGGTAAAACTTCTTCAAATATTTGAAACACCACAGCCTGTTTTCAAACAATCTGTCCAGATTAAAATCTACCTTATCACCAGCTTGACGTAGTTTGTAGAACGGAACAATGTAGAACCAGGAACCCTCATTTCCGGACCCATCCAACGAGACTCTCATCGCATTTCTCTCAAGTTGTGCAGGTAATCGTTTATTCACCGTCAAGTATTTGTTACTCTTGATATGAAGCAGCTGAAATGATCGAGGAAATCCGTCTTGAAAAATACAATAACGATTGTGCCGCATTTACTTCAAGATTGATTATAATTATATTAACTAAACTAGGCTGCCATTTGTCATTGCAAAAATACCCTCACATGGTGATTTGTTATGAAGCGTATTCATACATAGGTGTAATTAGGTTTTTCTGTTCATACCTCCATGAAAACAAACAATATTCTCTTCATTTCTTATAATTTAACCCTTGTCATGCTGAGCCCAGAATATTTCAGTTTTGGCAGGAGGTGTAGACTAAGATCAGACTGCACTTATGTGCAGGCTGATCTTAGTCTACACCTCCTGCTTGTACTTTTCCTGCCAGAGTTATTTATGAAGTTGATTTCTAAAAGAAATATTGATTTTTGAACAACAAGTTCTATCAGTGCTTTCAGCCCTTTGATTTGACAGCAATTCAGTAAGGTATTTTATACAGCATGACAAGGGTCAATAGCATCTAGCAAAAAAAGCAAAAGCTGTACAAATTTTGATATCTTTTTGTATGGATCTATTTTATACGGAAGCATACAAAATGGATGCGTGCTCAAATTTTGTTTATTGAGGTATAAATAATTTTTTTTGACCAATCAGAACACCCATTTTTGATAGACAAAACTAAAAATTAAATTATAGGGATATAAGTACAAGTAATATGATGCTACAGGAACTCAAAAATAATGTGACATACTCTTTCCTTATTTCCAAGTTAAATCAGGGGCAATAACTCATTTATTATTCAAAGAATTTTAACAAAAGTTGCACCTTGCACATCTACAACTCCTGATGAACACTTCTACTTAGTTTGAAATAAATCATACGTAAAATGTGAGAGGGGCAAAACCTCAATAATTTCTTGGGGGGGATGTTTAAAAAAAATTGTCTTGCACATCCAAAACTCTGAATTAACTCCTGCCAAGTTATAAAGCAAATCAGAAACTGTATGAGGAGCTTCGGACAAGATTTTAAGTCAAATCAGTGGCATTCACTCAATACTTCTCAAGGGAATTTTCACAAAAGTTGAGTCTTGCACATATACAACTCTTTCTGAATACTTCTAGCAAGTATTAAGCAAATTCGACTAAAACTACAAGAAAAGTTGTCCTGTCAAATTTTTCAAGTGTTCTTTAAGTAAAATCAGGCGCAATAACTCAGTAATTCTTGATGGAAAATTTCCCAAAATTTGAGTTCTGCATATCTACAGCTCCTAATAAACAATTCTGCCAAGTATCAAGCAAATCGGACTGAAACTGTATGAGGAGTTATCTGGACAAGATTTTGTGGACAAACTGACTAAATGACCAACCGTCAGGTTGATTCCATATATCTCCCCAACTAAACTTTGTTTGAAAATTTATAATAAGAATGAAAGATTGAAAATGACTGTATTTTCTGAAAGAATTCTAGCAAACTTTGTAAATCATTTATAAGCTTTATGATAAAAGCTTTGAGTTCATACTGTTTCTTATTCTGCAAATTGCAAAACTGGGAATAAATCATTGTGAGAAGGAAGTGATTCTTCGTCATTGTAATCATTTCTTTTCCAACAAAGTTTTATTTTCTACAATATCTCAGTGAGAGTCTTGGTAACCAGTAACAGAAGGGAACTGAGTTAAACAAAATCTAAACTCTACCCTAACAAACTCTCTTAATTTTGATTAGTCTAAAATTTTGTCATCAGGTTTACCTTAGCACTTAAAAGGTTTTTTTTTTTAATTCATTGTGTTTTTTTTTATATAAAACAGCAAAGTAATCTCCCCAAGAATGCATAATTTTCTCCAGCATTAATGACTTGATGCTTATTTTTTGGTTTAAAGTAGGAGCCACTTCATTTATGAAACAAATGGCCCATTATATATACATTCTAAACAAGTATTGCAAAAACCTATTGAGGTGAATTCTTTCTCACCTGTTGCGTAAGTTTTGCTTCAGTTAAGTTTTCAACAAACCAAATGATTGGCTGATCCTGGTATAACCTATTTCCTCACAATATCTTGTTTTGTTAATCCTGAAGATTTAACCCATTCCCACACCATAAAATTTTAGACTAGTTCAAATTAAAAGATTTTGAGTCCCACACCACAAAATTTTAGACTAGTTCAAATTCAAAGATTTTGCGTCCCACACCACAAAATTTCAGACTAGTTCAAATTCAAAGATTTTGCGCCCCACACCACAAAATTTCAGAATAGTTCAAATTCAAAGATTTTGCAGATAACAATTTCAAGTTGATTCAATTTTAAAAATCATTGCCTGCTTGAATAGAAAATCATTGTGCACTTTCTTCTTTTCTTGAGGGGAGTCAAAAAGTGGGATCATGTGGGAAGGGTTAAGAAAAACCTTTGGGAAAAGGAGAGTCCATTTGAACCAAGCAGTTTGTTCTGTTCTGTTTTCTAAAATATCTTCTACCCGTTGTGATAAAACTTTCAATGACTAAGCCACATATTAAACAGTGATATACTCTTAACCCATTACCAGACTATTAATAATAAGACTGGTCCAAATTGAAAT
Source organism: Fragum fragum (assembly GCA_946902895.1). Taxonomy (NCBI): domain Eukaryota; kingdom Metazoa; phylum Mollusca; class Bivalvia; order Cardiida; family Cardiidae; genus Fragum; species Fragum fragum. The sequence continues at coordinate 1,297,198 of OX336371.1, read as the reverse complement.
GATTCGCAAACGACAATTTAAAGTTTATCAAGTTTTGGATTTTCTCAACTTTCTTGGTAGAAAACATGGTGGACAATAAGCAAGCAATTTCTTCATTTTCCACAATGTTTTCCAAAGTTTTTTACCCTGAGAGCTTCCATAAGCGTCACTGAAAGAAAATAGGTTAATTGCAACCCTGACATCCTGTTAAACATTGAAATTATATGGGAGACAGTATAGGTCTAAAAAGTCTTTCATCGTATAAAAGCCCTTGACGCCGAACTCTGGGGGGGGGGGTGATGGGAGCCGGAAAGTAATAAATTAAGATGGTTGTTCAAGGATAACTTGTGTTCAGCTTGGTAACACTGACCTTAAAGTATAACCGTGACCTTTAACCTGCATCATATTACAACTTGTGTGAAGCTCTTAACCCATAACTAGATGGACAAATTTTAGACTGGTCCAAATTGAAAGGAGTTGCAGACGACAATTTAAAGCTTATGAAACTTAGGATTTTTTCACATTTGAGGTAGAAAACATTGTGGATAATGAAGAAATTACTTGAAACAAGCAACTTTTACATTATCCACAATTTTTTTGGGCATCTAAAGGGGTCATTGAGTGGGAATGGGTTAAACAGATGACAGACATCAGCAAAACAATAATGCCTAATCTTATTAAGGGAGGCATAAAAATACATGCATATCTCTCTTGATAATGTAGATTGCTTATTCAATAGTTAACATGAACTAACAATCCACGTTAATATCTTAAGTAATAACAGAGATACCTCAAAATTACAAAATCTTGCTAACCAGAGATATTGAACAACAAAAATATTAAGCCTGCAGCCAAAAAGAGAAGCAAAAAAGAAATTAGAAGTTAAGTACTAAAATTCAGAAAAAAAGTTGTTTTTTTCTTTTTCAAAGGAAAAACAAGGTGTGTTTGTGAAACACAATGCCCCGCAACAGAACTAAATATTTGACCTTGGTATGTGACCTTGACCTTATCACATGACCTTGACCTTGACATGAAGAGATGCGTATTATGGAGATGTATAATCATGCCAAATATGAGAATTGCATCTTGAATAGACTGGTAGTAATTGGCAATGTTAAGTTTTTTGGTTAAGTTTTGCAGACAGACAGACAGACCAACAGACGGAAAGACTAAATGACAGACGGATAGACACAGATGGACAGACAGACAACGGTAAAACAATATGCCCCAGATATTTGAATGCATGGGCATAAAATCCCTTTAAATCAGCCAGTAAAATGTTTCTGACAATTTATTGCTTTATTGCTAAAATAAACCGTTAAATAGGTTTACAGTACATGAATTCCTTGTTTCTATCTAAATTGCAGCAATTAACAAAACTCCTTATGTAACAAATTGATTGCATTCTATAGCCTTTCCACAAAGACAGAAAACCTTTTAAGTGTTCCTTGTCTAATTTTCTCATTTTAAAACATGGCATTTCATGCTGAGTTAATTCCTGTTTTACTTTCAATTCAAACTTTCATCAGGAGTTAAGATTTCTGTTCCCATGTGATCATCACTAAAACCTGTTTTTCTCCACCAACACTCACCTGTATAACACAACCGGACTGTATATCTTGTCTATGCCATAATCAATAAGACCCCTTTTACTCTGACAACACTCACCTGTATAACACTACAATACTGTACATCTTTTCCCATGTGATCATCACTAAAACCCCTTTTTCTCCACAAACACTCGCCTGTGTTACACTACCATACTGTACATCTGTACCCATGTGATGATCACTAAGACCCCTTTTCTCTGTCAACTCTCACCTATATAACACTTCCATACAGTACATCCGTTCCCATGTGATGATCACTAATAACCCCTTTTTCTCCACCAACACTCACCTGTATAACACTACCATACTATACATCTGTTCCAATGTGATAATTATTAAAACCCCTTTTTCTCTGACAACAGTCACCAGTATAACACTACCATACTGTGAATAAGATTCTGTTCCCATGTGATAATACCTTAAACCCCTTTTTCTCTGTCAACACTCAACTGTATAACCCTACAATACTATACATCTGTTCCCATGTGATAATCACTAAAACACCCTTTTCTCCACCAACACTCACCTTTATAACACTATCGGACTGTATATCTTGTCTATGCGATAATCAATAAGACCCCTTTTTCTCCACCAACACTCACCTGTATAACACTTCCATACAGTACATCTGTTTCCATGTGATCATAATTAAAATCCCTTTTTCTCTGTCAACACTGACACCTGTATAACACTACCGGACCGTACATCTGTTCCCATGTGATGATCACTAAAACCCCTTTTTCTCTGTCAACACTCACCTGTATAACACTTCCATACTGTACATCTTTGCCCAACTCTTTATGATTCTCTTTCTCATTCTGTTTCTTCTCTTGTTCAGCAGCATGCTGGAAGTATATTTATGATGGAATAAATATTCACATCTTTGATTTAACCTATCACCAAATAAGAGAAATTAAGACTGGTCCAAATAGAAAGGAGTTGCAGACAACATTTTAAAGTGTTTATGAAATTTTAGATATTTTTTCAACTTTCTTGGTGTAAAATAAAGAAATTGCACCAATTCCCACCATCTGAATAATGACAAGAAGTTTGACATAGATATTCAAAGCTCATCTGACTGTCAATCTAGAGGTCCCGGGTTTGATCCCCAATGGCGGCACTCATCCTTTCCCACTATTTGTCTCCCACCAATGGTTTTGTTTGTTTGAATGGGGTTTTACGCTGCTTTCAACAATCTTTCAGTTATATCGCAGCGACTGGAGCACCTAACAATGGAATCCTGGTATTTCTCACACCAGTATTACCATTACATCCTTTCCTAGCCTCCAGCTGCTATCCCACATAGGTCTACGATTATCAACCCATTGGTCAGAGACAAGTGAAAAGCAATTTCTTCATTTTCCACTATATTTTCTTAAGCTTTATTTTCAGAGGGCATCACAAGGCGTAATTTTGTTGGAATTGGTTAAGTCAACAAACAAACAAACAAACAAATATGTTTCTAATAAATGTTGACCATACATCTGAAGACTTAAACTCACAATAGCGATGTTATGTCTTCAACTTTTTTTTATCTTGTTCATGAAGTAAAGGAATAATATAATCCCCTGCAAAGCGTAAATTATCATTCTTGATTTCCCATCTTCCTGCTTCATTAAGTAAAAGTCGTATTTCTACTGGCACAAGTCCCATCTTATATCAAAATCATATGTCAGGTTTTTTGTTCTGTAATGTTTGATATCTCTACCTGATAATTTCTCACTTCATCTATAACATGTTAGTTCTCTCAGATACGTCACAGAATTTGATACAAAATGAATTAACTTCATCAAAACACTTTCAGTTAACCCATTCCCATACAATTCAAATGTTTTAACGCTCAAAAAAAAAATGACAAAGATTATTTAACCCTTTCCCACACAATGACACTTTTTGAAACCCCTCAAGAAAATGATTGGGAAAACATTGTGTAAAGTGAAGAAATTGCTTGTTGCATGCAATTTCTTATTTTACGCAATGTTTTCTATCCATAAACTTGAAAAAATATAAAATTTCATTAACTTTAAATTGGTTTCTGCTAATCCTTTCAATTTGGACCCGTCTAAAATATTGTTGGGTGGAAATTGGTCAAAACATCATAAGCTAAAAATTGTTGTTTGCAACTTCTTTTAATTTTGGACCGGTCTGAAATTTTGCCATCTGGTAATGGGTTAACCCATTCCAACACAATCCCACATTTTTACGTCCCTTTAGAAAAAAAGTTTTGGAAAACATTGTGGATAATGGAGAAATTGCTGTATCTGTGGATAATGAAGAAATTGCTGTATCATAATGAAGAAATTGCTGTATCATGATACAGCAATTTCTTCATTATCCACAATGTTTTCAACCAAAAAAGACTAAAAATTTGAAATTCCATCAACTTTAAATTGTTGTCTACAACTTCTCTAGATTGGGACCAGTCTAAACTTTTGCTGTGTTGGAAAGGGTTAAAAGGTGAAGAAACTAGTTTTTCTTTTCATTGAAGTATGAAACTAAAAACCTTGAGAGATAATAGTTTGAAGTTGGGCAAAAAATACTGTTTGAAGCAATTGCTTGTTACATACAGGAACAAGAAAATTCTGTCTTGAGGGTCATGAGAAAATGGGATTGAATGGGCTAAAGGTTATTGATCTTCATCTGAAATCTCCAAACAACTAGAATTCATATACCTCCCACCATCACTTTGTCACTCAAAAAGCACAGTTGACCAATAGTTTATACTAATTTTGTTTTAGTTCGATTACAATGAAAGCTTTAAGGTTATAGAGTCTAGGCTTAAACCCACTGCTACCCAATTTTACAATTGGGTAGATTGAGGCTGGATATAAAGTGTATTGCCCATGAACACACAGGTGACGGTAAGGCTCGAACATGTGACTTTCAGATCACAAGTCAAGCACCAATACTACCTAGCCATTGAGGCAGTTGACCATTGACCTATGGTACCCAAAAAATAATAGGGTATCTCCATGGGTCAAATAAAGTTTCAAAGTCCTAAGATCAAATAGTTTGTAATCTAGTTCAACTGTGAACTTCACTTACATGACCCAAAAATGATGGGTTACTTCTTTGGGTCATTGGCAACAATTGTATGAAGTTTCATGGTTGAAGGACAATTAGATCTAAAGTTAAGCATGGATACAAAAAATTCTATGAATTGAAAGACAGATGGATATGAAGGAACCAATTAAATCCCCTCTACTTCTAAGGCAAGGGGGTATAATCATCTTCCCTCTAATTTCTAAACAGACAAACAGACACAATAATCACAGTGGTAAACTTGTATTCAATAACGGAGAAACCAATTATCAATTTTCTAGATCATCAAATTCTCTATTGAGACAACTCGACTGCTCTGATGACAGCCTTCTGAATTATTTAAAGCCTTTCTCTAATGCATATTGGAGGTTTAATACCATTTCACGGGAAGCTAGAACTGCTGCAACCAGAAAATGTGTCGGATAAAAAAGCTAAAAACTAGAGTGTAATACTTGAAAATTGGCTTTATTTAACCTTTAACACATGATCCTTTTTGTCGCCCCTTAGGAAAAAAGACTTGAAAAACATTGTTCAAATCCACAATATTTTCTGCTGCAAAAGACAAAAAAAGTAAAATTTCATCAACTAAATATTTTCTGTTGAAGATGATCTTGGAATTTAGACCAGTCTATCTTTTTGTTGTCTTGTAATGGGTTAAACCCAATCCTACACGATCCCTCCTCTTTACACCCCCAAGAAAACAAAGCTTTGCAAAACATTTTGCAAAATGAAGAAATTGCTTGTATAAAGCAATGTCTTCATTATCCACAATGTTTTCTTGACCAAATGATAAACCTTTTTTAAAATCTTATCAACTAAGAGTTGTTGTTTGCAGTATCTTTGAATTTAGACCACTCTAAAATTTTGCTGTCTGGTAATAGGGTAAAATCGCAAATGTCAAGGTGAAGTCGTCAGCCCAATAAGCTCAGTTGGTAGAGCACTTGACTTCAAACCTCAAGATCACGGGTTTGAGCCCTGAGCTGACCATATTGACTAACAAACTAATTGTCTTTTGGATGAGACATTAAACCGAGGCCCCATGTGATGGTGCTACCCACTTAAAGAACCAGGCGGAACTCTCAGCAGTTTTGTCCTGTATCCTTGCACTATCCCCTGTAATAACTAAGTGTCTTCTGGGGGCGTCGGTCATATGGGCATGTGCTACAGTAGTGACGATAAATAAATGGAAATACACACACAAACATAGTCTAGTTGAGGTTCATGTGTATCTTGCAATTTAATGATCTACCATATTTATTTTAAAACATAAGATATTGATAAAAATTTCAAACAATAAAATGCTAACACAAAACTTCAAGGAAATCATTTAACTTATTACCACCAAATGAGGCTTTCTGACTCCCTAAAAAAACAATCAGGGAAAACTTTGTCGGAAAATGAAAGATTGCTTTTTAACAAGCAATTTCTCCTTTTCTCACAAGGTTTTCTATCTTATTTAGCACTAATTTACAAATTTTTAGGCAATTTGAAATAGAGTATGCAACTTCTTTTAATTTAGACCAGTCTAAAATCTTCTTATCTGGTAATGGGTTAAGAAGTAAAGAAGTTAAGAAATTTATTGCATGTAAAAGTAATTGTTGAAAAGTGGGTTTTGTAAGCAATCTCCAAAACAAACTTTCTGAGAAATTTCAAATTTCAACCTGTCTGAGACATCTAGGAACTTCTCCCATTAACCCAAATATTACAAAATAAAAATGTTGTTTTCTCGAGCAGAAGAAAAAAAAAGGTTTCAATTTATATGCTTGTTAACCCATTCCCAGACATCAAATTTTTAGACTGGTCCAAATTTCAAAGATATTGCAATAGACATATTTTAACAGCAACATTCTAGACTCATCCAAGTTGAAAGAAGTTGCAGACGAAAATTTTGATTAGATGAAAATTTGAATAAACTGTTTGGGTAAAAAAAAATCTGGACACCATCCCCAATTTTCCCCCAAACTTTTTTCTTATCCCTTGTCATGCTGAACACAGAATACTCCTGTTTTAGCAGGAGGTAACGACAAATATCAGAAATTTTAGTCTACACCTCCTGTCTATCCTTTTGAAACCAGAGTTGTCTATGAAACTAATTTTCCAAAGAAGTATTGACAACCGAACAACAAGTACTGCCAGTGCTTTCAGCCCTTTGACTTTTACATAATTCTGTTAAGGCCATTTTATTCAGCATTACAAGGGTTAAGGGGTGTCCAACTGAGCGTCAACATATGGGAATGGGTCATTGATAGAAGACAAGACCCTAGACAAAAGCGGGAACAAATAAATAGGGAAAATTGTGCAATTTCCAGTCTGCAAGCTTGCTCTAAATTACATTTCACACAATTCATTATCAAATTGTGAACACAGGATGTATTGACATGACATCTATATAAATCGTCATGACAACCATATTGAACTTGTCACATTCTAATCTCCATTAAATCTGATTAAATATATGTGAAAAAAAATCTACAGTTCATTGATTCTGAATCAACATTACTCTACTCCATCTGTAGTATCATTTACAAATTAACCCATTCCCACTCAGTGACACTTTTAGATGCTCTTTAGAAAAAAAGCTTTGGAAAACATTGTATAAATTGAAGAAATTGCTTGGTACTAGCAATTTCTTCATTTTCTACAATGTATTCTACCAAGAAAATTGAAAAAATACGAAATTTCATAGACTTTGAATTGTTTTCTGCAACTTCTTTCAATTTGTGCCAGTCTAAGATTTTGCCGTCTGGTAATGGTTAAAAATCTCTATAATACAAGACAAGTTCTTTAATCCATTACCACACAGTCTCTCCTTTAGATGCCCTATCAACTGCTCAATAAACTAAGTGCCTAATTTGTAATAGAGATGCTTAAGGGCCTGCATCGCTCTACAGGCCTAAATTTACTGATTTGGATAGTAGGATTTTAAAAATTTGCATCATATTCGGAAACAGCGCCTGTTTCACTCCACAGGCCTAAATTTACTGATTTGGATAGTAGGATTTTAAAAATTTGCATCATATTCGGAAACAGGGCCTAAATTTACTGAAAAGGATAGCAAGATTTTCAAAATTACTGGGGTCCCTTCAAATTTTCAGGGATCATCAGGATCCAGGGACACTGTTAGTGTCGACCCCTGGTTATTGCTGCAAAAATAAGTCACGCCCTTGCAATTCTGAACGTGTTATTTAGACATGTGACATCTGGATTTTTCTGTATACTTACATGCAGCTTCTTCAATAACACCGGGTCTGTATTTGTCGTAGAATTCTGTCTTGCTGCCTTCCAGAATTGTTTTTGAGCCGAATATCTGTTATTTGGACAGATCTTGAATAGACAGTCTGAAAAATAACAAAATTTATCCAAAATTAATCCATTACCAGACGAGAACAATTTAGACTGGTCCAAATTCAGGAGTTGCAGACAACAATCTTTAGTTGATAAATCATCTACATCATCTAAATTAAAATCAAAAGGCTGAAAGTACTAGAAGCATGAGCTATATAATTTAATAATAATTTTGAAAAATTATCTTTCAAACAACTTGGGCTTAAAAAGATATATGTGCAGGCTGAACTTTGTCTAAACCTCCTGCCAAAATAGCAATAATTTTTGGTTCAGCATGATAAGGATTTAAATCTTGTCTTTTTGGATAGAAAACATGGATAATTTCAACAATATTTTCCAAAGCTTTTTCTTTAGGGGTATTGTGTGGGAATGGGTTTATCCAAACTTTTTGACTTGACACAACAGGTCCTAAATATGAGTTTAAAATGAAACAAAATTATACTTTAGTGTAGAAAAGGATGCGGGAAAAGAAGAAATTGCTTGATGAAACAAATTTCTGTTTTTCTTACAATCCTTTCCTCAACATAATTGCCTTAACCCATTACCAGATGACAAAATTTTAGGCTGGTCCAAATTGAAAAGAGTTGCAGACAACAATATAAAGTATGTGAATTTTTTCGATTTTTTCAACTTACTGGGTAGAAAATATTACTGCAAATGAAGAAATCGCTTGTTACTATCATTTTAGCTATTGTGAAAGAGTACTATATAAGAAACATTTCTGCCAAAATTGGTTCAAATTGGTCCATCAGATTGGGAGATGCCCTTTAAAAATTGTTCTTCATTTCAATATAGGCCCCATCCCCCTGGGGCTCTGCCCCTGTGGACCTGAGGGTGATGATTTTAGTAATTTTGAAAAAGGTCAATATACTGATGTCTCATGCAAAATATCAAGGCTCTAGTATCACCTTCTGTGTCAGGAGGAGAAGATTTTTAAAGATTATTTTAAATTTCACTTTTGTTGCCAAGGCAACCAGAGATTTCAACAGATTCTTTTAGTTATTCTAATACAGGGCCACCTAAGGAACATTTCTGCCAAATTTGCCAAATGGTTTGAGAGGAGATGTCATTTAAAAATCGTTCTTTATTTCTATATAAACCCCACTCCCCTGAGGGCCCCATGTAACGATTTTAGCAATTTTGAAAGAGGTCAACATACTAATGTTCAAGCAAAAGATCAAGGCTCTACGCCTTCTGGGTCAGGAGATTAGTAGATTTTTAAAGATTATTTTAAAAGTTCACTTTTGTTGCCATGGCAACCAGAGCTTTCAACAGATTTTTTCCCCTATTTTCAAAGGGGATCACCAAAGGAATATTTCTGATAAATTTGGTTTGAATTAGCCCAGTAGTTTTGAAAGAAATGTTTTTTTTAAGAAATTGTTGAAAAATGTCGAATGCTGGACAAAAGGTGATCACAATAGCTCACTTGATCACTTTGTGCTCAGGCAAGCTAAAAAGAGTCATTGTGTGGGAATGAGATAATATTGTGCTTTCCCTTTTTGAAACTGATTTCTAAATTTAAGCCCATCTTAGAAAGCAAAAATGTTAAAAAAATTCCTTCAATTTTAAATTTTCTGGGTTCATCTATGATTTGAGTACACAACATCCAAGAAGCTATCTTCAACCCTTTAACAGATGGCAAAATTTTAGACTGGTCAAAATTTGAGGAAGTTGCAGACGACTATTTGAAGTTTATGAAATTTTGGATTTTTTTTCACATTTCTGGGTAGAAATGAAGCAATTTCTTCAGTTTACACATTGTTTTCCAATGGGGTTTTTTTTGGAGGGGGGGGGGGGGAGGACTTCTAAAAGGGTCACTTAGTGGAAATGCCATTTCCACACAACAAAATTTTAGACTGGTTCAAATTGAAAGGAGTTGCAGACGACAATTTAAAGTTTATCTTATTTTGGATTTTCTTTGGAAAACATTGAGGTAAATGAAGAAATTGCTTGTTACAAGCAATTTCTTCATTTAACACAATGTTTTCCAAAGCTTTTTCGGGGGAGGGGGGGTCTAAAAGGGTCACTGAGTGGAAATGGGTTAAGAGTGCGGTCATGATTATAGAACTGACAGTAGATCTCATTTCACATCCTGGTGTTATTTCTAAGGGAGACTGAAGGTGACGTACATGTACCTATGAAATGTCTCCGATTACAACTCTTGTGTTACAAAACTAATCTGTTGACAACCTAAACCTAAAATATTCCTGTTTTGGGAGGAGTTAGAGACAAGATAATTCTGCACTAATAGTTATGCAGGCTGATCTTCATCTACACCTCTTGTTTATCCATTTCAAGCCAGAGTTTCTTTATCACAGAATTAATTTTCATAAGAAGTAACCCACAGCAAGACAGTGTTTCTAGTTCATTTAGCCCTATGATTTAAATGAATTTCAGAAAAGGATTTTATTCAGCACGATAAGGATTAAACTCTTAGAAAGACATTGTGCAAATTGGAAGAGATCAAGACTAACAGTGTCCTGGAATCCAAAGGATCCTAGAAATCTAGAAGCGATCCAAGCAATTCCATCTAGGGATCCTTCAATATTTCTCCATTTCAATATATCCTAATCTATCCACTAATGCTCCTGTTTCGCCAAAGACGTTTCAGTAAATGTTTACCTATTCTTTCTTTGACATTTAACCAATTACTAGATGACAAAATTTCAGACTAGTTCATTTTAATTCAAAGAACAGTTGCAGAAAACCTCTTTGGGTTAATGGAATTAAAAAAATGCTTGTCATTTTTTGGTAAAAAACATTGTGTATAATGAAGAAATTGCTTGTAACAAGCATTTTCCACAATGTTTTCAAAGATTTGTTTTCTTGACAGGCTTAAATGGGCAGGAAGAGGGATCCCAGACTATCTGGAGGAAACCCTGATGTAATAAGTAGGGATTCCTGTTGGGTCCCATTTCAAGCAAAATTATTGTTGACCCCCGATTGGTTCTTTTTCACATGACTGTAGTTCTCAGCTCTATATAAGACTACATATCAATCAGATAAGAGAAGCCAGAATTTTGTCATTCCTTTTTACGGTAAATTAAAGATCTCAATTCTTGGGCACGGCTTCCCGAAAATTCTGTCAGAACTAATCAAAATGATCTATCTTAAAGACGGAGTCTCCCCACCATTTATTTCTTCTTTTCCATCATTCAGAATGCAATAAGAGAGACAAGAGGACCATGATGGTCCTAAATCAATCCCCCGAGTATGGTGGCTCCAGGGTTTATGATACCGGTATATAAAAATATAAAAGCCCTACACCTAATTATTTTGGAGAAGATTTTTTAAAGATTTTCTCCTTTAAACCTAAAGCTAAATTCCAGAGTATGGTATTTCTTTGAGGTATCTGGGTAGAGGGTCAATATTGATTTTCAAGATACTGTAATTCTTTGAAGCCTTTTGGTAGAGGGTCAATATGTGATGATTTATACCAAATATCAAAGCTCTGGGCTTAATGGTTTGGGCGAAGACGGTTTTGAAAGATTTCCTTCTTTATTTCTATGTAAAATCAGGGATCACACAGAAAAGGGCTGATTTTCAAGAAACGGCATTTCTTTGAATTATTTTGGTAGAGGGTCAATATGTGATGATTTATACCAAATATCAAGTTCTGGGCCTTATGGTTTGGGAGGAGGAGATTTTGAAAGTTTTTTCACTCAGTTGCCATTTCAACCAAAGTTCTTCATGGATTTTAATTCTTTGAAGCATTTTGAAAGAGTATGACCTAAGGATCATTTCTGTGAAGTTTGGTTGAAAATCCAATGTTAGTTTAGGAAGAGAAGATTTTTTTGTAATTGTGAGGAAAGACGGACGGACAGATGGATGGACAGACGATGGACAATGACCGATCACAATAGCTAAGACCCCTCGACTCTAAATATTGGACAAACTTATATTCAATCCTAAAAATGTGTCTCAGACATGGAAGAACCCCCCCCCAAACTTAAGTGTTTGTCACATGACCCTTAGCCGTGACCTTGAATGTTAAAGTATTTAACAGAACTTAAGTACTCATTAAGGCAAACAACTATGCAAAGTTATTTTGAATAATGGCGTTAAAGACACTTTTAACAGTATTTTAGTTATATCACGACAGCTGGAGCACCTACCAAAGGATTCCTGGTAATTCTCACACCAGTACTACCACTACATCCTTTCCTAGCCACCTACCATGGTGAGAGACAAATGTCGGAAAGGATATGTGCCGCCGCCAGGGATCAAAGTTATATTGAAATCCATCAATCAGTGTGGAAGATATTCTCCGGACAAGAAATTGATACCATCTTACCCATCCACCCTCCCACCCACAAACCAACATGAACACAGACAGAGGTTACTGTAAATGCCTGGCGCCATTACAAGGGGGGGGAGTAATGAGATCCGTCTTAACCCATTCCCACACAACAAAATTTTAGAGTGGTCCAAATTGAAAGATGCAGATGACAATACTAGGTTGATGAAATTCAAAAGTTCTTTGTCTTTTGGGGTAGAAAACATAGTGGACATTGAGGAAATTGCTTGAATCATGCAATTTCTTCTATGTTCACAATGTTTTCCGAAGCTTTTATCTTGAAGAGCGTGGTCCCGGGTTTGATCCCCGACGGCAGCACTCATCCTTTCCGACTATTTATCTCTCACCAATGGGTTGATAATCGTAGACCTATGTGGGATAGCTTTGTTTGTTTGATTGTTTGGGGCTTTATGCCGCTTTCAACAATCTTTCAGTTATATTGCGGCGGGTGGAGCACCTCACAATGGAATCCTGGTATTTCTCACACCAGTACTACCAGTACATCCTTTCCTAGCCTCCAGCTGCTATCCCACATAGGTCTACGATTAACGACCCATAGGTGACAGACAAATAGTGGGAAAGGATGAGTTCCGCCGTCTGGGATCGAACCCGGGACCTCTAGATTGACAGTCCGATGCGCTACTAACTGCGCTATGACGGCGGCTCATGTGGGATAGCAGCTGGAGGCTAGGAAGGGTTTTAATGGTAGTACTGGTATGAGAAATACCAGGATTCCATTGTTAGGTGCTCCAGCCAACGCGATATAACTGAAAGATTGCTGAAAGCAGCCTAAAACCCCATTTAAACAAATCTTGAAGGGCGTAAAAAGGAGGGGTTGTGTGGAAATGGGTTAAGGGACCAAAGTACTTATGAAAGGGCCATCTATGCCAAAGTAATTCAAATACACATCTATTAAATCTAATGTAAAAGACATGCCCCTGGAGATAAGATCAATCTATTGTGGCCTTGACCATAGGCATATAAAAACAAAATATTAGAATGCCACTAGTTCTCATTAAAGGGACAACAGGATATAGTAACAGGGGTCAACACTAACAGTGTCCCAGGAACCTGAAGATCCCTGAAAATTTGAAGGGACCCCAGCAGTATAAGGCTACGGATTCCGTCAGGATCCTTCAATATTTCTCCAGTACAATAGATCTTAATGTATAAACTGATGCTCCTGATTTTTTTGTTTGCTTGTTTTGGCAGAAAACATTGTGGATAATGCAGAAATTGCTTGTAACAAGCAATTTCTTCATTTTCCACAAAGTTTTCCAAAGCTTTTTTTTCAAGTTGGGCTAAGAAGGGCAGGATGGCGTGTGATTGAGTTAATTTATATCAAGGAGGGATCCCTGATTATCTGGAGGAAACCCTGAAGTAATAGCTAGGGATTCCTGTGGGATCCCACTGAAGCAAAGTTAGTGTCAACCCCTGATGGTAATAATATATGATTCATGAAGCAAATACGTTAATATCCTAGATTCTTCCAAGATGCCAAGATTGTATTCTTTATAATGTCACAACTTGGATTTACTGTTCATCAGAAGTGTCCCCTGGCAAATCTGAAGACGATTATCTCTTGTACTAAAGCTGTAATTTATCACACACAATTCCATATGGGAATTACCAAGTCAGAACAGTAAGAGTTCGAACTGTAGCCCGTTACCAACACATATCACAGAAACCCTTGTCATGCTGATTAAAATCCTGTTTAGAACTGCAAGGTATATGCTCACCCTATTCAAGACATGATAAATTCTAATGTACATCCTTGAGCTGTGACCTTGACCTAATGGAGCTATCTGAAACTTTGTTTCAAATGGCACATCTACTCAGGATAGAGAAATATTGTGCAAAGTTAAGTCGAAATCAATACATAATTTTGGGAGCTATGCTCAAGACATGCTTATTTCTATGTTTGACATTGAGCTTTGACCTTGACCTTAGAGCTATCTAATTTTTTTCAAATTGCACATCTACTCATGATTGAGAAATATTGTGCCAATTCAGTTATATTGAAATCCATCTATAATTGGAGGAGCCATGCTCTTGACATGCTTAAATTTAACATTCAACCTTGAGCTATGCTCTTGACCTTGGAAATATATGAATATCTGTTTTCAAATGGTACATCTACTCTTGATAGAGAACAATTGTGTAAAGATATTTTTAATTCATCCATAATTGAAGGATCTACGATCTTGGAATGGTAAATTTTCATGTTTGACCTTGGGCTTTGACCTTGACCATATTGAAAATTGAAAATCCTTAATTTCAGAAGCTGTGCTCCTTACATGCTTCATTTTTATGTTGAACTTGATCTTAGACCTTGACTATAGAGCTATCTGATTATTTTTTTTAATTTTATTTTAAAATTGCACAACTACTCATGACTGAAAACAATTGTGCCAAGTTATATTGAAATCCATCTATTATTGAAGGAGCTATGCTCTGGACTTGTTTAATTTAACCATTCCACCTTGACCTTGAAACTATGAGAATAAATCTTTCAAATGGCATATTTACTCATGATAGAAAATTATTGTGTAAAGCTATTTAGGATTCTATCCATATGCTCTGGACATGCTCATTTTCATGTTTGACCTTGAGCCGTGACCTTGGAGCTATACGAAGATTTATTTCAAAGTGAACATTTACACATGATAGAAGATTGTTGTGTAAAGTTACTTTGAATTCCATCCATAATTTTAGAAGCTATGCTCCAGACATGGTTCTTTTCAACATTCAACCTGAGCTGTAACCCTGACCTTGGAGTTTTCCAAATTTTTTTTTTCCAAATGGTACATCTTCTCATGACTGACAACAATTGTTCCAAGTTATAGTGAAATCCTTCTATACTTGAAGGGGCTATGCTTTGGACAAGCTTGATTTTAATATTTGACCTTGAACACTGACCATGACCTTGGAGCTATCCAAACCCGGAAAAAAATGCATTAGTGCAATATCATAAGGAATTTACAGGTGAAGTTTCATCCAATTTAGCCCAAGGGTTGTGGAGATATTGGGGTACAAGGATGAAAGGACGGAAAACGGATGGACAGACAGATGAAACGGCAGCTATATGCTCGCCCTTTGGGGAGCATTTGAAAGACCTTTGATATAACATTTATAGCCTTAGAATGCACAAAAGGTTTAACAAGGTTTGAAGTGGTGATCTAGTTTTTAGCCCCATGTGAACCAATATATTGATCTTAACTGAGATATCATGGGAAAAAAACATCATGACCAACTTTCAAAACATATGAAACAAAATCTAGCCTCTAGATTGCACCAAAGGTATTTCTCAGGTTTGACCTAGTGACCTAGTTTTTGACCCCCGTGTGACTTAATTTTGAACTTGTCCAAGAAATCATGCAGACAAACATTTTAACCAAATCTTGTAACTTCTGAGCTGAAAATAGGGCATCTACAGTGCACACAAGGTTTAAACAAGAGTTGACCAAATGACTTAGTTTTTGACACCATGTGACCAAATTTCAAAGTTATCTAAAATCTCATGCACATTTTGATAAAAAATTAAGACATTTGAGCCAGAAATGTGACCTCTATTGAGCTCACAAGGTTTTTCTAAGATTTAACCTGGTGACCTTGGTTTTGACACCACTTGACCCAATTTTATACTCTTCCAAGGTATCATGAAGAAAAACATTCTGACCAAATATATCAAGACATTAGAGCTAAAAATGGGACCTCTAGAGTGCACAAAAGGTATTTCTGGGACTTGACCTAGTTTTTAACCCCACATTACCCATTTTCCAATTAATCTGAGAGCTCGTGTTAACAAACATTTTCACAAAAATTCTTGGCATTTGAGCATAAAGTGTGACCTCTAGATGGCACACAAATCTCTTTAAGATTTGACAAACATTCTGTTAAATTTCAAGGTATTTTAGGTAAAAACGTGACCTCTAATATGACATCTAATGTGACTGCACATAGTGCTTATCTAAAATTTGACCTAATGACCTAGTTTTGTGTCCAAATGACTCATTTTCTTCGAGAGACATTCTGACCAAGTTTCAAGACATTTGAGAAAAAAAATGTGACCTCTACAGAGCAAACAAGGTTTTTCTCAGATTTTACCTAAGGTAACCTAGTTTTGATCCCTCATGACCATTTTTGTCCAAGATCTCTTTAGACAAACATTCTGACTAAGTTTCAAGGCACTTAAGCCAAAATGTAACCTCTAGAGTCCCTACAAGGTTTTTCTAAAATTTGAACTAGTGTCCTTGTTTTTGAACCCATGATGACCAATATTCGACTTTGTCTGAGATCTCATGTAGACAGATATTCTGACAAAATTTTATGGCATTTGAGGCAAAAATGTGAACTACCGGGTATACACTGCACATAAGGTTTTTCCAACATTTGACTATAAAGCAACCTAGTTTTTTTTACCTCATTTGACCCATTTTCGAACTCATTCTGACCAAGTTTCAAGACATTTGACCTAAAAATGTGACCTCTAGAGTGCACACAAGGTTTTTTTAAGATTTGACCCATTGACCTAGTTTTTTACCCAACATGTCCATTTTCAAACTCCTCTTAGATCTCATGTAGACAAACATTCTGAACAAGTTTTAATGCATTTGAGCCAAACATTTGACCTTTAGAATGCATACAAGCTAAAAGTTGACAACAGACGCAGGACACAGCCCAATCAAAATAGCTCACCATGACCACTATGTGGTCAGGCCAGCCAAAAATGGGTAGATGTTGTAGTAAACATTCTGATGAAAGAAAACATTTCTTTGATCTTGTAAATCAGTGTTTTCTCACAATGTTTTTCCATATGATTCTACATTTCTACAGTGGTCCAAAACATTGGGAATGGTTTGATCAGGTTCCATTTCAGGTGAGAGCACACTAATTCAAACAGGTGTTTTATTAATGTTAACAAGTCTTTTGTACCATGAATTGTTTATTTTATAGGTGCTGTCGAATATTTATACATCAATTTGCTAGTTCTTAATTAAGAACAAGAGCACCTGATCAGGGTCTGAAACACACTTTTGACCTTCAAGTTTCCAAAATACAAACATGAAAACCCAAGGCTTCCTGGTATATAAGAAGACATTTACCATTGAGTGAAATTTCCCCCTTTCAAGTTACCATTATAGCAACCATTTTTTTAAACAAAATAAAAATTCTTTAACAACTTTGAAAGACATTTACCCTGAAAGACCATGCCTCAAAGTTGTGAATATAAGACTAGAAGGCCAAAAATCTTTCTCAAAAATTTGGTGCAAGGTGCCTTTAATAAATATTATAAACCCTTGTCATGCTGAATAATATCCTTATTCAGAAATGCATGAAAATCAAAGGGCTGAAAGCGCTGTTGGTCTGGTTGTCAGGGTCAACATTTAGTTTGGAAATTGATCTTATGGACAGTTCTGGCTAAAAGAGAACAAACAGGTGGTGTAGACTAAGATAAGACTGTACATATTATGTGCAGGCTGATCTGAGTCTATGCCTCCAGGATCAGCAGGACTATTCCAAGATCAGCATGACAAGGTATTTATGATTCCAAATTGCGTTCATTGATAATCTAATGGTACAAAAATACAAACTTTATGTATTTGTACCACAAATAGTAACTAATGCAGTTTTGTAATAACAGTTCTTGTCATAAACTGTTATTACAAAACTGCATATATATTATTGGTGTAATGATTATTAATTCTGCCAAGATCATAATCGACTATTGTGATTTTAACCCTTGTCATGCTGTATAAATTACCCTTACTGACTTGCTGTCAAATCAAAGGGCTGAAAGCACTGATAGAACTTGTTGTTCAAAATTCAATACTTTCTTTAGAAATCAACATCATAAGCAACTCTGGCAGGAAAAGTACAAGCAGGAGGTATGAACTAAGATCAGCCTGCACATAAATGCAGTCTGATCTTAGTCTACACCTCATGCCAAAACCAGAATATTCCGGGTTCAGCATGCCAAGGGTTAAGATTCATACACTATTTAACCCATTCCCACACAATACCACCTATTGACGCCCCTCAAGAAAAAATGCTTTGGAAAATATTTTGGTAATTAGGGAAATTCCTTCTCACTGCTTTTCTATGCCCCTCAAAAAAATGGATTGGAAAACACCGTGGTGTAAGGAGAAATTGCTAGACACAAGCAATTTCTTCATTATCCACAATTTAAAAGTTTCATCAACTAAAAATTATCATCTGCAACTTCTTGCAAATTAGAACAGTGTAAACAAATGTCATCTGATGATGGGTTAGTTGATAATTTCCAATTATTTCATTATATCCTTTGCTTTCATGTAATCAAATGATTCTCTTTCAATTTCCATGACAGCCAAAGAATAATTCTGGATTTTATCACATAAACAAGAAATAGTTAACACATGACCACGAAATCCCACTCTTAATGTCTCTGATAAAAAGGGCTTTGAAAAACATTGTGGTTAATGAAGAAATTGCTTGATACAGGAACAGGAAAGAGTTAAGACATTCAGGATCATCACAGTTGCAAATATGAAACTGCTCAATCTGTTGGCAAACCTTAAACGGGTATACTGTTTTGGTACAGGTCTACAAGTTTAATCATTTTAGACTAATGAAAGCAATTCAAATAGATTAACACATTCCAACAAAGTGCTGATTTTTAACAACTCTTAAATATCAAATTCAGGAAAACATTGTTACAAGGAATTTTTCTTTCTGTTACATTATTTGCACCCAAAGTAAGTTTAAATATAACTAATAAAATTGTCAAATTGGTTCGATCAGTCTAATTTTTTTATTTTTGGGTAATGGGTTAACCAGCATTTTCTTTTGTTACCTGTGTTTTCTACTCCGTCTGACAGAACCCATTCCCGCAAACCGCCACTTTGAACATCCAAAAGAGAAAAGGTTTTGGAAAAATTGTGGAAAAAAATTGTGGAAAGTGGAGACGTTGCTTGTTCAAAGCAATTTCTTCATTATCCTCAATGTTTTTTTACCAAAAAAGTAGGAAAAATCCAAATTTCCATCAACTAGAATTTTTCGTCTGCTTTATCTTTCAATTTAGACCAGTCTAAAATTTTGTTGTGTTGCAATTGGTTTGACCATTCTCACACCTTAATGCTTTTAATTTGTCGCCACAAAGGAAATTTAGGGATCTGAAAAACAGTATGGAAAATGAAGCAATTACTTGTGCCACATTATTTGCAATGTTTTCTACCACAAAAAAGAAAAAATAATCTGAGTTTTCAGCTCAAATTTGTCGTCTACAATATCTTTCAATTTGGACCAGTCTAAAAAAAATTGTTAGGCCGTAATGGGTTAAGATGCACTCTAGAGACTTTTCTAGGATATTTATTATCATCAACTCTGATACCTGATTATCTGTCACTGTCAACAAGTGTTTATCTTGTTGTAATTGTCAGGTATAATTGGTATGCACTTTAGATGTACCTGCTTTAACCTATTACCAGACAGCAAACTTTTAGACTTGTCCAAATTGAAAGGAGTTGCAGACAACAATTTAAAGTTGATGAGGTTTATATTTTTTTCAACTTTCTTGATAGAAAACATTGGGTAAAACAAAGAAATTGCTTGTTACAAGCAATTTCTTCATTTTACACAATGTTTTCCCAATTTTTTTTGCCAAAAAGCTTCATTGTGTGGGAATGGGATAGTGAATGAACAAAGGTCAAGTTTTGTCCATCTTGTTGTCTTCTGTATAATCATACAAATACCATCATAGATAAGTTTTGCTAATTAATCTCAATTTCATAAATTTGAGGTATAATACATTATGATTTCTTTACATCGTTTAATTTTCACTAATTTTCAACTTTCTTGATAGAAAGCATATTATTGTGGAAATTAAAAAAGAGAGCTTGTTACAAGCTATTTCCTCATTTTACACAATGTGTTCCCAATTGTTATTTCTTGAAGGGCGTGAAAAAGCGTCGTTGAGAGGAAATGGGTTAAATTGTTTAACCCTTGTCATGCTGATCCCGGAATATTCCTGCTTTGACAATACACAGACGTGCAGTCTGATCTCAGTCTAAACTACCTGCTTATTGTTGTCATTTTGAAAGAAATCTTTGAACACAAGATTGATCTGATCTTGTCAAAAAATTTCAAATGTAATAAAAAGAGGAGAAATGTTCAGCAGGACAAGGGTTAAATCAGGGAATTCTATTAACAGTATTGTACCTACTGAATTATTTAAACGGAAACAACGGTTGTAATGACTTATCACAGGAACGTTTGCAAGCCAGAGAACAACCCATTTAACCCTTGTCATGCTGAATAAAATCTTCTACAAAATCATGTTAAAATCAAAGGACTGAGAGCACAGAAGACTCTCATTTTGGTTTGGTAATTATTCAGAAAATTAATGGTATAAACGATTCTGGGTTAAAAGGGATTATAAGCAGGAAGTCAAAAACATATGTGCAGCCTGATCTTTGTCTAGACCATCTGTCAAAACCCGAATATTCCAGATTCAGCATGACAACAGTCAAGATCCGCATGATTGACAAAACTAGGTTTGTTAAATGGCTTGGAAACACTGACTGTTTTTCTTACAGTACAACTAGGGTTACTTGTACTGGTGAGACGTTCCTACAATATTTATGATTATCTCTTGTCATCTTTCATTATCTGCTACAACAAATCAACAATTGGCCAGTTATTATACTGCAGAGAACAAGGTTTATGAGTAAGACCTTACTCATTTATCAGGCAATCTGGAATACATGTACTTATATCTTTCCGCACAAAGTCATAGTCCCATTGATGCTAAAAGCTATTGTTAACCCATTCCCACACAATGGCGCTTTAAACGCCTCTTAATATTCAAGCTTTGGAAAACATTGTGGAGCATGAAGAAATTACTTGTTACAAGCAATCTCTGCATTATCCACAATGTTTTCTATCCAAAAAGACAAAGATTTTTAATATTTCATTGACTTAAAATTATCGTCTGCAACTTCTTTGGACTTGTCTAAAATTTTATCGTGTGGGAATGGGTTAAACTTCATTTTAAAGATTAATCCCCTAATAGAGCTTGCTGTGCTTTCCTCCCTTTTACTTAACCCATTCCAACACAATGATGCTTTTAAACACCCCTCAATATGAAAGTTTTGGAAAACATTGTTGATTATGAAGAAATTGCTTGTAACAAGCAATTTCTTCATAATCCATAATGATTTTTACCCAAAAAGACAAAGACTTTGAAGATTTCATTGACTTGAAATTGTTGTCTGCAACTTCTTTGAAATTGGACTGGTCTAAATTTGTGGGATTGGGTTAACCCATTCCCACACAGGGACGCCTTCAGACGCCCCTCTAGAAAAAAGCTATGGAAAACATTGTGTGTAATGAAGAAATTGCTTGTTACAAGCAATTTCTTCATTATCCACAATGTTTTCTACCCCAAGAGGTAATTTCTTTTAAAATTTTATAAACTTTAAATTGTTGTCTGCAACTCCTCTACATTTGGACCAGTCTAAAATTTTGTTGTGTTGGATTGGGTTAAATAATACAATTTTGAACTGAAAGGATTCTATTCCTCATCACAAAAGGTAACCCAAAATATTGAATCTGAATCAAAAATTATAGAACGGAGGAGGGGAAGGGAGTTAATTTAGTGAAAACGTTAGTAAGTGCCTATCTTACAAAAGCTTTGCCTTGACCCTAAAATTACTGTATTTAAAAATTTAAGACTTGTCCAGATTCAATAGGCTAGCAGACAATTCAAATTGTAATCTGTTAATGAGCTAACCAAATATGGTATGACAAAATGGCCACCCTATGGATACTATGAACAGCAACCAATCTGTGTACAGCAGCCAATTTGGCCCTCTCCCTTGACTGGCTGCTGTACACAGATTCAACTGTAGTAACCATCCTACATGTTAGAAGATATTGTGGGAAAAGAAGGAATTGCTGGTTACAAGCTATTCCGTTTTTTCCCCACAATGTTTTCTAAATTATAATATCCCAGGGACATAAAATTTGGGGATTGTACGGGAAAGGGTCAAACTTTTAATATCCGAAAACAACTATTTTCCTTTGTTGTATTAGTTTCTACTGCTTCTATACCAAACTTCACTCCTTTTACCCATTCCCACACAGTGACATTTTAGACGCCCCTAGAGAAAAACATAACATTGTGTAAAATGAAGAAATGGCTTGTAACAAGGGATTTCTTCATTTTACACAATTTTTTTTACCCAAAAAGTTGAATAAATCTAAAATTTCATAAACTTTATATTGCCTTCTGCAATACCTTTCAATTTGGACCAGTCCAAAATTTTGCCGTCTGGTAATAGGTTAACCCTTTCCTACACAATCCCTTGTTTTAACCCTTATCATGCTGTATAAATTACTTTACTGAATTGTTGTAAAATCAATGGGCTGAAAGCACTGAAAGAACTTGTTATTCAAAAATCAATATTTCTTTTAGAAATCAATTTCATTAAAAGCTCTTGCAAGAAAACTACAAGCATGAGGTATAGATAAAGATCAGACTGCACTTATGTGCAGGCTGATCTAAGTCTACACCTCATGCCAAAACCGGAATATTCCAGGTTCAGCATGACAAGGGTTAACATCCCTGTGATTTTATACCTTGAGAAAACATAATGGGAAAAGAAGAAATTGCTTGTAACAAGCAAATTCTTCTTTTCCTACAATGCTTTATAAAATTTCTACCCTCTGGGTCAGTTGCTTTTTAAATTGCATTAGTTAATTTTTACTTATTGTCTGCAACTTCTCTCAAATTGGACCAGTCTAACACTTTGAAAAACAAGAAAGGGGTTAGATAGTATTTTCATTAAAAGTGTTCAATCTAGAGGTCCCGGATTCGATCCCTGACGGCGGCACTCATCCTTTCCGACTTTTTGTCTCCCACCAATGGGTCGATAATTGTAGACCTATGTGGGATAGCAGCTGGAGGCTAGGAAAGGATGTGATGGCGGTACTGGTGTGAGAAATACCAGGAATCCATTGTTAGGTGCTCCAGTCGCCGCAATATAACTGAAAGGTTAAGGAAAACGGTTTAAACCCCATTCAAACAAACAAACAAACAAACAAACAAAAAATCATTAAAAGTGTTTAACCAATATGTCATGTATTTTAGTTGAAGACAACATTCAAGACAAACGACCTCAAGGTCAAGTACACTATCATTAATTTACTGCAACCATAACTGACACCTTTGTAGGTCTGTTGACTTTGAAGGTATGACAATATGAATTATGATCATCTACAGATTATTAAACCCACATAGAGCAAACTTGACCTAGTTTCTGAGAGCCCTAATATATTGGTTGTTAGAAATAAAATCTAGGGTTTCTTAACCCATTCCCATACGACAAAATTTTGGACTGGTCCAAATTGAAAGGAGTTGCAGACGACAAATTTAAAGGCTATGAAATAATGGATTTTTTCAACTTTCTGGATGGAAAACATTGTGTAAAATGAAGAAATTGCTTGTTACAAGCAATTTCTTCATTTTACACAATGTTTTCCCAATTGTTTTTTCTTTAAGGGCGTCAAAAAGCGTCATTGTGTTGGTAAGGCTTAAACCTTATAGTGATGCTTGTGGATGCCCCTCAAGAAACATGTTTTTCCATCTAGAAAGTTGAATAAAACAACAATCTCATAAACTTTAGAACTCCATCTGCAACTCGTAACTTTCAAATTGGTAGTCTAAAATTTTGCAATCTGGTAACTGGTAAATTCAACATATATTACATTGTAGGACATTTGAAGAAATTGCTGAATGCATCACAACATCAACAGTGTTGTTGTTGTTGTTGTCATTGATGTTGTTGCTGCTGCTGCTGTTTTTATTGCTGTTAAAGCTGTTTTTGTTAATATTCCTAATTATTTGTAAAAAATTTGGCACCTCCTACATTAACCATTCTCATATTGAATAAAATCTCTCTTTATTCTTGCATGAAATCAAAGAGCTGAAAGCACTGTGAGGCCACATTTATACGCCAGTTTTTCTATTGTTAATCCATTTCATAAACAACACTGGCTTAAAATATCCAACAGCTGGTACAGACGAATATCCCCCTTCACATCCTTGCATACATTGATTGATTAAATGGGGTTTAAAGCCACTTTAAAAGTGTTTCAGTCATTTCACGGGGGCTGGAGCACCTTACAATGGATTCCTGGTATTTCTCACACCAGTGTTAACATTACATCCTTTCCTAGCCTCCAGCTGCTATTCAACTTATGTTTACGATTATCTACCCATTGGTGAGACACAAAATTAATGTCAGAAAGGATTATATGACGCCACCGGGGATCGAACCCATGACATCCACTGATTACAGATTAGGAGTCTGACGTGCTACCGACTGCTCTTTGACGGCGGCATCTTTGTATACACTTTAGCCTAAAATATGAAAATTCTGACTTTATTACGGGAATGGTTTAGATCAAAATTTTAGCCCTTGTCACGATGAACCTGGAATATTCCTGCTTTGGCAGGAGGCATAGAAAAAGATTAGCCTGCACATAAGTGCAGTTTGATCTTAGTCCACACCACCTGTTTGTCCTCTTTAAGCCATTACTGTCCATAAGAACGTTTTCAAAACTTCATATTGACCGTGCCAATATGTGCAGTGCAGTCTGCTTTCAGTCTAGACCATCTGTTTGTCCTTTTTAAGCCAGAATTGTCCATAAGATTGTTTTCCAAGCTATATTGAATTCAATGGTTTTACAGATATCAATTTGATAAAGTATTCATTAGTGTAGAAAAATACATTGTATTGTGGAAAAAGAAGAACCTAATTGTCACAAGCAGTTTCTTTGCTTTTCCACAATGTTTTTTCAAGTATAAAATCACAGGGAAAAACTGCATTTCAACTTGTCTCCTAGTCAATCCACAAATAGAAAAGCCCATGTTGGAAAAAAGTTGGGCATTGGAATTCCTAGCTGCGATATCGTAGCCCTCTTTCTGATAATCTGCTGGCGAGCCTTGCCAGCTCGCCAGCAGATTATCAGAAAGAGGGATACAATATCGCAGCTAGGGAATTCCCCACCCCTGAGAACAAACAGACACACATAGAGACAGAACAGATTGATCCCTGTCATCATCAGTTTATAATATTGTGTAGGGTGTTACCTCATTAGACTCCATGTTATTCTCTGTCTGACAGAGTTCTACAGCCTGTATGATTATTATTTAGGACAGATGTTAAACAGATTCAGGTGATCAATCAATCAACAGGTCAGTCCTACAGAAGTAGAGTGTCAGCTTCCCAATCAAGAGGTCCGAGTTTGATTCACAGGAGTGGTTATCCATCTTGGCTTTGTTGATGACACACACACTGGGTGCGAGTGAACTGGTGTTATCTCCAGGAAGCAGAATCAAGAGTGATTAATAAAAGTTGAAAGAGCTTGTTTCTCAATCAATGTAATATACCAAACAGGTAAATACCACTATTTCCCTTCCATAACAAGTAATTTCTTCCTTTCCCACAATGTTTTCTACCTTATTTGGCACTTGCATTTAAATTTTAGTCAATATTAGTCAATTTGAAATGATGTCACAGTGACGTAAAATCCTGGGTTTGTCCAATTTTCACACAAAAAACATTTAGACTGTCCCAAGCAAATACATGTATCGTCATTTTTCACAATGTTTTCCTGAACTCATTTCTTGAGGTCCATAAAAAGGAGTGATTGTGTGGAAATGGATTAAATACAAATAAGATTGAATTCAGGACAGCTTGATCAGGCCTTCAAACAAACAAAATTTTTCCAGGATCCAGTAGAAAAAAATAAAATTTCCACACAATTAGGCCTCTCAATTCTAATTAGTCTGATTTCAGTCCATACTTTTTACCCTTCAAAGCTGACCTCCATTTATTTCAATCAAATTCGATCTTGTTATCAAGATCCCTTACCAGAGGTCATCACCTATCCAACCAGTAAATGTTTACAATCATGATTACCCCATGTACAAAAGAAAGCAAGTGAGTAATAAATAAACTTGTCTAACATGAAAGCTACTAACAGATACCTTGGTAAACACTAGGTCAATAAATATCAATAGAGTAAATATATACAATGTATACAATGTAGTTGGGGGGGGGGGACTTATATTTGCTGATATCATGAATTTGTTCTTCTATGGTCTAGGGCAGTTGCAAAGGCGTCAGACTCCTTATCATGGGGTCCCGAGTTCAATCCCTGGTCCCAGCGAATATTGCTTCCAACATTTTTCTCCCACCATCAAACCTTAATTTGGATGAGCAGCTGGAGGCTCTGAAAGGATGTACTGGTAGTACTGGTGTGAGAAATACAAGGAATCTATGGTTAGGTGCATCAATCACCATGATATGACTGGAAGACTGTTAAAAGCCGGATTTAATCCTGTTTTATTCATTATAATCTTCTATGGTCATGAGCATTCCGTACCTCTTCAACCCATGACCAGATTGCTAAATTTTAGAATGGTCTAAATTCAAAGGAGTCATATTTAAATTTTCTGGGTAGAAAACATTGTGAAAAATGAAGAAATTGTTTCTTCCAAGTAATTTCTTCAGTTAAAATAATGGTTTCTTAATTGTTTTTCCTTGATGGGCATCAACATGCATAATTGTGTGGGAATGAGTAACAAACAAATGATAGACAGGTCTTTGATTTCAAACAAATTGCAGGTAACAATTTTTAGTTAATTCAATTTCTAATATCTTTGTCTTTTTTGAGTAAAAAAAAGTGATGATAACGAAAGAATTGCTTTTAACAAACAAATTTCTTAATTTCCATAATATTTTCTATGGTCTACCAAATAGAATGATTTCATTTCAAATTGAATCCAATGTACACTGTCACAGGGCTCTCACTAGGCTTTTGAAAGTAGGATTCCAGGAATCCAATTTAGGAAAAAGTTGGATTCCAAGCAGAAAAATAAGATTCCAGCCTGATAGCTCAGAATTTTCATACTAAATGCGATTTCCACAAAATCCCTTTTTTTTACAGCACTTTCTTTGTTGAAAATAGTGTGGAAAAGGAAGATACATTTGGGTTTTCAGAATTATTATATTTTCTAGCCCATGTATGTTGTTTACATGTCTGATCATGTTAATCTGATCTTCAGCAAATTCTCTGAACTAGGATTATTTGTAAATCTAATCAAGAAGTAAAGAATTAATGTCAAAAAAGTGCAAATGATAGAATTACCCAACATATTTAATTTTTCTTTTATTTTATTATTTTTTTAAGCACACAAGGTAATTAAGTTTACCCTTTTCACACTTAAATAGGAATACTCCTCCTTTAGCAAGAAGTAAAGACAAAGATGTGCAGTCTCATCTTAGTCTATACCACCTAATTTTCCTTCTTAACTTGAACCATTTTAAAAATTGTATTTTCTAAATAAATAAATAAATACTGACTCACAATCAGTCAATTCCTTCTTTTACCACTTTGATTTTGATGAAATTTTGCAAAAATCTCTATTCTTTTTCATAAGAGCAAACTTTTTTGTTGAAATTTAAACAAAATAATGGCAAAATTGGCAGTCAAATTTAGAGTTTTTAAACTAAAAAATGACAGTAAATTTCTGATTCATGTGCAGCTTTAGAACTCTAAGAGCCTAAAAAGTTTATCTATTATTTTCATTTTCAATTGAATTACCTTTTGTACCCACGAAAACCCATGACAATTCAATTTTGAAATATAAGTTGACTTCTTTATTATGTTTTTGTTACTTTTTCACTAAACTGTTCAATAATAATTTGATATCAGTGAGATAAGAGTATTTGTAAAATAATTTTACCCAAGTTACACAGGTTTCTAACACCCGTCACTTCCGATCGTCGATGCATGATCGATCACCGCGGAGTGGTAATTGTCAATCAAGCTGGGTGTTATCAATGATTGTGGTGTATGTTAGGATAATCAATTAACTTTTCCCAATAAAATGCTTACTATTTTAATGACCCTTGAACCATGACAGATGATTTTACAGAGTCACTTTGACATAAAGACTGCCACCGTCGGACGCATGTTTTTGAAAAAATTGTCGTCCGTCGGAATCCTTTGATAGGATTTTTTGTCGTCCCTTGGGGAAAGTTGTCGTCTCAGACGACAGTACTGTCGTTTCCGAGAGCCCTGCTGTCATCTACAAACTCTTTCAATTTGG
Source organism: Fragum fragum (assembly GCA_946902895.1). Lineage (NCBI taxonomy): Eukaryota > Metazoa > Mollusca > Bivalvia > Cardiida > Cardiidae > Fragum > Fragum fragum. Next base: position 1,268,763 of record OX336371.1, on the reverse strand, counting down.
ACCAGTCTAAAATTTCAATAACAGGAAAGGGTTCAGGTTCAAGCAAGTTATGCAGAAGTGAATAAAGTGAGCAAACCAATTTACATCTCAGAGAGATGGGTTTTGAACTGTAGTTAGCATGGTATGAGACTAAACTTGAAAAGGAAAAGGAAATACCTTGCCTCAAAAACAATCTTTGAAGACTAACTGATGGAATCCAATAACAACAATCCACAATCGACGCTGAACTTTGTGACCACAATTAATGAAATGAACAACCTTTGAGTTTCAAAAGAAATGGTGATGTTATACCTGAGAATATAAGGTACTGTCAGTACCTTCTCAGAGTCGATTGAAATAGAAATACATGTATAATATACCTTAAAAAGACATGGATTAAAATCGTATAGCTATGTAATATAACTCCACAGAAAAAATCCGTATTCGGCGTGTACTTGAAAAACGTATTCGTTGAGTACCGTTAAACACGAACTACTTTTTTGTGTATTGACATTCGGGTTTTTTCGGAAATTTGGTTATTTCTTAATCATTTAAGAGAATTTTCTTAATGTCATGTCCTAAAAGGTATATAATAAAAGGAATATTACAACAGTGTCTTTCGGTCTCATCCAATTAAAAATACTTATACACGATTCTCGTACACGATATCAACAAATAGAAAAAGACACTGTTTTAATATTCCCTAGCAGCATGCCCACTGGGTTTTCATTTTGGGGGTACATGTACCCCTTAGGTTTTGAAATTGGGGTACAAAGAAAAATCTGAGGGTACATTGTACCCTTTACTTTCAGAGTTAAGGGTACACCATACGGCATACGAATCTGAACCCTTTACCAAATGACAATGTTATAGTTATATCTACTTTTTAATAATCAGTAAATTAGTGCCACACGTCATCTGCCAGTTTCAGATAAATTTAGAGCGAAGGATAGCAAAACCGAATTTTGACAACTTACTTTTCTTAGTTATTGGATTTGGGAAGGGCTGAATGGGATATGAGAGTGATGGCTAAACAACTCTAACAGGTGAGTTACGAGGGCGGGGAAGGAATTTTGGAGTGGACCATACCAGGCATGTCAGCTCATTGTTCGCTCAAACTCTGGTATTGAAACAATTGATTGATTGATTGATTGAATGGAGTTTAACGCCGCTTTTAACAGTATTTCAGTCATTTCGCGGCGGCTGGAGCACCTAACAATGGATTCCTGGTATTTCTCACACCAGTACTACCACTACATCCTTTCCTAGCCTCCAGCTGCTATCCCACTTAGGTTTACGATTATCCACCCATTGGTGAGAGACAATTGTCGGAAAGAATATTTGCCGCCGCCGGGGATCGAACCCATGACACCCATGATTGAAGATAAGGAGTCTGGCGCGCTACCGACTGCGCTATGGCGGCGGCCTTGAAACAATTCTGGTACAAAAAAAAAAAAAAATCAACTGGCCTTATCACTGTCCAAAAGTCACCATTTGTGGAGAAATAGAGTAGGTTTTGTTGTGACGTTTTGCAGACAGCATATTACGTAGCTTAAACAAAACTACAATGTTAAATAAAAGGCTGCATTTTGTCACACCTGACTTATGTATACAATGGAACTCATTTCAAAATCAAATCCTATAGTGCGAATTATTGTCAGTTTCTCGCCCAAAACCCGTAAATATCTTGCGTTTTGATTGCAAAATAGCGCAACTTTGGACTTATTCCAAAACAAACTGGTCAGGCCATCAAGATCCGCATTATACGAACTTTTCAAACTGCTGGTTCCCCTAATCTCTATTTAGAAAACATGCCAGAAAGAAGCCATGGTTTCCGTCGAATGAAAGGGAAATCAGTTGCTCCTGATGCGATTTTGTCTTCTTTGCTTGCAATCTTTTGGTTTTTTCGGGAAAAATACGCACATAGAGTTTCTCGTTTTGTACGCTAATAATTTTAAATTCACACACACGTAATGGCATTTTTGTTTCTACGTTCATTTATTTTTCTGTACGTTCATGCACATCTTGGTGAAAGATTTGTGCGTGAACCAACGTAATTGTATGTGAATTACGTACTGCAATACGTAAATGGGCACCCTGCCTAGGTATTGATGTTTATCAAATACTGTATCTCAACTTAATATGTTCTTTTATTTTTTAGTTTCAGTTTGATTGCCTTACATGTAGACATTACTTTGGGATATCCCTGATTAGGGCAGTCTACTTAGGTCATTTAAATTCCCCATTCAATCAGGAGTTGAGAGCATAATATATAACTGTAAAATCAACTTGACAAATGTTTCTTTTTTTCGTAATCCAAAGATCTGGTTAATTTGTCTTGATTTAACCGAAGTGTCTTATTCTAGGCAGGGGGATTTGGGATTCGCCCACTTTTTTTTTCAAAGATACCCTATAGTTTTAACCTTGGTGGGCTTGATTGATTGAATGGGGTTTAACACAGCTTTTAACAGTATTTTAGTCTTATCGCTGTGGCTGGAGCACCTAACAATGGATTCCTGGTATTTCTCACACCAGTACTACCACTACATCCTTTCCCAGCCTCCAGCTGCTATCCCACTTAGGTTTACGATTATCTACCTATTGGTGAGAGACAAAGGAAAGGATTTGTGCCGCCGCCAGGGATTGAACCCATGACATCCCATGATTGAAGATTAGGAGTCCCACATGCTACCGACTGCGCTATGACAGCGGCTTTAACCTTGGTGGGGGATATTTTGCTAAAAACAAAAGCATGAAATACCATAAATTTCTAAATTGTGTAGATTTTGGGTGAAATAACCCACATTTTTGAAATCCTAGAATTAACACTGTAACCCCAGTGTCTATTCTAGGAGTAGAAAATGTGCTTTTTTAGCACATTGCCTTATAACATTCCACCTTTGTCATGCTGCATTAAGTTTTTTTCAGAATTGCACTGAAATCAAAGATCTGAAAGCACTACTTCTGTGTCATCATTTCCTTTAACAGAATACCAACTTGAGGAGAACAAGGAAGTGGTGTAGATTAAGATCTTTGCCTTTACAAAAACAGGAATATTCTGAATTAACCACAACCCTGCTTTTTGATGCCTCTCAAGTAAAAGGCTTAAGAAAACAATGTGGAAACTGAAGAAATTGCTTGTTACAAGCAATTTCTTCATTACCCACAATTGTTTCTACTCCAAAAGACAATGATTTTTTTACATCAATTTACTAAATGCCTTGTCTAAAACTTTTTTAAATTTGGAGAAGTCAATAATTTTGTCATCTGGTAATTACGTAATCCATTCCCACTCAGTGACGCTTCTAGACGCCCCAAAGAAAGAAAGCTCTTGAAAAGATTGTTGAAACCGAAGAAATTGCTTGTTCTGAGCAGTTTCTTAAATATACACAATGTTTTCTACCCTAAAAAGAAAAACAATCCAAAATTCATTTGATTTAAATTATTGTCTGCAACTCCTATCTGAATTTGGACCAGTCTAACATTTTGTCATCAAATAATGGGTTAAGCAGGAACAGGTCGCAGATGTGAGGTAGGACCTTTCAGTGACAACTTTAAAAAAAAATGGTGATTCGTTTTTATGACATTCAAAGTAGCAAGGGTTTGATCTCTTGATATGATTTAACCATTTATCTATCATTATTTTCCTTTAAATCTTATTCCTCAAGATTGAAATTGAAATAACTTGAAGTAACTTAAATTTACAAATGAGTACTATTTCGTAATTTTCAGAAAAACTGTTCCATTCAATTTTTGTATTTTTTCATATTAGTTAGTTCACTATTATGTTTATTAGAAATAGACAGAAAAATAAGGTGCTACCATCATACCATCTTAGTTTTTTAAGAAGATTGCAGGCAAGTTCTTCATTTTCAAACACGTTTTTACTCAAAAAGACAAGACACACATAATTCTCTCTACTTGAAATTTTCGTCTGTAACTTCTTTCAATTTGGACAAGTCTAAATTCTGTTATTTGGGAATGTGTTAATGACTTACCCCGAAACTTTTTTGGTGGATTAGCCAGATCCCCGGCTTCTGGATTTATGACACATCTGTCATCCACCAATCTGTGAAAAAAGACAAAATAAAAATGTAATCTGAATTGATTTGAAAACACTCATCTTTTTCTGCAGGTGCTCGGGATAGGGAAAACAACTACATTGAAAATTGGCGGTATTTCCTACAAAAATGCATTTAGAATTATCTCCCCCAAAGGTTTTTTCTAGACAGGGGGATTAGGGGATTCCCCTACTTTTTTAAAGATCCCCCATATTTTCAATATTGATGGTGAATTGTTTTTTTGTAAACAGTAAAGACTTTTAAGTTTTCTTTCAATAGTGCCAAGTTTCAGGTAAAACCAGAGATATCACAATTATTCACAAAATGTCAAAGTTTTCGCATGACGTACTCGACAACAACATTGACAGGGAGGCTATCGCAATACATGGGGTTTTCTCAGAAAACTGCTGAGCTAATAAAATGTGTTTATCTTGTATCGAACACATTTCCTTTACTGTATTAGATGAAACTAATTAACTAGTCAATGGTATTTGTTATTTAACCTATTACCCAGACAGCAAATTTCTAGACTGGTCCAAATTGAAAGGAGTTGCAGATGTTACTTTTAGGTTTAAGAGATTTCAGATTTTTTTTCAACTTTCTGGGAAGAAAACAGTGTAAGATGCACAATGCTTTTCCAAAATAAATTTTTCTTAAGGGAGTGTCAAAAAGCGTCACTGTTTTGGATTTGATTAAGGCAAGTGCTGATCAAGCCTTTTTAAATGGAGTTAAATTGATAATTGTGAAAACTTCATAAAAACAAGATGTGTTTGTGAAACACCATGCCCCCGAAACAGGAATTCTTAAGAAACGGGTAAAGGGTTAAAATTTTGACCTCGACCTTGATGAAATGACCTTCCCCAGTTGCGCCTTGTTGAGACCTATCTACATACCAAATATCAGCATTGTAACTTAATCAGGGTTGAAGTTATAGGAAAATGTTTAGTTGGCAGGTTAAGTTTTGCAGACAGACGGACAGACAGACAGACAGACAGACGGACGCCAGTAAAACAATATGCCCCTGATCTTATTGATGCGGGGGCATAAAAATTGGCCAATTTCCTAAAATCCTCAAATGGACGCTTATTTTCAGGGTAACCGGACAATAGCCCCTCCGGACAATATCCCCTTCTATGTTTTTTGACATGGCAGACATTATCACCTTCCTAAATTTAGCAGGGTGGACATTAGCCCCTTTGCCATTCTGACATGACGGACATTATCCCCTTCCTAAATTTAACAGGGCGAGAAATGGATATTGTCCATGAATTAAAGTAATGATAGTACTGAAAATAAAGAAAATTATAGCAGAGTTGTATCTTGTAAGAAACTCCTTATTTCAATTTTACTAGTTGGTGTTTACAGACAACACACATGACATCATTGAAAAGGGAAAGAACTCTCAGGAACTAGCGAAGAATGATCTAGTAACTTCGATGTTTCTACGATGTACGTTTGGTCAAGTTACAAATGTGTGAAAGATGTATTTAAAACCCAAAACAGGTTTGCATATTTGACGCTCTGTTCTACACCCTTTACTTCACTTTTTGGCTGAATGAAAACCGTCCCGAACATAGTCTTCATAAATTCCATGTGGTGGCGGCATTTGATGAAGTCTAGTCTCATGTCCTAAGGCCTACTTGATATATGCCGAGAACACTATCAATCAAGTGACATCCAAAGAAATCAGTAAAGATCCAGCAATCGCTTGGTTAGCAAACCGACTTTAATTGAGTGCGCCCTCATCCTCATTAGTTGACATGGCAATATTACGATTAACTCTTCATGGATACAATTTTACAAGAAGATATTTTATTGTATATGTTGTTTTGATCTGTCAAACCCTTGATCATGTGATTTCAAAAAACATCTGTGTGGTTAATTTACGTTCAGGTCTGATTTTCAAGATGTTTTTTTCTGATTTTATGGACGTAAAATATGTCAATTGAGAGCACTGCATGTGTCTCTTCTTCTTAAATCTTTTAACATGGTATGATTACAGATATAAAAGAACCTCCATTTATTTCTTTATTCTATATTTGAGTTAAAAAAATATACATCACTGTCACAGAGTAAAAACAAGAGCACCACCGACGGGTGCCTAGTAAGCTCGGCTATTGGGTGCTGTATAGTGGACAAAATGCATCTAGCATTATCCTCCTTGATAGTATAGGTTGCTCTTTTGAAAGTGAACAAGAGTGCCAAGTTTCAAGTGAATGCCTTTAGTAGAACCAGAGATATCACAAAATGTCAAAGTTTTTGCACAATGACGACGATGGCACCAAGGTTATAGCAATACCTCGGGTTTTCTCCAAAAACAGCAGAGCTAAATATATTCTTCCTTCAAAATTAATGTATAGTTAGGTAGAAGATCATCCTTATATTAAAGCAGAAATTGGAAAATGCATACTTATTTCAGGTTAGCTTCTACCAAAATCCTCCACGTGTGATAAGTCATGTGTATCTTATAATCTGCTTTGCTTGAGAAATTGATACAATTACCCAAGGATAAAAAAAAATATTCCAAAAAAATCTTTAAAAAAAGAAAAGAAAAAAAAGAAGTAAAAAATAATAGAACATTTATATTTCAGCCGGTTTGGGGCCAGTTCGACCAATAGAAAATTTATTTTGGGGCCTGTTTGATTTATTTTTTGGGTCGGTTTGACAGGGGCCTGGTCTGACTAGGTGCTGGTTTGACAGGCATCACAGGTATATCCAATAATGTCACATTGTGTAACGGATACTAATGATATATTAGGCAAAAATCAACCCAAATCTAGACCTGGAAGTTCAAGTGTGTCGCTTACATCAATACAACCCCCCCCACACACATAAAAAAAAAACTGAATACTGTTACATAAAGATCTGATAGGGACAGATTTAACATGGGACATACATCTTGTACATAAGATATTTTAATGTATATGGCATGGGTAGTCACACATGGCCCCTAAATTTTGCTTTGGAACTTTAGCAGAAATATTATATATTGAATTTTGGCAGTATGGGTACCAAGGTTAAAATGATCACTTTACTTTTTGGATATACTGATATATGATTAATAATACTGAGCTTCTACCAAGTATGTATCAAGGCTTGAAGCATCCCAGTATCGGGTCTGTTCGCCCTAAATATACTTTCGCCCCGGGTCTGTTCGCCCTGGGTCCGTTCGCACTTTTTTTATTTTCGCCCCACTTTTAAATGAGTATAATTTTGAATATATTTGTTTCAACTTGCTTTAATATAAAGGTTTTTTTACACTTTTGTTTTAAAATTCTCAATTTTAAAGATAATTGATTCAAATGTTGTTGCATATTGCATATTTCTGTTGTTATTCAAAATGGCAAAACTTCCGAATTTTATAATCATTTACTTAAATCGAACACCTCAATATCAATCAGCGATCAATTAAAGTTAACCTATTTATTAAGTGTTGTTAGAAATCAAACACGTTCTCTATGATGGAAGCTTTTTGATCTTTTTGATGCGCTTGATTTGTTTACCAAATCAGCATTCCTTTAATATTAATGTCTTACAGATTGTCAATACTTGAAGTCAATTAATGTTAATGAACATATGTAAAGTCACGCTGGGTATATACCTATATTTTTTATTTTGTGACAAACTTTATTTAGAAATTAATGAATGTTACAATTTCAAGTTTGTTCAAAGCGTATGGGATTTATTTCTTTGAATTGTCATCTGCAATGTCCGAATTTTTGTTTGAATATGATTTGAAAGAACTAACTAACATAACCTACACATCTCTCAAAGGTAAAATAAATGTGCCGGTAGTACCTGAAAAGGGAGTTGGGCAGTATATATAGATGGATATATGTTAATGAGAATTTTTTTATTGGGGCGGTGATAATGTAATTGAAAAATAGTGCGAACGGACCCGTGGCGAAAGGGAATTAGGGCAAATGGACCCGGGGTGAACGGGAATTAGGGCGAAAAGTAATTAGGGCGAATGTGTTTTAGGGCGAACGGACCCGGATTCAAGCATCCCGGGGTATCATGATAGTTACTTTTAAATTTTTATCATTCGACAAAAAGTCAGATACAACTTTATCTCATGTTAAAATCATTTAGAAATTCATTAATATTTTATAAAATGATTAATTAAAAAGAGAAAACAGAGAAATGGAAAACACGAACCCTAGAGTTGAAATAAATCCGTTAACACTTCCCTCCGCATATAGGGACACTATGTCCCCTACTCGCAAAAATGTCGTACTCGACATTCCTCCTTCGAATAACTTATTTTTCTAGAAAATTGGAGGCTTCATATTCCAGGATTCGCATTAATTTGACACAATAACTGAACAAACTCTCACTGAATCACCGAATTAACACAACCCTGTTATTTCCCGGTAAGCGGTCAATGTTATCTGCACAACTTATGAGATATTTGGTCCGACAATATGAGCTCCGCCCACATATAATAGACCACACCCTTTTATTTCTTTCGTCCGATACATTTTCGCGAGCGTATTGAGCCGATTAAAAAGAATAAGGAAAATAGGGATATATAGTTATCCATGACATTCTTACATCAATGCAAAAAGATGGAGTAGATCCGTTCACGTGGGAGAATCCATACACACAACTAACTGACGTGAATCTTGATCGTTTTTTGCACTCTCAAACAACCTTTCATTCACGATGTAGTCCTTTCTAAATATACTCCATAGAAAATAACATTTAAGATTTAAAACAAATGGTTTCGTTAGTCTCTGATTAACGAAACACTGTAACGCACGAAATCTAATGGTGATTGAATTATCCTACATGTTATGGTAGGATAAATCTTAATAAACGGTTTCTATGAGAGGTCACTTAACTTACGTAATGGGTACTAATTTAACGATTTGCTTGTTTTATTATGAAATCAAACACATAAAAACTATACTTTTTAGATTATTATCCGTGCGGATTTAGCCGCAAAACAATTAATTTCTCATATGAAATGCAGGCAAATCCGTACACAAGACATAAACTATTTTCAAGTATATATATATTAAAATGTTCACGGGGGGGGTCTGTTATGATTTTTTTTTTCATCATCAAATTTCTCGACTATTCATTTTAGCAAAAAAAAATCCAGTTTGTCCTTTTCTTTTCAGGCTCGGTGTTTTAATTACCGGGATAGTAAGATCCTACAAATCTAAGTAAAATTGATCCACGAAACAGCAAACGTGACTCGATGAAAGACAAAAGAAGTAGTCTTAGAAGGTGGATGCTCAGCCAGTCACGTCTGGAGTACCTCAGGCATTGGTGCTTCGTCCTGTTCTGTTTCTCTTATATATCAATGACCTTCCAAAATACCATCACCCCCAAGTTCGTTTGTTTGCAGATGTCGGACACAATCATTTATTTAGCTATAAACAACAAGCAAGACTGTATCGCCCTACAAGAAGATCTAGACAAGTTAATGCAGTGGGAGAAAAGGTGGGGAATGGAGTTTAACCCCAGCAAATGGATTGTCCCAAATATTACTAAAAAGAAGAAAAGGATTTCCTTTGATTGCAGGCTACATGGACAAGTGCTGGAGACTGTTGACAATGCCAAATACTTAGGAGTTACAATATCTGGAGATCTTTCATGGAACAAGCACATTGACAATATAACATCAAATGCAAATAAAACTTTAGGTTTCTCCGCAGAAACACCCAGACCAAAAATAAAAAGATCAGAGAGACAGCGTACAAAACATTGGTCAGACCCTAGGTAGAATACGCATCAACCGTTTGGAGCCCTTACACGAAAACATATGTCAACAAAGTGTAAAAAGTACAACGAAGAGCAATAAGATGGGTTCAAAATATTTTTTTAATGACAATATCACTTGCATGCAGAAGGAGCTTGGCTGGCAAACATGTCAATATAGACGAGACGTTTCCAGAGTCACCATGTTTTATGAAATCGTTAATAGTTTTGTCGCAGTGCACGTACTAGCTTATCTTGAAAGACCAGTTAGGACCACCCGACATATGCACACAGCATCTTTCAGACAAATGTACACAAATGCTTCATTCTCTAAATATTCTTTCTTTCCCTACACATTGATCATTTGGAACAGCCTACCAGAAAGAATAGTACAGCAACCTGACATTGCAGCGTTCAAAAAGAGTCCCGATTCGCGTCCCTGAATAACCAGAATATGTTTTACCAGATCTTTTAATCTAACATTCACAATACTTTTAAATATGGAACCCTAACCAATGACTAACAGTTTTTATTCTAGCACAGACGCGCACTTGCCAGTAATACCCGAATAGGGAGTTCGGCAGCGTATATAGATAGAGAGATAAAATACCCTCTGCAATATAACAGTAATGTTACAGTAAATCATTATAAGAATGCATTATTCTGTCTGTATTGTCCGTCTTTATGCATACATGTATATATCTGCTGAATGACTTCAAACCCGGTATATATCAAAATCACATGTTGGCGCTAAAATCGCAACTGTATGGAATTAGCCGGTCTTGACCAACAGCCAATAAGACACGCCTAGCGTAAACGAGACAACAAATGTGAGTTTTCTAGCAAAGGTATTCGAAAGATGAAAATTCTTTTTACATGATAAATACAACCTTGTGAACACCATGGACAGATGATGCCGTAGATACCGATGTTTGTCCAAAGGAGTACGGGAATACTCGGACCGACTCTGATTGGTTTTCACCAACAATTAATCAAGAAGCTTGTTTTAGAGTTGTCAGTCTGCTTAAACTATTCACACACGAGAACATTTTAGACTCGCTCAAATTCAAAGAAGATGCAGACGACAAAATTAGGCTGAGGAAATTCTGTATTTCTTTGTCTTTTGGGATAAAAAATATTGTTGACTTTGAAGAAATTGCTTGAACCAAGAAATGTCCACAATGTTTTCCAAAGCCCTTTTTTCCCTTTTTTGTTGGGCGTAAAAGGAGAGATTGTGTAGGAATGGGTTAAACTAATTTTAACATAGTTTCTACAATATTCCTATGACAAGACTTTAAAAGAGATTCAAACTGTTTTTAAGTTCGAATGCGGAGCAATTCCAACTTAGATTTAACAAAAACGCAAAATGAACACAAGACAATTTCATTTCGGGTTTCTTGATAACACATATCGCGTTATCTTTTAGATATGAATACACCCCAGGTTACTTCTCATCTCAACTTGCCACGGACAATCAGTTAGTTGTGGCCGAAGACAATAATACTTTAAAAGAGATTCAAACTGTTTTTAAGTTGGAATGCGGAGCAATTCCAACTTAGATTTAACAAAACCGCAAAATGAACACAAGACAATTTCATTTGGGGATTCTTGATAACACATATTACGAGATCTCTTAGATATGAATACACCTCAGGTACTTTTCATCTCAACTTGCCACGGACAATCAGTTAGTTGTAGCCGAAGACAATAATACTTTAAAAGAAATTCAAACTGTTTTGGGATTCTTGATAACATATATCTCGTGATCTCTTAGATATGAATACACCTCAGGTACTTCTCATCTCAACTTGCCACGGACAATCAGTAAGTTGTAGCCAAAGAAAATGATATGGCACATGTAAAGGATGACATAAAAATCGTTTAGAGACTTCTAAACATGCTTTAGTTTGCTTTAAAGTATTGAAAAATAAGGTAATAATCAGCGCAGTAATTTGTTTTTTTGTGATTCGCCGTCCCGTGTTTGGTAATCACGTGATCTCAAGTGAAATGTGGTAGTCATGTGACCATAGATATGCAATGTTTACAAATATGTCTCAGGTCGCAAATGCATTTTTACAACAATCACTCCCCCAGTGCTTTAAAACATTCTAGAGCGATTAAGGAGGATCGTAGGCATCAAGCAAACGCGACTATTGTGTGATTTACAGCTTTTACTCAATAAAAATAAAAAAGATTCAAAACGAAAGTAGAAGATTTTGAAAACTAGAATGTAAACATACCAACTTCCGGTTTCTATTTATTTACTAAATAATTACGCTTTATTATGTCGTTATTTACAAGTTTAAATCAATAACAACACATCAAGCCTTTAACAAGTGTCATCTAGCTTTCAGCTTGGTCCTTTTTACTTAAGATTTTTTTACGGTTCTAAAGCCGAATAACGAAAAAGGAAATCGCGCGACTACAGGGCGCCGAAGATAATTTGATACTATCTTCATCATATTATAGGAATTTTTAGGAAAAGGGTAAAACTACCATGTGCAAACAATAACGTTACAATAACGTTAACGTCTTTTTTTCTTTTGAATTTTACTCACATCGCTTTAAATATTCTTTTTTCCGAAGTCTAAACCGGTATATCAAATCGATCACCCTGAAACAAGTTTCCGCGCTTTTCCGCAAATTTCCACGTATACTCATAAACTTGAAGTGAAAATCTACGTGAGTTTAGTATGATCGTTACAGAATTGGCCGAGTTGAGGATCAACTAATCATCGAGGTCATTGATTTCTTACTGTAGAAGCTGTTATTCTCTGTTTTTGAGATTCTTAACCCATTCCCACTCAACAAAATTTTAGACTGGTCCAAATTGAAAGAAGCTGCAGACGACAATTCCAACAGGATGGAATTATAAATATTTTAGTCTTTTTGGATAGATAACATAGTGAATAATGAAGAAATTGCTTGATACAAGCAATTTCTTCATTTTCCACAATGTTTTCCAAAGCTTTTATCTTAAAGGGCGTAAAAAGGAGGGCTTGTGTGGGAATGGGTTAAAGGAGTTCACGTATTGCAGTTGATCAAAAGGAGAATGTTATGCTTGAAAATTCTAATTTTGCGGTGCGTGACACGAGCTTATAACCAATTCCAACTAGATAGAATTTAGTTTTCCACAATGTTTTTTTCAAAGCTTTCATAATGAGGGTCATTTGAAAGCGTCACTGTCTAGGAATGGGTTAAGGCAATGCTAGTTTTTTATTTCTGTATGTGGATTTATGTTTTTGTGCGTTATTCACGCACATATGTACACGAATGGGAACGCTGGTTTAAGTTTAAAGAAGGGAGGCTTACTCTCGGAAAGTAATAAATGAATTTGAACCGACTTCCACAGTCCTTTGATTTTTTTCAAAAAAGGCGAAACTGACAAGACTCTAAATTTGTGAGGAACTTCTCAATGATACCATGTCTAAATGCAATATTTTATAGAAAGGAAATATAGATTTTTTTAATTAGATCGGCAATTGTTAGATTTACTAATAAATTAGTTTCGAGTGTTTTAACGTGTAGAGCCTACTTAAGCGTGTTTGATTTTTACCGGGATGATCTGCCTGATTTCTTAATGCGGCCGTTAGAGGCCGAGAACTAGCCACCTTTTACTAGTTTACCCTTTCCTTTAAGTAATTAAATGTCGAGTGCCTCTTGGATTCTCTTCTTCAATGGTTAAATTGTCCAACTGCGCCCCAATACACCTTGATAAAATTTAACTGGAATATTTTCCACAATTTGTTTAAACTACTTTTAAATTGACTTGTAATTTCACTTTGAACATTTATATAAGTTCCCCAGGCAGCTTTTTATAGTGGTCTGCGACCCTCATTGAGGCCATAAAGAAATGTTGACGACTGACGACGCACGGTGGACATTATCTGATCCTAAAGGCTCCCCTTGAGCACGTTGTGGTCCGGAGAGCTAAAAATTATGAGCATCGACTGGTTGATCCATACCTGTCCTTCGGAGCATTATATTAGTAATTTTCTGCTAACTGAAAGTAGTGGTATAAGAAATATTTCAAGCTTTGCTAGCACATTTAACGCAATATCTCCGCAAGATACTAACCCTTCTAAACGCTGAGAACTGACTTATATATTTTCTGATCAAAATGGTTGTCAAATTCCTAAAATATTTCACTTATTACTTGTTATTATTATTATTAGTTTTTAAGTATTTCATGCCCATTTATAGTTCACCTTAGATATTCAAAGTACATCGCTTGTTAGAATTTAACTAAAATACAGTCCCAGTTATTAAAGTTATAGATCTGACGCAGTAGTATTTTCTCAAGATTAATTTACATGAAATCTGAAAGCAGATCAGTTATTCAACCTTTTTAGACTTGTTTACCGTTTTACAAGAATATTGTTTGCAAGATACTCTACGTGAAAGCATGTAAGCTAATTTATATTGAAAGACGGCGGTCTACATGAATTTATTTTAGTTCGATTGCAACGAAAGCTTTAAGCTTATAGAGTCGCTCTCGAATCCCACAATCCAGATGTTTTCACGTCCCTGAAAGAGAGGCAGTGGCTTAACCACACTGTTACTCACTTTAACAGCTGGGTAGACTTGGGCTGGCTATTAAGTGCCTTGCCAATGAACACACCCTGGTGACACGTGACTTCAGAGCAGGAGTCAAGCACCTAAACCACTCAACCATCGAGGAAGTCATGAATTTAATAATGTATACAATCTGCTTCAAAACAAAAGTAGAATTTGACCACAATCAATCTGCAATTCGAAAATCGTGTTGAGAAGATTTAAAGGTACAAGACATTTTGCAGGAAATAGTTACTATGGATTAGGAAAAGTCGCTAAATGATGCAGAAAATTATTTTTCGAAAGAGAGACCGTTACAAAATCCTTTAACAAGTAGACTCATAATGATTGTGTATTCCAGGTAGCAGAAACTATGAAGACCTCACAAATAGGGTTTCTGCTGATACAGCTGATAATTAAGAGATCCGTCTGATAGAAACTGTAAATGACAAACCTAAATTCTGATTCTAATTTTTGCAGGGAAAAATCCTTGTGTAATTTCAATATAGTTAGACATATTAGTAAGTTTTCATGGAGAGAATGGTTCCTGTCTGAGTTTTAACGATTTTCTGGTTGACATATGGACATTTAAAACTCTGCATTTTACTATATACCATATATAGCGGTGACAGCCTACGTCATTAAAAAAGACTGTTGGATAGGACTCGCAAAATGTTGTTAACGGTATATGTCACAAAATACAGCGAATTCTTTGCACAATTCATTCAAATACCCACTGTATCTGGTAGTGATAAATGTATTTGCTCGACCGGTTTACACAAAATGGCTTGTAACAGCTTTGGAGTACTATACACTTCGACACAATTTTTCAAAACGGCAATTTAACTATTGTCGTTCTTGGATCTCGGTCGAGTCATCCGCTTCGAAAATTGTGTTGGGGTTATTACAAAGGCAAAGAATCTATTAACCCGTGTCATACTGAATAAAACCCTTGTACAAAAGGCATTAAAATAAAAGGGCTGAGGGCACTGTAGGTCTTATTGCCAGTGTCAATATCTAATTTAGAAACTGATCTTATGGACAATTCTGGCTTAAGGAGGACAAACAGGTGGTGTATGATAAGACCAGACTGCACATATGCGCAGGCTGATCTTTGTCTATGCCTCCAGCCAAAACAGGAATGTTCCGGGATAAGAATGACAAGAGTTAAACCAAAGAATAATTTACACTGACGGAGAAAGTCCGAAAGGTCTTGAAAGGGTTAAGTAAGATGAAAACTTAGCTTACATGATGAAAATATGCTAGGGAAAATATATGCCCGAAAATATGTGTACGATGGTATGGACTATGACGTAAGTTGTTACCCATGATATATTGTTGTAAGGATTTGAATTGATTAAATTCAGAAGCCCCAAAACATTTCTACATTCTATATCCTTAGATGATTATTTCGTTTCCCCTTGATATGATGTATAAACATTTTTTATCACTGCCGGAAAATGTGTGAAATGTTGGTTATAAATTAGACATGACTTGGGGTAAATGCATACGTCTTGGAATATTACCGAGAATTTTTACTGAAAATAAAATGCTAAAAAGTGGCGCTAAAAGTACCGTTGATTTGGTAAGGTATATGTATCGAAGTTTTATAAAAAATAATAATAGAATAAAAGTGAAAACTTCTTTCTGTGTAGACATATATTTGATTGCACACAAGAAAGGTTTTGTTAGCACATGCTTTCATTTTTGGTAGCGTATATCACAATAGCTTTGCAAACACTGAAATAGGTCTAGTATTTCAGAATTTATTGCGTACCTTACAATTGGTTCCTGGTATTTCTCACACCACCACAGCATCCTTTCCATTCCTCGTGCTGCTCATCCTAATTAGGTTTACGTTTAGTGTATATATGAAATAGTAACGTATCTTACAGGTATTACAATCATCACCAAAATTTGACTTTGTGATTGTTTTCGAGTTTGTAACCAAGAATCAAGCATGAAACGTATCCCTAAAATTGAAATCGGACTGCAAAATTTGACTGATTTGTTTAAATGGGATCAATCGCCACTTTCATTGTATTTTAGTCATATTGCGGTGACTGGAGCGCCTAACCATAGATAAGTGGTATTTCCCACACCAGTACTACCACAATATCCTTTCCGAGCTTCACTCTGTCCAACCTGCTATTATATAACCATTGGTGGGGACAAAAGCCGGTGAGATTATTGGTAGCGTCACAGGATGGATTATATACATTCGTGTATTTTCAAATTGATTTATTGAATATGGTTTAGCGCCAATTTTAACTGTGTTTCAGTTTTATCGCGACAGCTTGAGCACCTGTCCATAGATTCATGGTATTTCTCACATAAGTACTACCAAAACATCCTTTCTGAGCATCAAGCTGCCTAGCCTACTAAGGTACAAGAGATATTTAACGCGACCGAAGATCGATTATATACTTTTTGTGTTTATTTGAATATATTGGTTGAATTTAGTTTGGCGCCACTTTAACTGTATTTTACTTATATCGCGGCGGCTGGCGCACCTATCCATAGATTCATGGTATTTCACACAAGTACTACCACATCATCCTTTCGGGGCTTCAAGCTGCCAAACCTGCTAAGGTTTACGATTATCTAGCCATTGGTGGGAGACATATACCGGAAAAGATATTTGCCGCGACCGAGGATCGACAATATACATTTGTTTTTATTTTATTTGATTGGTTGAATTTGGTTTAGAGCCACTTTTAACGGTATTTCAGTCATATCGCGGCGGCTAGAGCATCTAACCATGTATTTTTGGGGTTTCCCATTCCAGTACTACCACAACATCCTTTCCGAGCCTCAAGCTCCCAACCTAATAAGGTTTACGATTATCAAGCCAGGAGAGAGACAAATACCGGAAAGGACATTTGCCGCGACCAAGGATCAAACCCAGGACCTCATGATTAAGAGTTCGATGCGCTACCAACGTGGTATATCATCTGACTGAATAAGAGAAAAGTAAGTGTTTTATATGGGCCTAAAGTTACCTATCTTACAATTTGCCCTCAATCCAGAGTGCTTAGAAATCTGAAAATAATGCTCATACATCATAACAGTGGGGGGTCCTGGAGAATAGGGACCCCTTTGTAAAACTCGAATACTTGCTACAAAACAATCTACTTATCAATTCTATTGCATTTTCTTGGCCTGTGTTAAGTTTTCATTGAAAACGTGCGGTCTTAGACAACTTGTTTCCGACAGACAATTGTATAGAACATTTCAATATGTTTTACCTAAATCATTGAAACCGGTTTAAAAAGATTGAATTTCAAATTACGTCATGTGCAAAGGTAGGCGCCAGTTTAATACGCCCATCGAAAAGACGTGACATATCATTAGATAACCCGTTCCACCTGGGCGGGCGGTGTCGAGTTCTTTGTCCGGGGAATAAATCTAGAAAATTATTGACTTGACACGATTGACTTGGAGCTTGGCAGTTGTATTTTATGGCATCATTACGGAGTGTACTGCATAAGAATCATAATTCTAATGTTCTTAATTTTAGGTTATTGCCCTTTCTTGTTTTTTCAGACTTGAAATTTGTCCATAGCATATCTCTGAAAGTGTATCAGGTATGATCATGAGACTTTATGTGAAGATATTTCTCGCCAAGAGGAAGTGAAGTGCACAGGAACCATTACTCTACCATATATATTTGAGTTGTAACCCTTTGATATTTTTTCAAACATGCAAAAGAACCATTGGTCTACATTGTGAGTTATTACCCCTTGTTGTTTTTCAGACTTTTATTAAAATCCCCCGTAGTCTACATCAAACGGTGTGACGGGCGTATCTTGTACTAATTCGGCACCTTGGTTTTAGTTAGCGAGGGTTTTGTCAGTCTGAAAGAAGGACAGGCAGAAATGAGATAGATTATTGAATTTTCTAGAAATATCAAACTCAAGTATCAAAGTTGCAGTTTCGTGTTGGTATCTGAAAATGTCGGTTACAAAGGTTTGAACTTCTGTAGCGTTTCTATCACTAGACCGATTCTGCACATTTTAGTAACAAGGAAAGAATAAAAGTATGCTGTGAGTACCCTAAGTAGTCGTCGATGAATGATTCAGCATAGGTTTGAATAATAAACGTTTATTTTTTTCTATCTTTTCCCATTTTTATCATTTTTTGTTTAGAATTGTCTAAAATACCGACTATTACAAAAATTGTCAGGTAGAGAAACATGTACTAAACATAAGTTTTTTTTCAAATTTAGTACATTTAACAAACAGCTTTAAAAATATAATATGTGCAATGAAAATGCACGTAAAGAAAATATCAAAATAATAAAATAAATCAGCAATACTTTATTAAAGCTGTAGTAAAGACATTTTGCTGGCGCACCTTAATATAGTAGTTTTCGACAGTACCATGGTAGTCTAATATTACATACTTGTTTCATATTCCTAAGAATTAACAAATTACTCAACTATTGATAATGTAGGATCAATAACCAAGGGTTAAGTTTACAGTCATAAGAATATGTTTTATGTAAACTTCAACAACATAATAAAAATTGAAAAGGGCATTCAGAATCGAGACAAAAACATTTTCTGAAAATTGGATTCTTACAACATAGGACACAGTTTGGTCTAAAAATCCCTCAGTTGAAACATGTTAGAAGATGTATGTAAGGCGACATTAAATTCTATTTCGGACGAAAGTGATTTTAAGAAGTCTTCATAATTCATAATCTTTTAATATATGAATCACAAAGTGAAGTATATTAGTATGAAAGAAATAACATATCAATAAAATGCAGAAAAAGTTGTAAAAAAATGCTTAACATGTACTACTGTTGTTCAAATGTATGTACGATTATCGTGAAAATATAAACTCATTACCATATGACAAGATTTTAGACTAGTCCTAATCAAAAGATTTTGCAGTCCTTTTTAATTTTTTTCTATTCTAAAATTCTTTGTGTTCTCGGGTAAACATTGTTTAAAATTACTAAATAGCTTCAAACAGCCAATTCATTCATTTATCACACTACTTTTCCTATCTTATTTTGTAAAAAGACGTATTATGCGGTATTGTGTGGGTAGCCGATTGAGACACAAAATCCTGTGTTTCTAAATGTGTCACGTCAACAAAAGGAACCGCCGATGAAATGCGAAAACTGTCTTGAGAATCCACAAAAATAGTTTGGAATGTAAATGCTTTGATTTTTTGCGATATTCTAACTCAAGCATATTATTTCATCTGTTAGAAACAACACAATTCAAACAAGTCCGCTGGTAAGGAGTAACACAACAAAAGGTAAAACGTAGGTTACAAGTTTATTGTTCCTGATGTCGGCACCTGCTTTTAAAATACCCTTCGTGTCGTCTTCTATCACTTCATAGAATTCACTAT
Source organism: Fragum fragum (assembly GCA_946902895.1). Classification (NCBI taxonomy): domain Eukaryota; kingdom Metazoa; phylum Mollusca; class Bivalvia; order Cardiida; family Cardiidae; genus Fragum; species Fragum fragum. The sequence goes on along the minus strand of OX336371.1, from coordinate 1,249,090 downwards.
CGAGTTTATCTTTAGTCTGTATGACATCAATCAAATTATTATGATTATCTTGATCGCCTCCCTTATCTTCAATGCGTGGTCTATGGTCTGGGTTGAATTTGAATGGATCGGTTGGTGTACCATATATGTACAAGGTGAAATTGTCTACTGTAAAGTGTTTGTCTGAAAAGAAAGACGCGAAAGAAAATATGCAACATTATCAACACAATAGACAAAGAGGTGAAATTTGTGTTTAAACGTTGCCGAATTCTGTTATTACACACACATTAAGCCAGTCTATTTCGATTGCAGATAAAATGGCAAACACAGAATTCTCATTTTTTCTTTCAATCGTGTTCCTTTTTTTTTATTTTTGATATGAATAAGCATAGCATGGACTATTTGTTCGATCGGAAAAAAATCAACAACAAAAACAAAACAAAATATTAATAAATAAATAAAATAAAAAAAATAATAATGATAATAAACTTTCTTTTCTATGCTTACAGCTTTTACTTGACTCTTTGTCATATTGTGTCATAACCAAGGTCCAGTCTCCAAAAGGCGATTCACCCCAGAACTGGATAGATGAGAAATTCCAGGTTCTTTGAACTTTTCTTTTTTCGTGTTTTAACAACCCTGGCCAAGTATCCTGAGCCCCATGTAAGAGTTCTGATCGTGTTCTTGATGGTGAATACAGACAGAATGACACAAGTTTGTCCCGAGTTGCTGTATATGTTATTTCAGCAACAATCTGTTCAACATAACGGACACACGGCCTATGATGACCCTCGCACTTCTTAACGATCGTGTTCACCACATAAACATCGGGTTCTTTAGATTTAGGCTTCGACGTTAGTCTGAAAAATAAAAATTGCCTTACAAAGAAGTAACTCAATACAAAGGGAAGAAAACACAAGCAATTAAGAAGAAATAGTATCACCGTCGAAATAGACCATTTCCCGCATTTTCCACTTTGTACCACTTCATGCATAATGCAGTAAATGAGGTACATGTATTATATTACTTCAACAAAAGCTGCTTGCCAAACACTACTTGATCTGTAATGTGTTATTACAGACATGTGTGAAAGTTTCATTGTGATACTAACTTCTTTTTCTGCATAATGTGGCAATTAGACAAACATAATTATCAGTCATCGCAAAATTATAAATATTGGCGTCTCATGATAACCGATTCCGTGTAAGATTTCTTTTCAAGTTTCGTTTGGCGGATTTATTAAACTCCTTAACAAGAACGGATTTCTTATAATGTTTTATGCCATTAACGTAGATGAACAACATTATTCACTAATAATGAAAGTTCATGGTTAATGTTAAAACTTATCAACAAGAAAAGAAATCTAATAATGTTTTTCATTACATTGACGTATGTAAACAAAATTATTCACTTGTAATGAAAGTTCGTTGATGATCAAACATTTGTCAACTTAAATTTTGTGTTAAGGTGCCAGTCTACGGTTTTGATGGAAATATTCGAATTGGCCATGGTCAATCTCTCAAATAGAAGGAAAATGTCATTTTTGACTGCTGATTTATAGGTAATAGTGGAAACTATGGTTCTAAAAGATTCTAAAACATGAAAAAGAGACCGTTTGCAAATGTGAAACTAAAGGTTCATGACTTTTCGAAAGTGCACCTGTTTTAGACTGAACCAAAGGTGCAAGGTGGTAGTTTTGCGGCTTTTGGCTGTCAGTGCAGGCATTTTTGAATGGTAGGAATAGGCACTGAGATAGTGAAAAAAGTAGCTGGAATCATTGTATTTTGACTGCATTGGCCAGCTTTACATTGTTTTTACTGTCCAGAGAGCAAGTAGTTAGCGGGCCATCATTTCCAATTTGGCCTGTGCGGCAACTTGCGTCAGGCCGAAATTGCGGGTTTACGCTCGGTTTTGTTGACCAGGCTGGATGTGAAATAGCCTTGCGTTTGTCCATTTTAAAGGGTATCTATATGATTTGTTGTAATTTTTTCCTAGTATTATATCCTATTCTGACAAAGAACATGTTTGTTCTATTGCAGATTGTTGTTTGATAGAATAGTTTAGTGCAACATTCGAATATCAGGGTTGACGACAAGGAAAGAGACGTAAAATCGTAGACTGAGACCTAATCTCTGCAATATTGATTTGCAACTATCCTGCCCATATAATCATCCTTGGAATATGAAATTATCATTGTGTTAAGGTTAGTTACCGAAACTGCTATTACAAATACATGTATGTAGTTTTTTCATTTTACATATTTTATTTTTCATCGGCAGAATTGAATTCATTCATTATATTTCATGAATTATACCAAAGACTTTCCAGTAAAATCAGACACAGAAGTTTCAGAAAAGCTAAGCCAAATAGATGTACATTGAATTCTATTGATAAGTAAGGTATCTTATTACCTGGTTCGTTTAAGAGCGTAGAAAACAGACCAAAGTTGTTGTGGTACAGGGGTCCATGATTTCGCACCTATGGCAAATGCTGTCGCATTCATCATTCCAAAACCAAAGTGTGGGTTATCTATTCCGAAAATGAAACAAAAATCGTTGTAAAATTTGTTTATTTAGAAATTTTAAAGACAATCCTAGATTGACGTATAAAAGTTAAACTATCAAACGATACGTTAAAAATAAAAAAAATCAGTTACAGGTATTACAGTTGTCAATATGCTTTCTTGATACGAAAGAAGAAAAGTCGCAAAAGGTTTTAGCATATTTTGTGAGGTTTTGCAAAAACAGACGGGAAACTCTAAAAAAGAAATTATTGTTGGGACTTTGCTACGTTTTAAAACAGAGCCCCGCCCCAACCAATCGACAAACGAAAAAAAAATGCTGTGAAAAGTATAATTAAAAAACTGTTTTGGAGACCTTTTAAAAAACCTTAAATCATCAATATATAATTTAGCCAAAAAAGATGCGTATCAACGCCTTTGTACCAACGTTTGAATCCTTTTGAGTTTATAATGTACGGAACTTTCTGACCGAGTCCTTCAAATGATGAAGTAGAAATGAGTAGGTACTGGATATCACGCCAGGATAACCTACAAAAGAAAAAAGATGTTTCTAAATTCCAGATATATCCAGATCATAGATGAGAGAGACTGAACTCAAGAAGAATTAAAAAAAATATCCATATTTTATCTTATTTTTCTACTCAGTTTTATAGATAAGATGTTTTTCAAGATATTTTCTTGTATATTCCAAGCAATTCATTTGTTTTATGTCGATTAGGTCATTCTGCATGAAATGTGAGTATTTTTTGTTTGTAAAATATTCCTTACATAAGTTATGACTTCTTAAAACCATCTATATGTTATGTTATCTTATATTTCCACTTATTCAAGTTTTTCTTTGCTAGACCGAATGTTTATACACCCGTCAAAAGACAGGATGTATGACGGGATCATCTGTGGCTTCCAGGCGGGCAGGTGGCGTCTATTTCTTTGTCAGGAGCATAACTCTTGGACCTAATGCCCAATTGACTTGAAACTTTGCAGTTGTATTCATTGCAGGAGTACGGAGTTCATTGCAAAGAACCATAACTCTACCATGCTCATTGTTTGAGTTATTGCCCTTTGGCTTTTTCGGACTTGAATTTGTCCGGAGCATATCTCTGAAACTTATAGTTTTAAACACGAAACTTTATATGTGGACAGATATCGTCAAGTACAAAATGCAGTGCAAAAGAACCATAAATTCACCACACTTATTTTTGAGTTATTGCCCTTTGTTGTTTTTCAGACTTGAAATTATTCCTAACATGGCTCTGAATGTATAAAAATTATGATCATGGTACTTAATGTGCGGATACAGATCACTAAGGTGAAGTGAGTGATCAATCATCATAACTCTACGGTTCTTATTTCTAAATTATTGCTCTTTGTTGTTTTTCAGATTTGAATTATGTCTGTAGCATATCTCCAAAAGCATAAAGGTTCGATCATGGAACTATATATGTTGAAAGATCTTGCAAAAGCCAAGTGTAGTGCACAAGAACCATAACTCTACCATGCTTATTTTTTAGTTATTGCCGTTTTTCTGACTTGAATTCGGTCCGCCAGGTATCTCTGAGAGTATAATAGGTTTTATCATAAAACTTGATTGATTGATTGGGGTTCAACGCCACTTCCAACAGTATTTCAGTCATATTGCGGCGGCTGGGACACCTAACAATGGATTCCAAACACCAGTACTACCATTATATCCTCCCTAGCCTCCAGCTGCTATCCCTATTAGGCTCACGATTATCCATCCTTTGGTGAGAGACATTTGTCGGAAATGATATGTACCCCCGCAGGGGGTCGAACCCAAGACATCCGATGATTACATAAAACTTAATGTGGGAGAAGATTTAAGCGAGGGACAATCACCCTACCATACTTATTTTTTTAGCTATTGACCTTTGATGTTTTTCACACTTGAATTTAGTCCATGACATGTGTCTGAAAGGTTTATAACTATGATCATAAAATTTTATGTGTAGATGGATATCACCAAGGGGAAGTGCAGTGCAAAAGAACCATAACTCTACCATACTTATTTTTTTTAGTTATTGCCCTTTATTGTTTTTCAGACTGTAATTTTGTCAATTGCTTACCTCTGAAAGTATAGCAGTTATGATCATGAAAATTCAAAGTGACATAACATGCAAAAGAACCATAACTCTACCTTGTAATTAACCTTTTATTTAAATTTTCACCTTGTTTTAGATATTTTTGAAATCCCAAGCAATACATCATATCACCACTTAATGTAGGAATAATCTTTCGTTTTTGTAAAAGATTCCTTACATTAATTTATTTCATAAAATTAGCGAAATATTGATTGCTAACACCAAAACAAATTAAGAGCTGTATCTTTATGTAATAACAGCCAGTGAAATCAATAACCAGAATTTTGTCACAGACACGGATGCCTCGCATAATTGCTTGTAATATGACCTTCAGCTGTAACCTAAACCTTGTCAGTTTTCAACAAAACTATACACTCGACACTTCAACTGGCTTTAATGTGCCAAGTGTTTTTGAAACCTATGAATGTAGAAAATATCGACAAAATCTCGACACACACACTAACATACACATTTAACCCGACCATTCCCGCACCCATGCACACACACACACACACACACATACACACACACACACACACACACGGACAGAGGTAATTCTATATGCCCGGCAAAAAAGGAAGTACCTGTTATTCAGACCAAGGGCTATGATTGCAGCACCAATACCAGTAGCTGCAGAATTCCCCCTAAAGTCATCTCTACAAGAGTTCTGCCCAGACGTTGTTTGCTATACGGAAAATGGGAAAAAAAGTAAGTAGTGCTTATCATGAAGGTAAACAAAAAATGGGCAACACTCGGCAGACAGAAAATAAGATTATATCCACGAAAAATTGACCTACGCTTTAAATGAATCAAGAACAGTTAAACAAAGTCACAGTGCAGGATTGACTTAAAAAAAAACACACACACAAACAACAACAATTATTTGAGGACGCGAACGTCATTTAAGATATATAAGATACATTGTATCTCACTACTTTTTTTGTATTAAGGTTGTGATAGAAATTGAAATTACAGACAAGAGAGAGCAATATTCTTAATTTTAATGAGATCCTTTATGTGAAAAGCAAAAAGAATATGATAAACGTACAAGCGTATCTGAATGCAGCGTATTCCCGTCACTTAAAACCGATACAAGAACACATGCACAAGGGATGGAGTAGTCCGGAACACTTCCATTTTTTCCAACTGACCCAATGGTAAACGTATGGATGCTATTAGCGTAAAAGTCAGTGTTGCCATCCCATATTTCGTTGGCATTGTCACCAAGAGCAAATACAAAAATAGAACCCTTGCCGTTTCGTCCCTACAAATAAAAGATAAGAAATCACAAGTAATAAGTGTGATGATATGAGAATATATAAATGGAAATAACAATGAAAAAAATTCAAAGGAATTGCGACCAGATTTTACATTCCAGCTAGAAGTTTCATTTTGAACTCATTCATTCTTAGGAAATGATGAGGTATGTTTGATTACTTTAGATAGACTGTTCAGAAAATAATTCTACGTATAGCTTAGAAGAAGCCACACATCCCTTTCGAAATGGACAAAATGATGTGGAATAGTAGAACGATGTCGCATATCATCAAATCTTGCTGGAAACGTGTCATATAGATTATTTGGATCAATCACAAACTAGAATATAAACATGTTGGCCATCCATGACTTTCGTTCATGGAAGTAATCTCACCTTAGAAATACCCGTTTCTAGACTATCAAGTAGAGGTAGGCTTGGTTTGACAAATGGTTTTTCGTTGCTGTAGCTATTGCTGTAAATATGAATCTCTTGGTTGGCATGGACAAGAGCCGCTGGTATATGCATATCGTCAAAATCTAGGAGGGGCAAATACCTTTCTTCAAACTTAAACACTACCAAAGCTGAAATAAGGTCTATTAATTATTATCCACTGAGCGTATGTGAAGTATACAAAACTCTAAAAATGAACAAATTAATTACTCTATAAATGTATGAATTTTATAATCATTTATTTCTTTTCAAGGAGCTGATCAATTCTATAAACGAAACGTTTAACAATTCCCTTTGTTATCAAATGTTATACAGGTGTAGTTTGTTAAAGAAATGAAACGGTTAAACAGACGACTGGAGTGAATACTTTTAATTGAAACAGGACAATATCGAGACTCTGTCAGAAATATGATATTAACCGTGTAACATGAATTGGCCTGAATTTCATTTTCTTGCCAGTATGTCCTGCATTTATCGTTTAAAATAGTTCGGACCGGTCACGTGATCATATGACATGGTGAAGCTAATCACGTGACCATATGACAAGATATCAACACGTGTATCATACCCCCTTTATTAGGTAGTATTTATGGTAGGTGACAGGATAAATTATTTAAACGCTAAACATTAAAATTCAAATCTGTGATCGCGGCTGTCAAGAAAAAGTCGATAGACCAAATCAAACCGTACATTTACGCCTGAAATGAACTTTGAACTCGGACATTTGCCGTCACTTGTGTGACATTGATGTAAGCTACAGCTTGATCGATGTTATGAAGTTTCAACTTACGCACAGTCTTGGCGTTAAAAGCTACCCCAGCACTGCACATTTCGTTACCCTTTATCGAGGCTATCAACCCAGCTATATTGGTACCATGACTGTTGAAGATATTTGTAAAGAATTCAAATTGATAGTACGGAAGAGTAACAATGGGATAAATATGAACAATTCTATAACTATGAATGGATACAAAGTTGCATTTGCAATGATATTGCCTTTTTTGTTCTATTCCTTTGCTTTTTCTAGCCGAAACATAGCAGGATGATTATGAAGATTGATCAGTGATTTTTAAATAAATTGAAAATATATCAAAGATCTCTTAAACAGATGATGAAATAAAAAGTTCCTAAATCCTAACTTAAACGTATTCAGACGTTTGAAAGAAGTGGGTTAAGCTGTTTTTTTTTAAATGAAAATGACTATTCATAACCTTAAAACGAAAGAAAAACTGTTTCGTGTCACAAAGCGCCAAATAAGTAAAACATCATCGCCACCTTCATTGTCATAATTTCATTCATGTTATCGTTTGTCCTTTTTATTCATCAGTGTACTTATGTATGTGTGTGTGATTTGTTTTTACTTAACATCAACGGCAAAAATCTGCCATTCATTTTCCAAGTAGTATCTTTTACGACTTTGCCATCATTAATCACATTACGATTTTTCTTTCAAAGGCAAAAATGAAGACAAGTTTTTTAAGCTCCAAATTAAGTTAGAAGTGGCGTTAAACCCCATTCAAAACACATAATGATACATCATAAAATCAGACTGATTTCTACATTTTATCGTCGGCCAAACAGAGGCTTCAAAGGGTTCATTAAACTTTAGCCACGAAACCCTGTGAAGCACCTTTGGTCCTGTCACATACAGAATAAAGAAAAAGACTATAGAAGTGGGATTTACCTGACGGATGACCTAGATTTGTTTTTTCTCGCTTTCCATTGAATAATTACAAATACAAAACATATGCAAGGATCTTATAAACTTTGGATTTCATTTTCTGTGCTTATAGTTTGTTTTCGTTGTTTTAAATGGTGTTTTTTTGTGTTTGATATTAATTATTTACCGATGATCTTATATGGTAAGTCTTTGATGCTCCGGTAAGTCTAAATTTAACCTTCGATGTCATTCTTTTTATTATTCATAATAATTTATAGTCTCTTAACCCATTCCAACTCAATCCCTCATTTTTACGCCCCGAAATTGGAGAGCTTTGGAACATTGTGGAAAATGAAGAAATTGCTTGTATCAAGCAATTTCTTCATTTTCCACAATATTTTCTACCCCAAAAAACGAAAAAAAAAAAAATTACATCAACTTGAAATTGTCGTCTGCAGCTCCTTTCAATTTGGACTGGTCTAAAATTTTGTTGAATGGTAATGGGTTAAATAGTTTTATATTTATTAAATTATAAAAGTTATGGTTACGACGTTTATGTCTCCCACCAACGATGGCCTTTGTTTTATAGCCCTTGCCATATATTTGACAATATTGTCGAGCGACATGTCAGTTTAACTGATATATCCGGCGTCAGAAGTCACAATAAGCGATCGTTCGTTTGCTGATTTACTTACTCCATAAAATCGTTGAATTCCGGGTAGCTTTGACTCTCATAGTTTGGCAAAAAATCTGATCTTTTTGTTGGGTTCACAAAATTATAGCCAAGTCTTGTGTTCTGCGAAAAGTAGGAAACATTTCCTAAATAACCGAAGTATTCAGTGTTTGCAGAATATAAAAAGGGTGACCCACACACAATCATTGATCTTTTGCATGTCTACTATCTCATTATTGTTGGTTTTGTTTTTAAGGACATTTTTAAAATCATGATTTTGAGTAACTTAAATCTAGTGTTAGCTATTACCGAGTTTTCATTACTTCACTATCCTTACAACTAACTACAGAGTCCATGGTTGGGGAATGTTAGTTAAATAACAAACATAGAAATCAGAAATACATACATTTTAAAACAAAATTTGCTGTTAACAGCGTAATTATTAAATCTTCATATCGATCTGCCACGCATTTGTTTTTTTGTTTTTTTTTTCTCTTCATCTAAACAACTATTTTACATTACGAATACAAAAATGATCTTACGATTTTGTTCTTTAAGTCTGCGTGGTTAGTTTCTATGCCAACATCGACGACTGCTATGTTGATACCATATCCAGTAAAATTTAACGCCCATGCTTCTTCAACTTCCATTCCATAATAAGGGTCACAAGTCATTGGCTAAAAGATTAGACTACGGGTGAGAATCGAATCTATGGAAATAGCCAATTGGCGTTGAGAAATTACTTGAATATTTGGAAATAGTAATAGATCAATGGATCTTTTTATTTATTTATTTACCTAGAATGTGCGAATTCCCGTTGTCATCGTAACGGAAAAAATCCGTAATAAAAACTTTTTACTTTTTTTTTTACAATAGTACAGTGTTTAAAACGTGTAAAATTCTAGATTTCTGATTTATTGAAAAATCAACAACAAACTTCATATAATAAACATTAAAGTCCTCACGACAGAGGCAGTTCTTTTAAAACGCAGGGCATGGAAAAAACCCGTATTCTCAGTAGGTGGTCGGAAGTATCTGACCCGATTCTTCTTCACTTCTTGTACTTCTTTGATCTGAAAATATGAAAATAATATGGTAAATATAGAACGACCCTATCACAATAATTAATACCTTTCACCAATTTCCTCATAAAAACGCTTTTGGAATCCCCCCAGGGAAAAGCAATTGGGAAAACATTGTGTAAAATGAAGAAATTGCTTGTTACAAGCAATTTCTTCTTTTGATACAATGTATTCAACCCAGAAATTTTAAAAAATCTAAAATTTCAGAAACTTTGAATTGTCGTCTGCACTCCAACTCCTTTCGATTTTGACTAGTCTAAATTTTTGCAGTCTGATATTGGGTAAGCATTAGTCCTCTATGATATCTTGATACGTCCGACCAAAAGAAACGCACTATTTTTCAAATCTAATCTTTAAAGATACGAGCCGTCGTCATAGCGCAGTCGGTAGTGCGTCAGACTCCTAATTTTCAATCATGAGAGTCATTGGTTCGATCCCCGGCGGCGGCACATATCCTTTCCGACATTTGTCTCTCACCAATGGGTGGATAATCGTAAACCAAAGCAGGATAGAAGCTTGAGGCTAGGAAAGGATGTATTGGTATTACTGGTGAAGATATACCAGGAATCCATTGTTACGTGCTGCTCTAGCCGCCGCGCTATGACTGAAAGTTAAACCCCATTCAATCAATCAATCGTTTACTGGTACATGTAGCCAAAGTACTGAACACGGGATTCATCTCGGGTAATTGGCGAATGAATTGATCGATCACAGCTGTTAATTAAAAAATCGATCGACTAATCAAATCATTCATTTGGACCGGTATTGAACTTTGAACTCCTACACTGGCCGACAGGTATGTGTAGAATTTTGTTTGTTTTTTTGGCGAAATAAACGTCGTAACTACAACTTCTTCAAGCTGTTTCAACGACATTTATGTCGCCAACCAATCAATTCACTTTTGGAATTTCCTGTTTGAGGTAAGATTGCGTGGACTAACCAAATTATGTATTTCTAAAAATTCTTTAAACTTACAGTTTGTGAAGATTGTCTTTAAAAATATTTTGGTTAATTCTAAATATTACCTCATTTCGGAGGAACGCGGAAAAGTTGCTGATTTGAGATATCGGTGGACTTCCCGATTGTTTTTGATCGATTTCTTCACTAAAAACATGGACGTGTGGCGACACCTAAAACATAAAATACAAAAACGATATATACTCGTATATTATTAACTACTATCCATCCAGGAACAGTGTAAATATTTAAAAAATAATTTGGATCTAGCGGAGGTGAATCAGACATAAGTTTTATCGCATGGTAATAGGTTAAATGCTTTTCTATATATTTCCTTAATGTAAGTGTGTATACATTTTCAAATGTTTTATATCATTTGAAAAGTTTTAATCCTATAACTGGATATCCGAACAAATAAGTTAATATGTAATTCGTGTATCTATTTATAAGATAATTTTATTAATTCTATTAATCTGGTGCGAGTAAAGGGTAACATCGGATATGCGAAAATTATCGACTATACCCATACATCGCCACAAAAGATAAACTTCAATAACGTAATAAGGCGAAGTGACCTCAGCGCATTTGGTGGCGCGTAGGACTTCTAATCATGCGAGTCTGGTCGCCCGGTCGCAGCATATATCTGTTCAGATATTCGTCTACTTCAATGCGTGGATAATCGTAAACTTAAGTGGGATGAGCAGCTGGAGGCTCTGAAGGATGTTGTGATAGTCGTGTCAGAAATACCAGGGATCTATGGTAAGGTGCTCCAACCGACCCGGTATCACTGAATTACTGTTAAAAGAGGCATTAAAGCCAATACAACCAACCATCAATAACAGAATAAGGTTATAAGTTATCGACACCCTATAGTTTTCAGTCCTTCAAAAGTATTTTTACATAAAAGTATAATGACACTCTTTTAATCCATTCCCAAACAACCCCTCCTTTTTACGCCGTTCAAGAAAAAAAGCTTTGGAAAACAAAGCGGATAATGAAGAAATTGCTTGTATCAATCAATTTCTTCATTATCCACAATGTTTTCTATCCAAAACGACAATGAATAAATAAATAAATAAATCAGAAATAAAATCGTCAACCTGATATTGTCGTTTGCAGCTTCTTTCAATTTGGACCAGTCTAAATTTTTCATGTGCGGGAATGTGTTAAATGAAACTTGTTTCACTCTTCTGACTTTCTATACTGTTACAGGAAACGACTAGAAAATTTAAGATTTTCATAACTTTGTCCAAAATCTGATGCAAGGGACCTTTAAAGGCGGATATTTTATTCTCGTCGCTTTGTACAGGGGTTGGCTTAGACAGAATCCACTGTATTTATAAATCCTGTACCATATTCCCCGAATATAATCATCGTGGTCTCGATTCATGGATTCTGTTCGACAGCAGACAAGTATTTTTCTATATTAAAATCATAAATATTTGCCATAAAATATAAATATTTGTCCAAATCCAATGTCGAGAAGCTTTGAATAGAAACATTCCAACTTAAATAAAACCGGCGGCGAAAATGTATCATTTAACGCAAGCCAATTTATAGCTACGCTCACATAATCCAAGTTTAACCCATTCCCACACAGTGAAGTTTTTAAACGAACCTAAAAAAAAAAATTGGAAAATTGTTTAAAAGAAATCTGTGTAAAGAAAAGGCCCTCATGAACCGCTTATTGTCTGTAAACAGGTGACATTTTATCTCCTGTGAAGTACATACGAACTTTACTTCTAGAATGTTGACACTAATCCTAGATGATAAATTTTGTCTACGAGACGGAAAAAAAAAGAGAAAAGGTTCGAAGAAGTGAATGACTTCTGTAGGGTTGAAAAGGGAAAAGCCATAACTTTACTTCCTTAATATAATTTCAAAAGCGACCCCATATCAATATCCCAAAACATTGTTGAGTTTGTTCAAAAGTTGAAGTCATGCGTGAGTCAATAGATTATGGTATATTATCTATGTTTTATTTACTTAAAGTTTATATACATTTATTATATACCTATAAACGATATGAATTAAAATCTGGCTATCTAATAAAAAAAATCAATATTCGGCGTGTACCAAAAAAAACGTATTCGTCGAGTACCGTTAAACACGGTCTCCTTTTTTGTGTATTGACGTTCGTTTTTCCCCCCGGAAAATGGTTATTTCTTAATCATTTAAGGGAATTTTTTTAATGTCATGTCCTAAAGGTATATAATAAAAGAAATATTACAACAGTGTGCTTTTTTCTATTTGTTTATCGTGTTCTCAAAACGTGTGTATGTATTTTTTATTGGATGAGACCGAAGGTCGAATCCAATAAAAAATACCTACACACGATTCTCGAACACGATAACAACAAATAGAAAAAAGACACTGTTGTAATATTCCATATGTATGTGGCCCTTTTAAGGCCCCGCATATGTAATGCAAACAACACTTTTGGCTGGTAAAATAAGTAAATATCTGTATCATAGGGTCTGTTAAGAGAAAAATCGTAATATTTCAAAACTGATTCAATGGATCAATCACTGTCACAAATACATTTATGTGCTGTCATTTAGAAATAGTTTAACCGCTTACAGTTCAATCCCTGATTTTACGTCCCTGTGTATTTATACATGATGAAACAGTGTGGAAAAAAGAAATAAAAGCTTGTAACAAGCAAATACTTCTTTCCCCGTAATATTTTCAACACTATAGAATGATTACTTTTAGAAATAAAATCGACTTTAAATTGTCGTCTGCAGAATCTTTGAATTTGAAGAGGCCTTGATTTTTTCGCGAAAGGGAGAGTCTCTACTATCGCTATTAACTCATTACTAGACAGCAAAATTTTAGACTGTTCGATTTTGAAAGCAGCTGCAGACGACAATTTAAAGTTGATGAAATTATTGCTTTTTCCAACTTTCTGGAATCATTATGGAAAGTGAAGATTGCTCGTTGCAAGCAATTTCCTCATTTTACACATTGTTTTCCAACTTGTTTTTTTCTTGAGGGGCTTCTAAAAGCGTCATTGTGTGGGAATGGATTTATGTCTAATCAACAAATCTTGTCTTAAAGAGCCATTTCTGGGCGGTCCCTTATACAGGATCGACTATATGTCTAACTCTTTATTGTACAGTCAAAATTTCTAATGGTCTTAGGACACTTAGTCACGGAATATAATAATAAAAAGGAATTGCTTGTAAAATCTTCTTTTCACATACTGTCGCCTTTGCTGTATGACCCGTGTTTAATGGTTTAAAGAAGTATTGAGATGAGACACCCTAAATAAGGGATTGGTATATACAACTATTTAACCCTTTACCAAATAAAAACTTTTGGACTTTTCTTCCAAATCGAAAGAACCTGCAGATGAAAATTTAAGGTTGAAAGGGTTTTATTTTTTTATACTGCACGGTAGAAAATATTGTAGAAAATGAAGAAATTGCTTCAAACAAGCAATTTCTCCATTTTCAATGTTTCCCCTAGCTTTTAGGTCAGACAATCCCTCTAAGGGATTTCTTTGCCTCTAGCGACCAAAAGCTCTACTTTCAGGCAAACATTTTGGCCGAGGAGGCCATCTTATTAAATTGCTGAATCCGCTGAAAAAAGTGGATCTACTTATAAGAGAATCGATGAACCTTTGCAAGACCATATTCCACCTATTCTAGCAAAGAGCTTTACGTTTAATATTGATATTGATGAAATTACTAAATATTTCTGTTATTTGGGGACTGCTAAGTGAAATATCTAAGTACAAGCTATGGTGGCACAGAATAGTCATCATTTGGTATATAACTTACCTAGCAAAAAGCTTCACGATTAATGTGGATGTTAATCAAAATTACTATTGTTTGGGACTGCCACAGAATTATCTAAGCCCAAGCTATGGTGGCAAAGAACAGTCGTCATAAGGTAATCCAACTTTTTTTATACCAATTGAGGGCATATTGTTTTACCCTGTCTATTTGTCTGTTACTCTGTTTGTTCGCTATAAACATTTAGGACCGGCCATAACTCTAGAATGGTAAGGGATAGAGCCTTTATATTTACATGATTATTGTTTGGGACAAAACCTTTCTGTTGGCACCAACTTCAAGGTCATCATTTAATGTCATTTTTCAAGGTCAAACATGTGCAGAATTTAAACTTTAACATTGGTTTTACTGCTGATTTCCATATTGTATCAAACAACTGATTCTGGTAGGGGCGGGGGCATTGGTGTTTAACATATACATTTTGTTCTTACTCAGTTGGGAATTTACTCCCTTTTTGAAATAGCTTGAATATATATTCCATTTCTAAATTATATTAAATTTTGCAGGTGATGTTTGCCACCTTTTTTGTTATTTTTTCACGCATTTACGGTATCATTTCTGCAGAAATACATCTTTGATCTGAAGTCAAAGTTTGAATAAATTGGCCCTTGAGTACGAATAAGTATTATAATCTTAGGCCCTGATTTAACAAACTACATTTTTAATATTGCTAAAACCTTTTATTGAACTGTAAACAATGAAGGTACACACTGCAAATATTTTCATTCTACCAGGCTGTGCTAATTCTTATCATTTGTATCTTACAATTTTCATATTTTCCTGACCTACAGTAGTATCAGTAATTTGATTTCTTGATGGAGATTTTTTATGGAAAGGATTAGATCTTCTTCCACACTGCTGTTCTATACTGTACTGGATTAAGATAATCAGAACAAACAAAAACGCCAATCACCAAAACCCTAAGTTGTGTGTACCGATGACAATATTCCAGCAAATACAAATTTAATTATCCGCCCGTATCACTCAGATTTGAAGAGTTTCTATATACCTTTTATTTTTTTTTTACTTACCTGTTCGATATATTTAAGTCCATATCGCTTTCCAATTGAAGTTATTTGAGAAAGCTTATTTTCTCCAATAACGTGGACATAATATTCTTTATTCCTGAAATGACTATGGTCTGGCAATGTTTCTGAGAAAACAAAAAATAATATTGAGGATAAAATAATCACTATCTTAAAACTCTCCATTAAACCTTCATAACAGTATTAGTATTTAATACTATTACCCGATTGACGTGTAATCGCGAAATAGATAAAGCATTGACACGGCTGTTTAACAATAGGTTAACCCTTTATGTAAATTGGATTTCTTTTCTCTTGTAAACCTATGTATCTATGCAGGCATGTATGTGTGTGTGTATGTATGTATTTATGTATGTATGTATGTATGTATGCATGTGTGTTTGCATGTATGTATGTATGCATGCATGTATTTATGTGTGTATGTAAGTATGTATGTAAGAATGTATGTATGTAGGCATGTATGTATGTGTGTATGTATGTATGCATGTATGTATGTATTTACGCATGTATGTATGTATGTATGTATGTATGTATTTACGCATGCATGTATGCATGTATGTATGCATGTATGCATGTATGTATGCATGTATGTATGCATGTATGTATGCATGTATGTTTGTATGTATGTATGTATTTACGTATGCATGTATGTATGCATGAATGTATGTAAGTATGTACGTATGTATGTATGCATGTATGTATGTTTGTATGTATGTATGCATGTATGTATGTATGTATGTATGTATGTATGTATGTATGTATGCATGTATGTATGTAATTATGTATGTATGCATGTATTTACGTATGCATGTATGTATGAATGAATGTCAACAGCTTTCATCAGCATCTTTTCAATTGTTCACAGAATGATTGTACCATCATTAGGATTGTTTCTTTTCACTTTCTGTCTGATCCGTCAAGTATCACGGGAAAGGGGCATTACAATAATTTCAGTAAATAAATCCTCGTTTAGATAATTGAGTCTACAGTTTCCATAGTTTTCTCTTCAAAGGTACGCAGGATGATTGTACCATCACTAGGATTGTTCCTTTTGAAATTTGGTTAGTTTCGTAAGGTATCACCGGGAAAAGGGTCGCATTAAATTTCATTATGAAATCATTGTTATCTCAATTAAGTTAACAGTTTTCAGTGTTGTTCTAACTTTCATAGATTGTTTGTACCATCATAAGGACTCTTTTCTTCCAAATTAACCACCGTCATAGCACAGTCGGTAGCGCATCAGACTCCTAATCTTCAATAATTGAATTTCATTGGTTCGATCCCCGGCGGCGGCACATATTCTTTTCGACATTTGTTTCTCACCAAAGGGTGTATAATGGTAAACCTAAGTTTTGGGGCTAGGAAAGGATATAGTGGTAGCACTGGTGTGAAAAATACCAGGAATCCTTTGTAAAGTGATCCAGCCGCCGCGATATGACTGAAATACTGTTAAAAGCGGCCTTAAACCCCATTCAATCAATCAATCAGGTTTTTTTCAAATTAGGTTTGATCTGTCTAATATCACAGGTAAAGGGGCTGTGTGAAAATTTATTACAAAATCCTCATTAACACAAGAATATCCCTAGTCATTATCAGATTCTCATCAAACTTTAATAGACTTTGTACCATCATTTGGATTGTTCCTTTGTAAATTTGGTCTGTTCTTTTGAGTTTCACGACAAAAAGGGCCATAGAAACGTTTTTTACAAAACGTCGTTATCACAACTGTCTACATCATTTTCTTCAAACTTTTGGAAAGATTGAACCACCATTAGGATAGTTCCTTTGTAAATTTGGCCAGATTTGTTAAGGTTCACGAGAAAAAGGACCTTGTGAAAATTTATTAAAGACAATTCAATCCACTGTTTTCTTTATAAAATGATTGCGCCTTCATTAAAACTATTCCTTTCAATTTTGGTTTGTTCTGTAAAGTATCATGGGAAAAGGGCCCTATGAAAATTTCATTGAAATATTCTCATTAGCACAATAAAGTCAAAAGATTACACCGATTGATTGTATCATCATAACCATTGTTGATTTTGACCGTGGACCTTTGTTCTGTAAAGTATCATGGGAAAAGGGCCCTATGAAAATTTCATTGAAATATTCTCATTAGCACAATAAAGTCAAAAGATTACACCGATTGATTGTATCATCATAACCATTGTTGATTTTGACCGTGGACCTAATCGTTTAAGTATCACACGAAAAGGGGCCTTATGAAAACTTAACACAATGATGTCCCTAGATTTCACTGGATTCCCTTCAAACTTTCTTAGAATGTTTGTATATTCATTAGGATGGCTATTTACAGTATTGGTACGACCCTCTAGGTATCATTGTAACCAGACGATGTTTTGTGGTTTTGGCTGTAACACTTTTCACATTGGTTATAATTTATGGGTTGGGGCGCATTTCTTTGTTCCGTTCTGCTATGACGATTTCATGGTCGAGAAGTCACAACATTTGAAAAACTGTTTGTTCGTTCACGAAATTCGGAGAATTCTTTATAAATCATTTGTATTGAGGGTTTGTACATGATTCCAATATTCAATTGTTCCATCCGAGACGTTCGAATGGTCTGTTGTAATGCTCCGGGTTGTTTAAAATCGTTCCTTGTTTATGTCATAAGATTTCGCGCCAGCTGTTTAAATTCCGGTTCGTCCCATCTAGCCGCCGTCATAGCGCAGTTGGTAGCGCGTCGGACTGTCAATCTAGAGGTTCCGGGTCGATCCCCGACGGCGGCACTCATCCTTTCCGACTATTTGTCTCTCACCAATGGGTCGATAATCGTAGACCTATGTGGGATAGCAGATGGAGGTTAGGAAAGGATGTAATGGTAGTACTGGTGTGAGAAATACCAGGATTCAATTGTTAGGTGCTCCAGCCGCCGCGATATAACTGAAAGATTGTTGAAAGCGGCGTAAAACCCCATTCAAACAAGCAAGTTCTCCCATCTACTTTCGTATCAATCTCTAACTTGCATGTTTTTTTAATATTAGCTATTTTACAGGATCACACATGCTAGAAAGATAACGGACGATTTGTTGGGATGATAAATTCAGTTCCTTAAACTGGTAAGTGTAGATTGATCGTCTGTTATTGGGATATTTATAGGAGGGCTTGTACAATGCGTTTAAGGCAGAACTCAGTGCTTTTTATTGTTTCTCTTGAGATTGTTTTATTTCACGATTATGGGATGGAGAATTAATGATAGTTGATACTATTTTATGAGTCTCTTGTTGATTACTCCGACCTTGCGATCCCAACTCTTTATACCCTAGGTTGTTGGTATTTACACTACAATAATCAATTGGTCACATCATGTAAAAGGGGGCATATGAAAAATTTATTTAAATATTCTAGTTAACTCAATAATATTTCACCGGATTCACTTTAAACATAATGATCAAACAATCATCAGGATTGTTCTTTTTGAAATTAGATCTGATCAGTTAAAAATCATGGGAAAAGGGACCTCATAGAAATTCTATTGCAAAACAAAGTCCACTGTTTTCATAGAATTCTCTTCAAACTTTCACAGAATGATTGTATAACCCTAAAGATTCATTCTTTTTAACTCATTACGACACAAGAAAATTTTAGACTGGGCCAAATCGAAAACAGTTGCAGACGACAATTTAAACTTCGTGAAGTTTTAGATTTTTTCAACTTACTGGACAGAAAACATCGTGGCAAATGCTTTCCCGACTGTTTTTCTTGGGCGATGGGAATGGTTAAAATGGGTAAAATCAATAAAGTGTCACGGGAAAAAGGGCTTATGGGAACTTGATTGATCGTTGATCGTTACCACATTAAAGTCAAAAGCTGGGAACACAGGAAAGGGGCCGTATAGGGTATCATT
This sequence comes from Fragum fragum, assembly GCA_946902895.1. Lineage (NCBI taxonomy): Eukaryota > Metazoa > Mollusca > Bivalvia > Cardiida > Cardiidae > Fragum > Fragum fragum. The sequence goes on along the minus strand of OX336371.1, from coordinate 1,229,700 downwards.
CATCATTTCACAGGACGAACTTGGGGTCGTAAGGAAGGTTCTTTTCTGAAATGAATAGGATCCACCAAACAACACTGAAAAAGGGACCTTGTGTATTTTTAGCACATCTTAGCACAACGTGCTCAAGGTGAGCTTTTGTGAACCCATTTTGTCCGTCGTCCGTCGGAAGGCATCAACACTTCTTTAAACATCTTCTCCTAAGTAACCATTGGGCCAATTCTAACCAAACTTGGCAGAATTGTTCCTTGACCCTTCTCAAACGTTGTTCGCGAAATTGACCCACAAATATGGGCGTGAAAGGGCGGGGCAGTTTTTGACTTTGAAATCTTTTAAAATCTTCTCCTCAGTAGCCATTGGGCAAACTTCAACGAAACTTTACATGAATGTTAGTCGGGTGACCATTTCTAAGGATGGGAGGTAGGTGTCCAATTTTACAAAATATACGTTTGATGTACACAAAAAAAGTATTGAGGAGAAATCAAAAGAAACATCTCAAGTGTACATGTAACTGGACGTGAAATAAACTTTGATACGAAAGTGATAAATGGCCTCCGATTCAATGTGAGCTCTCGGTAGATAGACATCGGAATTTATTATTTTTAACATCTACACGTCTAAAAACAATCAAATTTGTCCATTGTTTTATATGATTTTTGACAGAAAGCAGGGTTTTAGTTTGATATCAATAAAATTGGCTCTCAGGTACTCAACAATCAGTGTCATGACAATCCTTGCTTTAACTATGTAATGTTGTGTATTGCATACAAGAGCAAGTGTTTGCTGTCCTTTACAGATACTGTTGTTCCTCCACTAGAGTGAGCAACTATTTTTCACAAGAAAAGAAGGTGCATGATATAACTAGCTTTTTATAAAAACTTTTGAGGTATTTCGTTTTTTTCTGTCGATGAAAAAGATCTTGAATTTAACAAATATCCTGGAAAAAAACTTGAAAAACTCTTGGATTTTGTAAGCAGAAAATTGTGGGAACCCTGGACGTCGTGGGTTTGAATCTCGGCGGCAACATATATCCTTTACCGCATTTTATCTCTCTTATGGGTAGATGATCCCAAACCTAAATGGGATGGCAGCTGGAAGCTTGGAAAGGATTTAATGGTAATACTGGTTCGAGAAATACTAGGAATCCACTGTTAAATGATCTGCAACATGACTGAAAATTGTTGAAAACAACTTGGTCAACTTTCATTAGACATTTGGCACAATTATTGTGACAAGTAGCTTTTGTCTCCAACCACGGGGTAAAAACAAGCGGCATGCGTAAGTGAGATGGGCAACTAGTGAAAAACAACAAATGATCTCAAGTGTTTAGCAAACAGGACAACTTTTAATATTATAATTACTTTATTTTTGTCAAGTCTGCTTGTAGTGAGCAAGACAAAGTTGTCACTATTACAAGTCGGTGTATGTGCCTTAGTCCATGTTTTTGAGGACCATTTTTGATTGCTAAAAATATATTTCACTATATTAATTTCAATCGTACGCATTTTCCGTTTATTTATCGTCGCTACCGTAGCACATGCCCATATGAGCGACGCCTCCAGAAGACGGTTAGTTGTTACGGGGGATAGTGCAAGGATACAGGACGAAACTACCGAGAGCCTCGCCTAGTTCTTTAACGTGCTCGATGGATAGCATCGTCACACGGGGCCTCGGTTTAACGTCTCATCCGGAAGACAATTTCACAGGATGATTGTAGGGTCATAAGAAAACTTCCTTTTGTAAATGGAGTGGATCCGTCATGAAACATGGGAAGGGGCCCTTGAGGACTGTTGCTCGAAATAATAAAGGGAATAAGTCAAATTTGTTATTTACATTCATGCACTATTCTTTAAGCAAATAACTTCCTTAAATATCAGGTTACTTTAACAGAAAACTTGATAGCCAGTAGAGAGTCTCAAGCCCTTACGGACCTCTTGTTTTTTTCTTCATTATTTCATAGAATTTATTTGATAAAAAATAGGTTTACGATTTATGGAATATTCGCTGCATAAGAAAAATTTGGTATTCCACTCAACCTTCGGTCAAAATTTTTTCCCCAGCTCAAAGCAAATAAAAGATATTGTATCTCTATTGTAACATAATTTTTCCTATATCTTGAAAGATACGCTAATAATATATGCATAATTGACGGATCGCTGGTTCCGCCCACACAGGGGAGATCACTCTAAAATACTCCGATATTCGTAGCCATTTTGACCTATCTATCTATCTATCTATCTATCTATCTATCTATCTATCTATCTATCTATCTATCTATCTATCTATCTATCTATCTATCTATCTATCTATCTATCTATCTATCTATCTATCTATCTATCTATCTATATATACTGCCCAACTCCCCTTTCGGGTATTACTGGCAGGTGCGCGTCTGTGCTGGAATAAAAACTGTTAGACATTTGTTAGGGTGCAAAATTGTAAAAGTATTGTGAGTGTTAGATTAAAAGAGCTGATTAAAACATATTTTGGTCATTCAGGGACGGCTCACTATCTGAAAAGAATCAAGACTCTTTTTGAATGCTGCAATATCAGGTTGCTGTACAATTGTTTCTGGAAGGCTGTTCCATAGTATCACTGTGTAGGGAAAAAAAGAATATTTAAAGTAGGCTGCATTTGTGTGGATCTGTCTGAAAGATGCTGTGTGCATATGTCGGGTGGTCCTCACTGGTCTTTCAAGATAAGCTGGTACTGGCACTGCAACAAAATTATTAACAATTTTATAGAACATGGTGACTCTGGAGATGTCTCGTCTGTATTGGAGCGTTTCCCAACCAAGCTCCTTCTGCATGCAGGTAACACTGTTATAATAAGAGAAATTATTTTGAACCCATCTTGCCGCTCTACGCTGTACTTTTTCCACTTTGTTGATATAGGTTTTTGTGTAGGGGCTCCAAACTGTTGATGCGTATTCTACCTGGGGTCTCACTAAAGTTTTATACGCTATTTCTCTGATCTTCTTATTTTTGGTCTGGATGTTTCTGCGGAGAAAACCTAAAGTTTTATTAGCATTTGATGTTATATTGTCAATGAGTTTGTTCCAGGAAAGATCTCCAGATATTGTAACTCCTAGGTATTTGGCATTGTCCACAGTCTCTAGTACTTGTCCATGTAACCTGTAATCAAAGGAAATCTTTTTCTTTTTTTTAGTAATATTTAGGACAATGCATTTGCTGGGGTTAAACTCCATTTCTCACTTTTTCTCCCACTGCATTAGCTTGTCTAGATCTTCTTGTAGGGTCAAACAGTCTTGTCTGTTGTTAATAACTAGATAAACGGCAGTGTCATCTGCAAACAAACGAACTTGTGATGTGATGTTATTTGGAAGGTCATTTATATACAAAAGAAACAAAAGAGGGCCAAGTACAGATCCCTGAGGTACTCCAGACGTGACTGGTACTTCTGATGAGCATCCACCTTCTAAAGCTACTTTTTGTGTCCTAAATCTGAAACCAAATGGCGACCGAGTCGGGAAGTTTGTCGCACGCACCACACCACATTAGTGTCCGATATCTGGGTGTTGAAATAGAGTTCATAAAAAAGCATATGACTTTGTATCCGGGTCTTATTTTTATAATGATACAGTTAACCGGTAAAGCTTTACTGTATCTGTGACGGGAAAAATTTACTCGAGCTAAAGGAAGTAAGAATATTCGACTCGCATACGAATAAACAAAGAGGGCCCGTTTATGAAAGAGCCACACTCAGTCATTTGTTTTATGCCTGATATTTATCGTATCCTGGGGAAATACGGATTGAAAAAAATCTTAATTTCTTATTTATCAGAAGCAACTTTCCCGTCTAGAGTAAGCTGGAAAAGATAATCAACATCTCAATCGAAGCATATACAAATCAAAGCGCTGAAAGCCTGAGATATGTATACAGGAGATATATAATCTGGGCAGAAAAACTTTGACGGTCGGATGATCGGAGGTGCAACTTTCTACCCAAATCTACTGTCGATTATGCGCAGATCTGCCAATTTGTGCGCTAGGGGACACTACCTGCCCGCAATAATTTTCATCCCGTTGAGGTACAGTACGGAACATGGTTAATTTGACAATCATTTCAATCGCATTTCGGGCAATCACCTTCAATCACGTTCAATCAGCGTTCAGCGTTCAATCAGGAAGCAATCACGGTTTTCCTATTTGCGGTCAATCAATCCTTAAATAAAAGCATTCAATCAACAGCTTCCAATCATTCCGATATTTAAAATCGCCATGTTAGTTTTGGTGATTAATATTTTCGTTAAAATTAAATTCGGTACTTCAAATTTTAAAAAAAATATTGATAATATTTTGTTTAAGATTATTTCCGATGTTGTAGTGATTAAAAGAAATTTTGCAACGATTGTACGATCGTATCTAAACAAGACAGCGTTAAATCCGATCAGAGCGAAAAAGCGATCAGCGTTCAGTCACAATCATTCATTCACGATCGGGTAGCGTTCAATCTGGTTACAATCAGATTGTCAAATTAACGATGTTCTGTACTGTATTGTAACGATATATGCACATTTATATATCGTTACATATTTTTCACCCGATCAAAATGTTTTGAAGGGATCTGATAAAGGCCACTTAAGGATCCTTCCTGTGAATTTTGTTTGAGTTTGGTTGAATTATGTTCAGTACTTTCTGAGAAGTGATTTTTAAAGTGAAAGTTGACGGACGGACGACGGACACCAAATAATGACAAAAGCTCGTTGGCTTTCAGCCAGTGGAGCTAGCGAGAGAGAGCTAGAGAGTGAGAGAGATGGGGGAAATGAGCGTGTAGCCAGGTTCGAACTAGGAGGCTCTTGCGTGCGATGTGAGTATTTTACCACACAGACCAATTTCGTTATGTAAATATGCGCTTTATAATCTCCTGATAAAGAGAGCGAGAGAGGGCGGGCGGTCGTTTACCAGGTTAACATGATTATTTACACCTCTCAAAAGCGGTATGTAGACGTTGCATCCTTTGGGTAGAATTCGGAGGTAAATTATATAGACAAAAGTCCGAGCACGACCAAACTGTTTTCAGACAGTAAGAATATGGTCCTATGAATGACCAATTAATTTGTTAAACAAAACATTCAAATCGTGCGAAAAATCGACAGCTTCGCTTATCAGCTTTATACAGCAACTTCGTCTAACCGGACCGTTTTAACATTGTTACTCTAGAATAAGTAATATTATTTTGGTATGAAACATACACCTTATTTTTTCTTAATAATATGATATGATTATATATGTTTAATAATTTCCAATATATTATACATCTCCTTTCTTTCCATTCACTCGTCAAGTTTTGATAATTTTGCCAAATTCAGAACACTCACACGAAACTACTGTACATCAAGCCGACAGCTTTCAATGAGTCATATCTCGCCTTCGTCCTTCTCGCCTCAATAGCAAAAAGCTTGTTCGTATATAGCACCTGATATGTTAAGTACGGCTATAAAACCCTACTGATTACTTTTAGTTTATCCTTTCTTTGGGCTTTTGTGGCCCTTGCTCAGAATACTAATGAAATCTTACTTTTTTCATCAATTAGCGACCGAGACACGGCAATCACATCTTGGTTAAGATAATATGCAGCGTTTTGGTCCCTAATACGTCTATGACACCACAATTCGAATATTTGTAAATGTGTTTCATGTATGTTTGAATGTATATATGTTTTCTCTGTGTTAATTTTCTGTAACCTTGTTTGTATATCTATGTTCCCTGCATGTCGTCTACGTATAATGTATCCCTGATTGTACACAATTGTTCTTTCTTTAGTTTTCATGACAATCTGATAACGTCATTGTATTCTTCATATCTGGAGGAATTAAAGATTATCTATCTAACAATCTTTTTTTTTCTTCAAGGCCTAATACAAACTGCTTCGGGAGAAGACCTCCTGTAACATTTAACTAAAATCAACTTACGTTACCATACCAACCATTGCTTTCAACAGATTTCAAATATGTCAGTAATCATTAAAAGAGGGCAAACTAACGTATTTCTGCCCAATTTTGTTTAAATTGGCCAAATAGTGTTGAAAGGGTTGCCTTCTTAATTTCTATTTAAGCCTAATCACCCTGTGGCTCTAAATATTTATCAGTTTTGAAAGAGGTCAAAGTACTAATGCTTCATGTAAAATTCAAGATTCTTCAACTACGGGGTCAGGAGGAGATGTTGTGTTTTTTTTTTTTTCGTTTTTTTTTTTTTTCAATTTTACTCTTGTTGTCAAAGCAACCAGAGTATTCAACTGATTAAATTCTTTGTTGAAGTAAGCCCAGTGGTTTGGAAGGAGATGTCGTTTTAAAAATACTCCTGTATTTCTATATGAGCCCCACAAACCCCCTGGGGCTCGGTCCCTGGGGGCCCGAGGGTGATGATTTTAGCAATTCTGAAAGAGGTAAATGTACTGATGCTTCATTCCAAATATCAAGAATCTAGGCCCTCTGGGTTAGGAAGAGATAATTTTTAAAGTTTTCATTAAATTTTCTGTTTTGTTGCTTTGGCAACCAGAGTTTTTGATTTAACGGAATTCATTTCTTTTAGCAATTTTTAGAGAGCACAACCCAAGGAACATTCCTGTCGAATTTGGTTGAAATCCGCCAAGCGGTTTGGGAGAAGATGGCGTTTTAATATTCCTTCTTTATTTCTTTATAATCCTACCTCCTGAGGCTCCGCCCCTGGGTACCCGAGCTTGATGATTTTAAGCATTTCTGAAAGAGGTCATTGTAATGATGCTTCATGCCAAATATCAAGGTTCTACGCCTTCTGGGTCAGGAGGAGATAATTTCTAAAGATTTCATTGAAATTTCAGTTTTGTTGGCATGGCAACCAGTTTTTAAGTTGATGGATTTTTTCGTCTTTCTGGACAGAAATCGTGGATAATGGAGAAACTGCTTGATACAAGTAATTTCTTCATTTTCCACAAAGTTTCACAAAGCTTTTTCCTTGAGCGAAGTATAAAGGAGGGATTATGTTGGAATGGGTAAAATACAGGACTCTCACACTGACTTACACATCTGGATCTTCTACACGAGAAGTTATGCTCACAAAATCTAACCAATGAAAGCACAAACCCTACACAAAAGTACTGAAAGTACTGTAAGCTAGCAAAGTTTATTTTTAAAGACTTTGATACTATCTTATCCTTGTCAGGTGGGACAAGCTGGTCCAATTTCTCCCACGGCCTCACATCATTCAAAGTGCATTCGCCTTGAGGGAAAACTAAAATTGTTGACGAACAACACCAATGTGCAGTTCAAAAAGAATTATACAATTTAATTTTGATTATAAAAAAAAAAACAAAAAAAACCAAGGGCTTTGTTTGACGCGTGAATCAGGGACTTGACCCTTAGGTATCCCCTCTCAAAAAGAACCAAAAAGAGAATTGAATTTAAGAATCTAATTTTACAACAGTTCACGGCTATGTCTTCATATGACACATCAGATACTAATTATCCAAGTAATCCAAGCGACGATTTGTTTTATATTCCTCATAATAAATTATGCTAACTACCGAATTTTCTTGCTATCTAACACTGTATATCTTACCCATAGAGACCACCTTCAATTAACAATGATATTCTAGTTAAAGCCAAGTAGGTCACAAATAGAATCAACGTTTTGTTGTAATCTAACATGATTCTACAATCAACTTGCTATTATCAGGTTGTACAATAGTGACAGCAAATGTAACATTTAAAAGTTAATGATTTCAAGTTTTCTATTTGTCTTCTGTCTCACCTCAAATATATTTATAATATAGATATTTACAACTCATCTTCAGTCAGACTATTTACACTGTATAAAAGTATAAAGTATAAGTTTTTATTTTATGAATCTTATTGCGAAAACAAAAGTTTTATATGACGACAAAAGGCTTCAAGTCTTTCACAACGGATTGTCATTTGTCAGTCATTCTGTTTGTTCTTCGGGTAAGATACAGTTCTACTTGAAAGAGCATTATTCAAGCAGTTTACAAGACAAACGACAACGAAAGGTATTACACTAATTGAAATAACAACAACTGCAATATAATTCACATGTCCTTGTTCGTTGTTGTCGGCATCTTCTTCTAGAATTGCACGTGTGTCACCTTCTAAAACCGCATAATATGCTCTATCTAATTCACCGTTTGTCTGAATCATGTCAATGAAGCTATTTGAATCATCTACAAGGTCCTGGTTATTTTCTTGTTTATTTTCTTGTTTATGTCGAAAAAGATTCGAGTTGTATTTGTATGGATCCTCTGCAGTTCCGTAAACAAAAAGAGTGAAATTGTGCACTGTGAAATGTTTATCTGAAAAGAATAAAATTATAAAATTGAACCTTTAAGTACAAAAATGATAATTACCGTAGAGTAGAAATGTGAAAGCATAGTACGGACAATACAGAAAATAACAAGTAAAGGGTGAAAGGTACACTCAAAGTTTTATTATAAAATGCTTACAGCTGGATGACAATTTGTTAAGTAAATATGAATGGTGGGGAAAAGCTTCAGAAAACAATATGATATTTTTCGTAAATTTGTACCTTCGAAAACTAATTCCATAGATAAATTTGTCTAATTGTAGTAATTAGAAAGAAATTCTTTCTCTTTACATTGATAGGGTATAAATTTGAACAAACGTGAATGAATTTACAGTAAAATGGTTATATTACTGATAAAGAAATGCCAGAAACTTGGCTAAAATTCACTTTCCTACAATTCTTTACTAGAGAAATTCATTAACCTTTTGCCAAATCATAGATATAAATTGCAGTTATCCAGGTTAAACCAATATGTCCTACAAATATTTTTTTTTTTTTACCATGGAAGGGAATTTCTACTGGGTTGACATAAAATATTCTATTAAAACATCGCTACTAGTTGTTCACATATAAATGATATACATAAAATGTATCGTTACAAAGTAAAACTATTAACAAATCCTTATCAACACTTACAACTTTTATTTCTCATGGTGTCATACTGTGTCATAAACAAAGTCCAGTCACCCGTGGGAGATTCGCCCCAAAATTGGACTGATGTGAAATTCCATGTCCTTCGAAATGGCATTTTCTTATGTTTCGATACATTGGGCAAAGTTTTCTGAGCATCATGTAAGAGTACTGATTTTGTGTTTGAAGGCGAATACAAGAAGAATGAAATAAGCTTGTCCCGAATTCCCGTATATGTTATTTCAGCAACAACATGTTCTATATAACGGACACACTGCGATTGGTGTCCACATTCCTTGACAATGACTTTGGCCATATAAGCATCGGGGTCCTTAGATCGCGGTTTTGAAGTTAATCTGAAATGGAGTATTTATTATAGAAAAAATAGCAAGTAGTTAAGCTGAGTAGCCTAGACTAACGAGAATAAAACCCTTTGGAATTATAGGATTAATATTATAATCGAAAATTTGACAATTGATGCACTATTAAAAAGAGAAAAAAGTACTGAAAGCACAGGAAGCTAGCAAAGAATCATTTTGTTTGATAGTTTATTTGTCAAAGGTTATCACATTAATCAAACGAGGTGAAAGTAATCCAGGAGTTAACCCATTACAACATGGCAATATCGTAGTTTATTTGTCAAAGGTTATCACATTACATGGCAATATTATAGTATGCTTTTGAAGGAGTTCTCTACAATATGAATACAGTTAATTGATGTGATCATACAAAGAACATAGTGAAGACTCTGACTCATTCGAACAAGATATGCTGAAGTGGTCTAAAAACACCTAGGAGATCAACTTGCAGGCAGAATTTGCAACTTTCTTGAAATACATAAAAACTACTTTTTATGGCGTAGGCGTTCAATGGATTAGTGGCAGTTTGCAGGTCTATTCAGTTTGCTGGGTTCTTGGCATACTTGATTAGTTCATATATACCCATTCCCACATGAGAAAATTTTAGACTGGTCCAAATTGAAAGAGGATAGAGAAGATAATTTTAGATTGATTAAGTTATAAAAGTCTTTGTCTCTTAGGATAGAAGACATCGTCGACAATGTCTTCAAAGTGGATTTTCTTGAGGAGCGCAAAAAGGAGGGTTTATCTGGGAATAGTTTAATAATCTATTGATATGTAAACATATTTTGAATGCTGCTTTATGAGTTGCATAGATTGAATATATTAACTTTTCAATAGTCTTTTATTTAAAGAATAATAGTTACAAATAGGGTTACATTATAAGTTTACCTGATTCTTGTAGAATGGTAAAAAGTAGATAGAACTTGTTGTGGCACAGAGATCCATGACCTTGCTGCTATGGAAAATGATGTCGCGTTCATCATTCCAAATCCAAAATAGGGATTATCTTTTTTACAAAATAGAAATTATTTTATCATAAGTTTTTGAGAATGATATTTTCTGTTCAAAATTGTTCAAAATAATTTAAAGGGGTCTCTAATTGAGTGGGATATGTTGTATTTTTTAAATACATTTTTCAAGTTTTTACGGAAGCCGCCGTCATAGCGCAGTTGGTAGCGCGTCGGACTTTCAATCTAGAGGTCCCGGGTTCGATTCCCGACGGCGGCACTCATCCTTTCCGACAATTTGTCTCTCACTAATGGGTCGATAATCGTAGACCTATGTGGGATAGCAGCTGGAGGCTAGGAAAGGATGTAATGGTAGTACTGGTGTGAGAAATACCAGGAATCCATTGTTAGGTGCTCCAGCCGCCGCGATATAACTGAAAGATTGTTGAAAGCGGCGTAAAACCCCATTCAAATCAAATCAAGTTTTTATGCAACATTTGAATAAATACTTTAATCGCATGGTTTAATGTGGTTAATACATAAGACTTGAAAATCGAGTGAAGATCTTACGACTTATAAAGCATAAACAATTCACAAATTATATAAATTCAAAATCTTGATCGGTATTTACGGAAAACTGAACTGATGGACTGTACTTTTTGAGACAACAATTACATGTACACATTTGAATTAAGACCGGCCGACAAAGAAATTAAAACAAAACAAAAAACAAATCAACTGTCTGTTCTCCAGCTTGTACTTACATTTCAGCCCCTTTCCGTTTGCAGTGGTAGGAAGTTTTGATTTCAGGTTTTCTAACGAAGAAGTGAAAATGAGAATGTATTGTACATCGCGCCACGATAGCCTACAAAAGTAAGACAAGTATTTTTCTATAGCACATTACCTATATTAGAATTTGCTATGATAAGCATTAGTTAATCGACCAATCTGTCTGCTCGGTCAGTTAATTTGTGTCCTAGCAGATACTGTTAAAATTTATTTTTGAAGATAGATAACGAAGTTTCATTCCACACGCTAATGCTACAGTATGAGAAAGATAGTTTCTTGTACAATAAATTGTATTTTGAGTGTGATATCATGTGCAGATGATCTTAAGCTATAGTTAGTGTCAAACCCCATTCAAATAGTCTGATGAAAGGTCATTACAAAACTTAAAAATCAATACACCAGTGTGATAATTACATCGTTTTTCAGATGTCAACCAATAAGTTTAGTGAAAAGTTCAATAGAGGGTGTTCTTGACGCAGGGCCCAAAAAGACGCGAGCTTTTTTTTTTTTTTTTTTTTTTTATTAAGTAAAGATAATTTAGATGTCCTATGTTTAGCAGTTTTCCACCAAACTGTACAGCAATAGTCAAAGAGATGAAGTATATACGATTTGTAAAATAGTTGCCTCATTTTTAGAGTTAGATAGTTCGAAATTGTTTTGAGCAATCTAATTTTACTGTTGATTTTAGAGCTAGTTTTGTCAATATGTATATTCCAAGACAGATATTTGTCAACATGTACACTCAAGATCTTATGGGACTCAACGACGTCAACGCAAACATCTTTTATTTTAAACCTAGTTTGATATTTTTTAATACACATTTTGGTCAGACAAGCATACATTTAGTTGTAATTGGATTGACAAGCATACTGTTATTTGAATACCATGAGAGAATAGATTGCAAACCATTTTGTAGGTTGGTTTGTATTATATTAATGACGACACCAGACTTATAGAGTGTCGAATCATCTGCGTATAGGTTTTAACTTGAGTCATTAACATGTAAATCCATATCATTTATGTAAATCAAAATACGAGCTACCCTGATTTAGATCCTTGTGTGACACCGCTAGATATAGTACGTCAAGAGAAAAAGTTATTATTACTCTTAACATACTGTTTCTGCCAGATAAATAAGATTCAAATATTGATAAGAAATTCAACGAGGAGTTGTGTAACCATAACTTATATAATGAAATTTCATGATCTACAAGATCAAATACCTTCTTTATGTCAATGAAAATCGAACCAATAATACACAGCCATTCAAATATATAGCCACACATTCGGATTAGATAAAGCAGAAAGAATAACAGAAGGGGAAAACGTAGGAATAATTTTGCTGTTTTGAGGATGGTTATGAAAGTGTCATTTGAATTTACTGAAAATGTTTTTAAAATTCAAATTGAGTTTAGATTTGTATGTAATAGAATAAAAGTACCTATCCAACAACCCAAGGGCAATAATCGCAGCACCTATAGCAGTAGCGGCAGAACTGCCTTTGAAATCATCACTACACGAGTTGTCCATGGACGTTGTAGGCTAAATATAAAGTATAAAACAAATTTTTGCATACATTGTAACTTTTCTGGTCATGACAGACATGTAATACGGGACATCTCACAGGCGCTAACGGGAGAGGAAGTGTATTAATCAGAAATGTAATACCCCTTTTTTTCCTCGACCCTGATAAAAGTCCGGCGCTTAGAAATTTCAGTAAGTTTCGCTTTCTCTGATTGACTGGCCAATTTGTTTGATATGCAGTGAAATGGCATCTTGTATAATGCAAATCTAATGGTAACCATTCTAAAATTAAACACAACCAAGCTAAAATACAATATCTATCTGTCTCTCTGTCTGTCTCTTCTCTCCCCATTAACTTTATCCCATCTCTATCTCCCTCTCTTGCGATGTCCTTGTTAAATGTTTAAGTTAGTTGTTTGTTGACAAGAGGTGTTTTGTATGTCCAAAATACATGTTTGTAATAGTTTTGCGTTCCAAATTTTTATTTGTATATTTGTATGCTCTTCAACTTAGGAGGAATAAAGATAATAACATAGAATGTGAACACTAGAAAAGAACACAATAAAAACTCTCGAAAGGTGGACTGATTTCGACTTCAAAAAGTCAAAGTTCATTATTTGTCAAACAATAAAATTTCAATACATACCGAGAAGATAGATTTGGGGAAAGAGAAAAACTTATCTCCCTCTGATACAATAGAAACTGTCGGTTAAGTTAAGAGATGAAGAGAATATTTTTTTTTGTATTCATGGAGGTATGAACCGAAAAAACTAATCTCACATAAGTGTGATTAGGTTTTTCGGTTCATACCTCCATGAAATGAAAAAATATTTTCTCCATTTCTTATAATCTGATAGTATCACATGAAAAAGGCTAAGTAAAATAGGCAATTTATAATACATCGTTGTACATTCCCTGATTTGTCTGTATTTTCTTCTCATTTCGAAAAGACGAAGAATGGTGGATTGCTACAGAATACATGTATCTTTAGATGTAGTCTTAACGTCATTACACGCCTTATTGTATTTGTACCTGATGTTTAGTGCCTCATGACTCTATGGACATTGTGTTTTTTAATCTTTTACCAGACGACAAAATTTTAGACTGGCCCAATTTGAAAGTAGTTGCAGACGACAATTTTAAGTAAATGAAATTTTAAGATTTGTTCACCTTTCTATGTAGAAAACATTGTGGAAAATGAAGAAATTGCTTGTTACAAGCAATTTCTTTATTTAACACAATGTTTTTCCAATTGTTTTTCTTGAGCGGCGTAAAAAAGCGTCTCTGTGTGGGAATAGGTTAACCAAGATTAATCACATATATACACCCTTTATTGGTTCCGTGCCCACCTAACAAGACTACATGGGTAAAAAAAAAAGAAATCAATTGGAACTAATAGGCGAAATTGCTCGTGCCACAACCTCTTTTAAGTGACCACTTCCTATAAGCGACTGCAATAGATCTTTTCACTCAAAGCGCCAGATGACTAAAAAGTCTGTATCCGCTAGACGCTTTCAAAGAAAAACAACAACAGCAAACTTCCACTGTGGGGAAGTGTATATAATGATAATTTATCGACTCCCCACAATCGATCATGTGACATAGTTTCGGGTAGATATCGCATTAAACGAGATTTGGGTTGACGCATGCGCAGTGAGGGCGTGAAAAGGTCTATTGAAACCCCATTTTAAGAATCAAAATCTCATATTAAAGAAATGGTTGTATTTGATAAATATATATCAAACCCAAATCAAATGTTGTAGGGATTCATTATAACGTGTCCCAACACATAGGTTTTAGCGAGAATTCATTAATAATTCATATATGCAATTGAATCAGTCCTTCATATATTCCACGAAAATGTATTTAAGGGACCATCCTCTTAGGCGACCACTTTTTTGGCGTCCGATGATTGGTCGCTTAATACAGGATATACTGCACTATTTATTTCGAACCTACTTCTTTTCATTGAAGTAAAATGTTGCGTAAATGACCAATCACTGACCCCTTTTTCCCCTCTCATTGACACCAACAGGAAGCTATGCTTCGACTTTTACATTATTATGTTATTTGCAAAATTTATGGCCAGTAGCATGTTACAAATAAGCAAAATGGTTGGTTGGCGACCTCAACGTCGTAACTACATCTTGAATGAGCTGTATTTACGACGTTTAAGTTGCCAAACCAACAAAAAATGATTCCCGAAAATGGCGCTCAATGTTGGAGCTCAAACCGAACTTCAAGTCTAAATTAATGATTTCATTGGTCGAAAGGCATAGGCAGCTGCGATTGGTCAGTAGCTAGGCCAGTAATCAAAGTACTGAAAGTACTGTAAGCTAGCAAAGCATGGTTCATCTTTGTCAAAGGTTATCATGATAAATAAACGAGGTTAAAATAACCGAGGAATTAACCATTACAAAATGACAAAATCTGGTTCAAATTGAAAGAAGTGGCAGGCGACAATTTCAGGGGGTGGAATTCGGTAGAAATCATTGTGGTCATTGAAAAAATTGCTTGTTAAAAGCAATGTCCACACTGTTTTTAAAACATTATCTTGAGTTGTTCAAAAAGCGGAATTGAGTGGGAATGGGTCAGATAGTACGTTCTTTATAGCAGTCACTATAATCTAAATAGAGTTTGTAATATTCTTAAAATACACAACAATTACTTTTTGTGGTGTAGGCATTCGATGGATTTATTGGTTAAGCCTCCAGTGGCAGTTTGCCCTTGTTGAACTCTGAAACAACCTCATAATGTGTCTGTTTATTTAAGCTAAATCAAAGCTGACGTTTTGCTAGCTAAAAACATCTACTTACGTACGATGGAAGCGTTGTAAGCTACTCCTGCACTGCACAGTTCATTGCCCTTCAGTGCTGCTATCAACCCAGCTATATTGTTACCATGTCTATAAAAACATGTGTTGATTCATTACTACCGAGGCGAGATATATTACACGGATCTCAAGATATTTGAGAATTGAAAAGAAATATAATAATAATTAATGCAAGAAAATATTTACTGATCAAAAAATGGTATTTGCTTTTTTTCTAAAATTAAATTAATAAATAAATAAGTCTGAATAATTTCGTGGTGAAGGAGATATACGTCAATTTTTACAATGAAGGATAGTCATGCTTTTTGTTTGCTTTTTATTTTTTGATTTTTTATTCTTTCTTTTCTATAACAAGTTTTATATAAAAAAGGAGAACACTTTTTAAGTATGTAAAGTATTACAAAAAAGACATATTTAATGTAAAACATTTGCTGTCGTCATTTCTGGTCAATTAAATATTGAAATCACAGATTTCCTTACTCCACATAATCATCGGCTTCCGGGTAGTTTTTACTTTCATAGTTCGGCAGAAAATCTGATCGTCTTTCTCGATCCACGAAATTATAGCCAAGTTGTGTATTCTGAAAAAAAAAGGAAAGAAGTAGGTATTATACATGAAGCCTGTTTTAACCCTTTTCATGCTGAATAAAATCCTTGTTTGACTTTGCATACAAAAATCAAAGGCCTGAAAGCACTGGTACCACTAGTTAAGGGTAAAACATTATACTAAAAATTAATTTCATAAACTGCTTTTGGTTGAAGGAGAGAAACAGGAGGTGTAGACTAAGGTCAGACTGCACATATGTGCAGGCTGATCTTAGTCTATACCTTCTGTAAAAAAAAAAGTCTATACCCTCTGTAAAAACAGGAATATTCTGGCTTCAGCATGCCAACTGATAAGAACTAGGAAAGCACTCATACTCACTTTGGCAAAATTTACAGAAGAAATATAAATAATTCAAATGAAAGAATATTTTGTTGCCACATATAATTTCATAAAGTGCGTCACATTTCATGAGTCACATTACATAACAACCTGAAAGCCACGAGTTATTCACCCGTACCTCTTTTCAAGTTCGATCCCCGGCGGCGGCACATATCCTTTCCGACATTTTTCTCTCACCAGTGGTTGGATGGTGGTGAACCTAAGTGGGATAGCAGCTGGGGGCAATGAAATGATGTAATGGTGGCACTGGTGCGAGATATACCTGGAAATCATTGTTAAGTGCTCAAGCCGCTTCGATATAACTGAATCAAAGTACTGAGGTACTGTTAGCTAGCAAAGCATGTTTTATTTTAAAAAATCTTTCCCTTGTTTTGTAGAAAACATTATCGACATTGAAGAAATTGCTTGTTACAAGCAAGTTCTTTGTTGCCCACAATGTTTTCCAAAGCTTTTTTCTTGAGATACTTAAAAAGCGGAATTGGTTGGGAATGGGTTAAAAAGCATGCTATTGACAGAGCTCTCTTTTAATTTGAATAGAGTTTGCAATATTCCTGAAATACATAAGAACTATTTTTTTGGCGTAGGCATTCCATCGAATTGATGGTTAAGCCTCCAGGGGCAGTTTGCACTCGTTGAACTTTTGGAAGATCTTAAAATTTTGTCTGTTAACTTAAGCTATCAAAGCTGACGCTTTGCTAGCTAAAAATTGTTCAAAGCGGCGTTAAACCCCATAAAAAAACCTGTTTTCAAGGCTTAAAAGGTTTCGTCATTTTTGCCATAAGTAGAACCAATCACAAAACCAATAAAGCCCTGCTAATCCAAAATGTAATAACAGTTGTGATTTTAACATGGAATACAAAATGTATTCACGCAACATTTCAAAGGGTTTACAATTTAATTTTTAGTTACAAACCTACCATATTTCGCTTTAAATCCGCATGGTTTATTTCGAAGCCGAGATCAAGAACACCAACATTAATACCATAACCGGTAAAGTTCAGTGCCCACGTCTCCTCAATATCCATTCCGTAATAAGGTTTACAAGTCTTCAGCTGATATTATCATAAAATGAAAATTGAAAAAAATGATGAAGAAAGTAAATTGATTTTTCTATTGACATTTTTTTTTTTCAAGTTTTAAACTAATCCAAATTGAAAGAGGCCACAGACGACAATGATGCAATTTGAAATGAAAACTATCCTTTGTATAGAAAATAATGTCGGAAAAGGAGAAATTGCTTGTCATAAGCAATTGCTTGTCACATGCAATTTCTTCTTTTTCCACAATGTTTTCTCAAGTCAAATATTACAGCGACGTTAAAGCATAGATTTGTACAGGAAAAGGCAAAGAATATCGCCGTGTATTCTCCCTGTAACTAGATAATAATCACGGTATATTGGACCCGTTTTGCAACAGATATACATCAGTAGATTCACAATGATACTTGAAAAAGAAATCGGAACAAGCGGAGGTCACTCGGGCATCGGATTTCTAAAATAAACTTTAAAGTGAGGTAGAATGGCCAATCTAAATGAAGAAACTCTTCCGTCAGCGAAAGTTTCAGCCCTATCCAACCGGCACAGTACGCGCGGTCTGGACAAGGTCTGTTATGTCGCGACGCCATCATAGCGCAGTTGGTAGCGCATCAGACTCCGAATCTTCAATCATGGGGCGTCATGGGTTCGATACCCGGCGGCGGCACATATCCTTTTCGACATGTGTCACTCACCAATATGTGGATAATCGTAAAAATAAGTGGGATAGCAGCTGGTGGCTAGGGAAGGATATAATGGTAGTTCAGGTGCGAGATATGCCAGAAACCCATTGTTAGGTGCTCCAGCCGCCGCGATATGTCTGAAAATTTGTTAAAAGCGACGTTAAACCCCGTTAAGGCAAACAATCTTTATTGTTGGCAGTTGCCAGATAGCCCTTTTTCGCGCGACTGATCCTTTAAGTGACCCTTCAACATCTCGAAAATTGGAATGAGTTTCTGTCGTAGTCAGACGGTGCAAGCTGATCTGAGTCGAAAATGTCCGTTTTTTTGACGATTTGATGAATTTAGAATGACCATTATTTCCAAATTCAGTAACACTCTTGGGGTGCGACAACTGATTAGATCCAGTCCATTATTCAAGTGGTTATTTAAACAATTGGCACACAATGGCCCTTTTTCGATGCTCTGAAGAAATACAATCTTTGGAAACTACGTTGGAAAAGGAGAAATTGCTTATACGAAACAATTTATTCTATGCTCACATTTTTTCTATTCCACATTGCACTTCTTTTCCAATGTCAGCATAATTTGAATTGTTGTCTGCAGCTTCTTTCAATTCGGACAAGTCTATAGTTTTGTCGTCTGCCAACGGGCTAAGGAACATCCGGGTAACCTAATAGGTTATATATAATCGCCTCGTCCTTACGAAGTAGGTTGTTCGACGAAAACGTTTGGAGAGTGATCTCCCTTGAAGGTTGGTTGTAGGTTTGAAGTATCGAACATGGTTCTGTCTTACTTCTTGTACGTCAGTTATCTACAACAAATAGATGTTAATTTTAATAATCGAGATTTCTCGATTGTTTATCAATTGACAATATCACTTATTGAAAAAAAATACGCCAAATTAAATTGTAGGCCCCTCTCTCTAAAGCTTTGTTTAACCCGCTTCGTTCTTTTTGCTCTACTAAACTATAGTCGAGCGAAGTCAGTCCGGTCGGTAGTGCGCTGCACTTTCAATACTGGGGTCGTGAGTTTGAATCTCGGCTCGGATGGTTCTTACAGACATTTGACAAAGGCCATCGCGAAATGCATAACTTATGTCTCACACATGAACGATTGCTTAGCAGAGCACCTTAGTGGGATGACTGTAGATAATTTGAAAAAAAAAAAAAAAAAAAAAAAAACAAACAAAACGATACCATTGTGTTTCTATCTCTTATATACTAAAATATATCATGATTCTTTATGAGCATATGCTTAGCATACAGAACGATTCCCCCA
The DNA here is from genome assembly GCA_946902895.1 of Fragum fragum. Taxonomy (NCBI): domain Eukaryota; kingdom Metazoa; phylum Mollusca; class Bivalvia; order Cardiida; family Cardiidae; genus Fragum; species Fragum fragum. The sequence continues at coordinate 1,210,359 of OX336371.1, read as the reverse complement.
TGTGCCTCAAGTTAACATAAGATAAGCACAGTCTGTTTAGTTCGGTTAAACCTCTTTTTTATTTTACTTCGATTGGAAAGCAAGTTCTTCCAACTTAGACTAATCCCCCCTCGATTCTGCTTTATAAACCAGTACTAGCACCGATTATGTGGGCCAGTGACAGAACGAAGATCGATAGAAGCTGCCGGGAATCGAGCTCGGGACCCCTTGACAATTTTTTCACGATCAACATTCGACCTGTTAAAAGTAAATAAAATCTCATACGTTAATTTGACCCATCACAAAAATTTGACTTTCAACTCTTGTCAGACTGCACGGTCTGCGAACACCAACCAGAGTCGAATTCTTTCTCTATTGTCAACTCATTCACACACAATAACTCGTTTTGATGCTTCGAAGGAAAGTTAAGCTTCAGTAAACGTTGTCGAAAATAAAAAAAAAAACCTTTTTACAAAGCATTTTCTTCCTTATCCACAAAGTTTCTACCTAAAACAGGAAATATTAAAACATAATTCATTGTATATTTGTAGTGTCGAAAATTTCATCTGTTTGACCCCTACTAGGTCTGATCTCTTTCTTCTAATATTTGTTTAACGGAACTCCTGAGATGCCCCCTTTTTCCCTAACGCTTCACCTCGTAAAAAACTCACTTATTTTCATTCAATCTAATCCTAAAGTTCGTCAACTGACCAAACGCAATGACAATCAAATAATCAGTCGGCCAATGAAATCATTAATTTAGAACGGGACAGAGTTTTAATTTCCGATATTGGCCATTTGGCCATTGGCCTTTTCAATGTTACGACGTTTTGATCGCAAGCCAACTATTTTACCTTTTAATCACATGCTACATGCTAAAATTTTTGCAAAATAACGCCGTTAAAATCGAAGCGTGACTTCCTTTCGGAGTCAGTAGGTGGGGCTAAAGGAGTAAGTGGGCGGGGCCAGGGATTGGTCTATTGTATGGAAGACAATTTGATTATACTTGCCTCTTCATCAAAGAATACAGAAAAGTTACTAATCTGAGGTGCGAGAAAGCTTCCGTCGTGATTTTTACCAACTTGTTCACTAAATATGTGGACATTTGGAGATGCCTGTAAAAAATAAACAATGGTTAGCCATTTGGTTAATGACAAAGATCTTGGAATGTAACTCCCATTCCCATCCCGTCTCTCCCCCAAAGTAACGATGACTTATTTTCGATTCCTAATCATTAGAACCATTTTTGCATGTTTAGTTAAGTTATTTTTTCTACATTTACATTAAAAGCCTTCAATATCAGAAGAAATTCGCAATTTTCAGATAAACCATGGGGTCTATGATTTCGCTACAATTTTAATCAAGGCCACTGTCATAGCGCAGTGGGTAGCGCATCAGTCTCACAATCTTCGATCATGGGGTGTCATAGGTTCAATCTCCGCCGGCAGTACATTTCCTTTCCGATATTGTCTCTCACCAATGGTCGAATAATCGTAAACATAAGTTGGATAGCAGCTGAAGGCTAGGAAAGGATGTAATGGTGGTACTGGTGTGAGGGATACCAGGAATCCATTGTCAGGTGCTCTAACCGTCGCAGTTTGACTAAAAAAATGTTAAAGCGGCATTAAAACCCTTCAAACAATAATGATCAAATAAAAAAAGTGTCAATACATGCCGCGATATCATGTTTGGTAAACCACTTATCTATTTACCCTTTCTGTTTGAGGCGATCTTTTTTATGATTATTTCGGAAGATTTCGTAATTGCTATCGCGATTACAAAGGTAATCGCGATAGCAAAAACAATGTAAGATCACATTTTCAAGCTGTAGTTACGATAATCTTGTCCGATCAATCCCTTCTCGTAACAACTTCTCGGCCTGTTATCAAAGTATTGAAAAAAAAAATCTATTTTTACAGAGACACGGTAGAAATATATAACGCTAACTCATAAAGGCCTTGTTCCTACAATCATGTAATATGAGAAACCCAAAGAAACTAAGATTACAATACATACAAAATATCAAATGTTAGTAGAGAAGTTAATTAAGCCTTTCCCACACAATGACGCCCCTGAAGAAAACAATTTTTAAAACAGTGTGGAAAATGAAGAAATTGCTTGAACAAGCAATTTCTTCTTTTTCCACATAGTTTTCCACACATAAAGTTGAAAAATCTAAAATTTCATTAACTTTAAATTGTCGTTTGCACCTCCTTAAAAATTGAACCAGTCTTAAATTCTGTCGTCTGGTTATTGGTTAAAAGATTAGAAAGGAAAAGTCTAGGAGTGAGCGTCATAAAAGAGAATAAGAGAAAAAGAAAATGTAAATTGTGTCTAAAACATATTTATCCTCTCTCGATATGAAATAGCGAATTGACATAATGGGTGCATGCAGTAGACCCTTGAAATATCATCTCGTCGACCTAATTCTAAAACTTGGTAACCTGTAGTTACGAGGTTAGAAAGCAAGGCAACAACATTTGAAATGTACCGCTTTGGATCGACAAGGCGCATGGCGTTGCCTTTAAAATAATGCACCCTTTTCTGAAACATTACAGCGGAAATAAAATGATGATTTGTCAAAACGCCACTACCCGTCCTATCCTACTAACTCTTGTCATGCTGAGCCCGGAATACTTCTGTTTTGGCAGGAAGTATAGGCGAAGATCAGCCTGCACTTACGTGCAGTCTGATATTAGTCTACAACGCATGCTTGTTTTTTTTAAGACAGAATAATAAAACTAAAAAAAAAAAAAAAAATGACTAACATAAAAAGCTTTCAAACTCTTCAGCCCTTTGATTTTAATGCATTTCTTAAAAGAAAGATTTAATCCAGTATGACAAAGGTTAATTGTAATTTATTCTGCATCACAAAGACCTTAAAAAGAATTGATAGTGTCCGATGTTCAAACATACCTGTCTTATGTATTTAAGTCCGAATCCACGAGCGGTTCGGGCCAAAACCGAAATCTTGCTTCCTTTGGTAACTTTCACATAATATTCCTTGCTTAAAGACTCAATGGGCGATTTTTCACAAAGAACAAAAGCTCCTTTAAGCAACAAAATAATCAGTAAAAATGATATAACCTTGAATATTCTGATCAGCTTGAAATTCATTTTGAGAGTGAAGTAAAATACCCTTTAATATGGGTTATAGAGATAGCATGCTTAGTTTAATAATAGACTCGACCCTTTATTTACATACCCTTAAACCTATGAGACTTATCAATTTAAAGATACACAAATAAAAAAAAAAAAAAAAAAAGTGTAGACTGATTCAAATCAAAGGCAGATGCAGAGTGCATGCATTTGAGAAATATATATGTACGGACCATATATGACGGAAAACATTATATTTCGAGCGATTTCTTTCTAGCGACCAACATTTGTCTCTCACAAATGGGTGGATAATCATAAACTTAAGTGGGATAGAAGCTGGAGGTTAGGGAAGGATGTAGTGGTAGTACTGGTGTGAGAAATACAAGGAATCCATTGTTAGGTGCTCCAGCCGCCGCGATATTATTGAAATATTGTTAAAAGTGGCGTTAAACCCTATTCAATCAATCAATTGAATGTATGGTATGTAATAGCTAAGGATTAATCAGTTAGATTTACACAAGAGTTTGTTTGTTTGAATGGGGTTTAATGCCACTGTTAGCAGTACTGCAGTCATATCGCGGCGGGTGGAGCACCTAACCAAGGATTCCCGCTGCACTATGGTTGCGACCCTTGAGACAAAGACGTAGTCTAATTATTGTCATTTTTTAAAGTGTTAAGAAAGTTATCCCTCCCCCCACACACACATACACACAAACACACCATCTGCTGTTCCTACGAGACCGACCACCAACTGTGACTTGTGATGCGTTAAACGAGAAAGAACATTCTGGAATTCTTGTACACCAGTTTGACTGAAATCGAACCTTTGAGGTTTGATTCGAGTTTAGATCAGATCTGTATCGCAGATCTCAAAGCATCGGACATTGGCTAGGCGACGTTGCCGTATCCGCGGGGGTTCGAATCCCGTCAAGGTCGATAAATATATTATATTGATAAAATACAATGGTCACTACCTTTGTTAAGAGAGGTTTTGTGAGATGTAAGGAAGGTTGAAAGAAAAAGAAATATGCATATCAAGATTATCAATCCTTTAACCTAATACCATACAGACTAGGTCAAATTCCAAATTGCGCTAGAATTGGAAATATATTTCAAATAAGAAAATCATTGTGAGAAAAGGAGAAATTGCTTGTTACAATCAATTTCATCTTTCCCTGCATAGTTTTCCGTGATCATATTCCTACACGGTGTCAAAAGGCGGCATTGTGTGGACATGGCTTAACAGGGCGAAACTGGACTTAATCTTTATCTTTGGCAAAAACTTTGTTTGAATAACGCCACTTTTTGATAATGTTTCAGTCATATCGCAGCGACTGGAGAAACTAACCATGGCTTTCTCATACTTCTCACACCAAAACTTCTACAATATCCTTTCAAAGCCTCCAGCTGCTCATCCCGCTTAGGATTACTATTATCCACCTATTGGTGGGAGACAAATGTCGGAAAGGATCGAACCCTTGACCCCATGATTGAGAGTCCGACGCGATACCGCCTACGCTATGGCCGCGGCTTTTGGCAATAAGAAAGCTTCTTTTCTAAAGCGATGACTTTCTAAACTTCATTGCTTGATGACTTTTTATTCCTTTTTCGTTTTTAGAGGGGGAAATGTTAAGTTGAGTGTTCAGTTATAACGCCTGAGTTGTCGCGTAAAATTCGACAGACAAAATGGTGACACGATGAAATGTTTCTAATAAGAATGTGACTGAAGAATCGCTTGCCCCACCCATTGACCCTTCTAGCCTCGTCAACTGACTCTCTTGGTCCCGCCCACTGACTACTCTGGCCTCGCTCACTGACTTTCCTTGCCTCGTCCACTGACTCTCCTGGTCTCGTCCACTGACTCCCCAGGCCTCGTCCACTGACTCTCCAGGCCTCGCCCACTGGTTTTCATGGCCTAGCCCACTGACCCCCTGGCCCCGCCTACCGACTCCGCTGACCCACCCCTACAGTATAAGCCAGGGAATTCTGTTTCGATAATAAATGTCGTTGTTTTGCAAAATTAATGGCCAATACCTTGTAACTAAAAACTGACATCGTTGGTTGGCGACCTAAACGTCACAACTACAGCTTGATTAAGGGTTGATACCTAAAGGTTTGGGAACTCATATATCCCATTTTAGTGATGCCGTGTTGTTATAAAATTTATCAACTTAACCCATCGCACGGGAATTATGCATTTGTGGGATGAGAGATGTATTTGGGAAGCGTTCACTCGCGGAGCGAGAAAACTCAAGTGCGGTTTGTTTTGAGGTATAAAAATTATTGGATAGATGTGTACGTTAGATTGACAAATTTTACATTTTTGAAAGCTAAATTGCTCAAATGAGTGTAAACTGAGTTCTTCAGGGGTAAATATATTTCATTTGAATTTCCCTTCTTTTTTGTCGTGTTTTTTTAGCATATTTTGTCATTTCTGGATATGGAAAAGTTTTGGCTTACAACGTTGGAGAAATGTCATTCTCCTGCATTGTTTTGTAATTGGCCAATCGCGGCTGTCAATCATATAACCAGTTGACCGATGAAATCATTCTTTTCGATTAGAAATCAGTTTTTGAACTCCAACATTGGGCGCCAATTTTGTTTGCATTTTCAGTTGGTTTGACGTTTAGGTCGCAAACAACTATTCTACTTTTTAGGGCACCTAAGCATGAAGTGCCGAAGTGAGCTATTGTGATCACCTTTTGTCTAGAGTCCGACCGGCGTTCTTTAATCTACTCCTAAACCATAGGGCAAATTTCAACCAAATTTGGAAGAAATCTTCTTTAGGTAGCCCTCTTTAAAAATAGTTTAAAGTGTTGAAAACTATGGTTGCCATGGTATATATGGAAGTAAACAAGGTTTTTTTAACCATATCTCCTCCCTAACCATTTTGCCAATTTAAACCGAATTTGGCAGAAATCTTTCTTAGGTGGTACTACAATTGCTTAAATAATACAAATCCAATCGAAGAACCTTTCTGGCCATACCAATGAAAGTATAGATCTTTAAAAATCTCCTCCTGAACCAAATGGTCTTCAGACTTGAAATTAAACATGAACCATCTGTTCATTGACTTCTAGTGTCTGAAATTATAGCTATGGATTTAGGGGAGGGGAAAAAGTGTTCTCCACATTGTATATAAGTCTTAAAGCCTTGACATTTGTCATTAAGACTCGAGATCTTCAGGTACTAGGTTTGTAGATTTATAAAGTACGGTACGGCTCACTTGTATCATAATCCTTACCTTTGAGTGTCTTTATCTCAGGTGAGGGGCCGCAATCATAGTGCAGTCGGTAGCGCATCAGACTCACAATCTTCAATTATGGGATGTCATGGGTTGGATCCCCGGAGGCGGCATATATTCTTTCCGACATTCGTCCCAAACCAATGGGTGTATATCGTAAGCCTAAGTGGGATAGCAGCTGGAGGCTAGGAAAGGATGTAGTCCATTTTTAGGTGCTCCAGCCGCCGTGATATGACTGAAATACTGTTAAAAGTGGCGTTAAACTCATTTCAATCAAAGAATAAAATCTCAGGCTAGTGCACCAGGGCACTTGCCGCTGGCCATAAAATTTGCAAAATAACTCCGTTTAATATTGAAGCGAGACTTAATGTTGGAGTCAGTTGATGGAGATATCGAAGTAAGTGGGCGGTACTAGCGAATTGTTAATTGTAATGGAGGGTGGATGAGTTTTAGTGTAGGTTTGAACTTTGAATAATGATAGCATGTTTCCCGTACGACGTCCATCGATGGATAGCACCGTCACACGGGGCATCAGTTTAGCGTCTCATCCGAAAGACAATTAGTTTGTTAGTTGATATGGTTAGCCCTGGGCTTTTTCTAGGCAAAGCTTTGTGCCAATGTTGGCCCCGCCCAAATAATCATTTAGCCACGCCCACTAACTCAGACAGGAAGTCCCGCTCGGATTTTTAAATGTGTTACTTTGAAAAACATGGACAGTTGCACGTTACAAATAAGTAGAATGGTTGGTTGGCGACCTAAACGTCGTAACTACAGCTTGAATAAGCTGTAGTTACGACGTTTATGTCTCCAAATCAACACAAATGTTTCACACAAATTGCGGCCATTAGCGGAGTTTAAATCTCAGTTTCGGGCTGAAGGAATTACTTGATTGGTCAATATTCGCGATTGATCAATTGAAAGAATTAAAAAAAAAAAGAATTAATTGATAAGGGATGAATTTGGTATTTTAAGAGAACGCCGTGTGAAGTGAATAATTTGGTCACTGAGATAGAAAAAAAGTGTCTATATCGGCAATATAAGGCTATAGAGTTATTATAAAGGTTCACTATGGAAAACAGAAATTGCTCAGAAGTTGGTTGAATGAAAAGAGAACATCGTGGGAGAGAGCCGTTAGAACCAAACTATAATATTAGTTATATTTAATCATAAGGAGTCGTTACGTAAAATCTAAAGTGGCACAAAAGCCAATTAAAACAGGCCTGTATATAAATAAGGGTCACAACTCAAAATACCCATTTTAAAATGCTTCTTCCTTGTTTGTTCAAAGTATTCGTCACACATATAATCAGTTGATACCTTTTCCCGTCTATCCCACAGGGAGCAGTTACGTATGCTAGATATTAGCTAAAATAACCCAAAAGTCAAACCAGGCCTTTTAGAAATACTATATATAGACAAGGGATACAACTCAGAATTCCTCAGATCCCACCCCTGTCTGTTTCAAATGCCTCTAACAATTACGCTTCTTTATTTACACATTTTACAGTTGTGCATATTCGTCACACATATAATCATTTGTAACCTTGACCCATCCATTCCACGAAAACTATACAGCTTTTGCAGTACAGACAACTTTCTTACAGAAATACACCTCAATTTTTCTCGATTGTCGAGAAGTAGCACCTTCACTTTTCATCAGTAAATAGCAAATCCCAGATAAGCCACTCATTTCTATTATGCATAGAGCAATGGTAAAATATAAATTAAATACATTTTTACCTTTAAGTAGTTAATTCTGATGAATCCAGAGCTCTCCTAAGCTTATGAAGTGTTACATCCTTTCTAGAAGTCAAAAGGCATGTTGTTTTTTATGATAAACATCCATAAAGCCAAAACAGATGCAAAAATGTGTAAAAATGGGTAACGGAAGAGACAGGCCAAAAGTGGGATGTAAATGCTAAGAAAAGAACAACAAAATGGATTTCAGAATAGACTAGATGAGAAAATTCTTTTCTTAATGTACTTATAACACCATTATAGTTTAAACAAAATATTCATTATTTATCAATGGCTCTCTAATCATTTACTATAGCCCAAGATATTGAATTGCATGTTAGTTAGTTAAAAGTTAGTTAGGTTAGAAAAATGAATAATTGAAAAAATGGGACTTTGTGAGCTACAATTAGTTCAGGCTTCAGCATTGTTAACTTGAAACAAGTCAAGACTAAAGATTGACCCCTGTGGAACGCCAGATAAAATCCATAGCTCACCTATGACGACTGTTATTTGGCTTCTAAGATGGAAGGGTGAAATTCAACAAAGCGTCTCACCCTACATGCCATGCAGCTGCATTTTGTAACAAAGTTAAGTTGTTGACTTTAATAAGTACATTGCTAAAATGAAATATCAAATATTTGTTTGTTAGCAAATTTCTTATTTAATGCAAAGTCTTGAATTAATTATATTAGTTTTGTTTCACTAGACAAAACTCTCTCTCATCTCTTAATGGAATCTTCACTAGCTGAATCTCTAAGTCAATGGAAAGTTCACCAGCAGGATTGAAAGCATTGAGAATAAAGTAACAAATAAATAGTATACTATTTTTTCCGGAAATTGATTGAAAAATAACTTTCAGTATGCAGAAGTTTATGAAACAATGTGATATGCTATTTGTTGATAGCCATTCTGAAAAATGAAATATGAATACTTGAATTCCTTTACACAGAAGACTATTCTACAGTCATTTGTTTAAATTTATAAAGGTAATGATATTCCTGTGAAAATCCTATCAAATTTGTTTGATAGTTACGTAACACCCATTCTTGATTATAATTGTGAAGTCTGGCGTTTCATCCAATCGGAAAATATTGAAAGAATTCATAAGAATTTTTTAAAGCGCATGCTCAGTGTAAAACAGTCAACTAATTCTCTTTCCCTCTTATTGGAAATAGGAAGATTCCCGCTTATAGTTAATAGACATATTCGTATAATCAAATATTGGCTAAAATTGTACAATAAAAAGAAGAACAATTGTATTTTAACATTAATATTACAAAGCAAGCGGTTAGAAATTGAAAAAAACGCCGCAGTTAAAAACTGGAGTAATAGAGTTAAAAAACTATTAGAGACTTCAGGCTTCAGTGAAGTTTGGTTTTATCCTGATTTGGTACATATTGAAAAATGTAATCCGATTTTTAAAAAAAAGTAAATGGCACTTATCCATAGATGCTTCTTCCTCCCTAGTTTAGTTTCGTAACCTTAAATTCAGTTATGAAATATCAAATTATATTATAGTCCTTGAAAATAGAAAACACGGTAATATATTAGCAAAGATTAGATTATCCTCACACGATTTCAAAGTCGAAACAGGTCGCCACCAAAATATCAACAGAAATGATCGAACATGTGAATTATGTACCTTTACAGATATTGAAGACGAATTTCGTGTCACTTTCATTTGTCCCAATTATAAAAATTTAAGATCTAAGTATATCCCTACTTTTTACCATAAACATCTTAATATGTATAAAGTTTATGCTACATTATGATACTCTCATTATTAACATGATAAAACAAATATTGTTTATTATGTGACTGTTTTTTCCATTGTGTGTTTTATAACATGTTATTATTTTTTGTACTAAGAGCTAATATGTTCAACATCTGTAATAAACTTATGTTCTGTTCTATATTGGATTAGACGCCAACTGTGGTGGTTATCTTAGAAGTTAAAGCATGTTTATTTGCATGATATTCAACGTAATTTGTAATCTTGGTCATCAATTATTTAATTCAAAAGAACAGGTCTACGTATAGCTTTAAATAAGCAAATTACCGGTATACTAGAAACTGAGTATATTGATAAATTTCATTTGGTAATCTGTTTTTTTTTTGGGGGGGTGTAAATGTTTCTGTGTAAGAAGAAGTAAAAGCAGTATGAGTTGATGTAAATCTACTATTGAATTATAGGGATTGTTATCATTTATTTTGCATTCCTCTTTAATGGGTTATACTTTAACTATGATTCTAATTGAAATTTGCACATAAACTTTGAATCATTTAATGAAGGAAAAATG